>JBAIZL010000001.1:341262782-341385282 GCA_036971475.1 Prosapia bicincta
AATTGAATATATTTATAACATATAAAAATGAGTTGAAATTCAAGTTATCTGTAAATAATACGGACATTGTCTAAAGGTAATAAACAATTGATTGCTTATTGCTTTCTAGAGATCTATAAATCATTCACTGTCTTAGAACTGTGATTTTCTTCACTTTTTTAAAAATTATTTCTCAAAACGATTTGTCAAACAGGATTGGGATTTATATATCAACAAGTAAATTGAAATTCATAAGTTTTTACCTGAGATAAAGTATTGTTTACAAAATACTATTTTTAAGTAAATAACTTTTGTCTATAGCAAACATTTCATCCTTAAAATCTTGAATGCAGGACTGTAATTTCAGTTTTTATGTCACAAAACTATGAAACAAGCAAAAAAGCTTGACAAAATAGAAATGAATATTTAAATATGGATAGAAAACATATTAAAAAAATATAAATCTGCGTAAATTTTAA
The DNA here is from genome assembly GCA_036971475.1 of Prosapia bicincta. NCBI lineage: Eukaryota > Metazoa > Arthropoda > Insecta > Hemiptera > Cercopidae > Prosapia > Prosapia bicincta. The sequence goes on from JBAIZL010000001.1 coordinate 341,263,241, forward strand.
TGTTAAGAAATTAAATTGTAGGATATGTAAAAAGAGAGCACTTGAGAGAGCGATTGAAAGCTATTGAAACTTTTCCCCTTAATGTGTTAACAGGAAGCGTCGGAAATAATGCTCCAAAAGAAGAGGAATTGTACGATTGTAAATTTGGATGTGTATTTCACAATCAGATCTGTAAGTTAAGGGCGCTTCAATGAAATAAATAGGGAAGTAAGTTTTAATATGTTGTACTGCATTCGACTGAAATTGGAATACTGTAGCTTTCTTGTAGCCTCTAGTAACGGTCGGATTCTCCGTTGTAGCCTCTCCATGTGTAATGAAAATGCAAGAGCGTAAATTCCATAGGATTTTTTTGTTTTATTGCTTTCACAACCCTTTACGAGAATAATTCACTTGGGTTTTCTATATAAATAATATTTTCTTAGCATGTCGGTTTCAACAGTAAATTGTAACAACTGTTTCTATTGGAAGAAGGAGAAGTGCTTTTCAATATTACCCATACAATATAACAGAAACAAAAAGAAGTATAATGCAACAAACATAGTATACGTAAAATGTATATGAAAAAATGCCAAGAAATACTGGACGTAAAAAAATTATAAGAATAAAAAATTGTATGCAAATGCGTGTTACAGTAAAAATATGTAAGCAAAAATTGACGATAAAATATCTCAGAAAGACGCTCTCTATATTCATAAACCTTACTTAGTAAAATGACGAAACGCCATTATATCGCCTGATTGAAAATAAAGTAGAGGGAAGAGAATTTCATTCCAGATAACGCTATTTGTCAAGAGTTTAATAATCATGAATTCTATCTTCACGGCCATATACTAAAACCTTGAAATCTCCAGAGAGTGACGTAGCGTTGACTATGAAATTCCTAACTAAACAGATTCCCCCTAATATTAAGAGGGATAATTCATTTCCAATGAAAATACTCGATAAGGTATCTGTGGAAACGGGTCTCTTGACGTCCATAAGTTTTACATTGATCTTACTATTTCTTGTGCAAAAATATGGGATGTGAGTTATTTTTGGAGAAGCTCTATGGAAACATTAATACACAACCATAACAACTTACTCTCTAATGGTACTTTCTTTCATGTACTACAAATCTAAAGATAAATGGTTTATGTAAATGAAATGACAATTTGTCAGTGAAATCTCAAGCCCATTTCGGTTGAATAAAACTCTTTTTACATTTGTTTCTTCTGGTTTAAGAGAATTCACGACCTTTGCATATAATTGTACCCTTAATGCTCAACAATACAAAAATGTAAAAATGTTTTGAATTCCTAATTTTAAGATAATTGAATTTTCTTTCTAAGTTGGAGTATTTACTGTCTAAGCGAAGTATTTTAAACTATTTAAGAAAACAGAACTCTTATTGTTCTATCTTTAAAGTAATACCCTTAGAATATTTGTATGAATAAAATCTATTATTTTTTACAAGTATAGTAGAAAAAAATATTTCAAAGAGTTACCCATGGGCGATTTTCTAGCTAAGAAGCATTTTAATGAATGAATTGGGATCATTCCCTCCCAATTCATGACTCATGTCGCTTACTACAAATCTAAAGGTATATGATTTAAGTAGAAGAAATGATGATTCCTTACTGAAAACTCAGTTCATTAACTGTTCAATAATAAACTGTCCATTTCGGTTCAATAAAAATAGTTTCTCATCTGTTTCTTCTGGTTTAAAAAGATTTACGATCCGTGCAAATAATTTTACCCTAAACACCCCACAATAAAAGAAATCATAAAATGTTTTGAATTCGTAATTGTAAGATAATTCGAGATTGCATTTCTTTCTACGCTGAAGTTTTTTATGCTCTTTAGTATACAGAATTCTTATTGCTCTACCCGTAAAGTAATACCTTTGGAATATTTGTATGAATAAAATCTACTATTTTTTACAAGTGTTCTATTATTTTATAAACAGTGATTAAAAGAGTTACCTATGGGCCATTTTCTAGGTAAGAAATATTTTAATGAAAGGTCAATTTGGTAAGGAATGACTAAAAACACGATTGCCCTCTAACTTCACTTTTTTTCTAATGCACGTGATTAATTTTTCTTTTTTGCTTTGTGAAATTATTGTTTCTTTAAATGGCATATTGATTCAAGTTAAACCTAGAAAAGCCTTTTAAAAAAATAAGACATCAATCCTGCAACATATCCACTTATTATGTAACACTAAAATATAAAATATGTACATCATTAGAAATTTGTGTAAAATTTAATGCTGAACTAGTAGAGCGGCTGTAAGTAGTAACTAATATTTTATCGTTAGTTGTAAACTAATTATATTTAGTTCATTTACGGTTACTAAATTCCGGCAAACGTTTCTTTTTTAAAAAAAACAATTCTTTGTTTCGAAGTTTGATTTTAAAATATGAGTTCTAAACAATTATTTACCATTAGATAGGAAACATAGGTAATTATGATAGTGCAGTTAGAGGTGTAACATTAAATAGTTTAATTTACAAAATAAAATTGTTTAAGTCATTAGGTAGTCGACAAGGACGTCTTATAGACACCTTATTAGTTAGATGTTTCGTGTAGTCTACATATATTGTTTATTCTATAAACGCAAAACCTGTAAACCATTTTTATTTGTTTTTTTCCCGTATTAGTAATATTATTCCACTTGGTTGGAAAACTAATGACGTTTGTAGAAAATTAGACAAAGAATTCCGACAAGTACTGGAACAATTGCACTCTTTATTTTTCCAAGCAATGTTAGTTTTAAGTGAGTGCTGTAAGTTTTCTTTCTAAGAATGATATCTTGACCAACTAATTGAAGTTCAGTCATATTGTAAAACTATAATAACAATTTAAAATTTATATTGGATCAGGTAATCAGTTCTTTCTTGAAAAGTAATTTATGTGTAATTTGTATGCTAGTGGATTTTGCTGGGGATTGATATCGGCCAAAAGTTTAGAACTCAATAAAATAACTCCTTGCCGAAGTTATAGTTTATTAAAGTTTTCACTTATTCTAGACTATCCTTACTAGTGCCTTATGTTTTTACGAATTATATTTCTTTTTCAGTTTATTGTACTTTTAAAAATATTTCATTTTATTTATTTCAATTTCTTAAACAAATTAGTACCACTAGGAAACTTACTTTCCCAAGGAAACCAGTAAAAACCAGAGGTAATCGTAGTCAGTATTTAGACCAACGCAACGTGTAAATATTTTAAATTTATTATATTTTACACACACACACATTAATTTATTTATATTTATATTGTATATATCTACACCGTTTATGACTCGACATGGAATTCCATGTCAAATTTCATTTTAAAGGGAAGGTATTCTACATTCTACTTTGGGGAATAGTAATCTCGCTGTTTAATCCTCCTACGGCGGTCTGTGCCAACATTTTAATGAAGTTCTCTGATGAACGCTAGTTTATATCATTATCATTGCAAATAACAATTTTAAATCATTAGTGATAATAAACCATCGCTTCTAGAGGTTAGAAGGAATTCTAATCAAGGGAGACAACTACATCCAGAGGCTGTGGGGTGAATGCGGCGGGCCGTTAGCCGCAACCACTCCTGCCAGATTCAATAACTTCGCTCACATATTCAGGTTCCTCACGAGAGTCGTTTATTGATTACATTGTTTTGTCTTCGTAAACTAAACCCATAAAGCTCCTTGCAGAACTTTGTAATCATATTTATTGCTCTGAAACACTTTGCAATAACACTCTGTGTTATATATAAATCTTGAAAATCTTAAATCTGTACCAATCTTCCGGATACAAAAATAGTTTACAAACTAGTTTACATCAAAATTTAACATTGGAAAACTATATATATAGTTATTATCGTTTTAAAATAATAAATCTCTCTGTTTATGAAATTAACCAATTTGAACAAGTGTACAAATGATAAATTTGTGGTATAGATATAAGAAATCTACTAGTAAGATTGTTTCATTAATGAAATGTATTATGCAAATTATGAATCTAAAAATTAGTATTAAAAACTATATAATTTATAATACCACGTGGCCTAATCACTTATTTATAACATTCGGATAGTGACTCAAAATTTAGAATTTTCAATATTTTACCGGCCTTAACGTTTAACAACATCAAACGTTATTTATATGAATTCAATTTTGAAGTGAAAGATTGTACCAAATTATTTTCTCTCTTAGCTGGAAAACGTATGTAGAATTGATCGTTCTGTTTGCTCTTTCCGCCATGTTTCTGCTTAGATTTGCCAGAATGTAGCATCGTGAGATGTAATTAATTGGATTATATGAAGCAAAAATAAGATGACACTGTAAAAACTCATTTCACATAATTTACAAAAAAATTTCACTAATAATTGCTTCTGTTTTTAAATAAACTTCTATTAATTATACTTCCACAATCTCCTGCCTCTAGAATTTACAGAAATTTGAAAATATCCTCTCGGTCAAATAGCTCTGGGTAAAGTGGGCATTAACTATAGTTATACGGCCACTATTAACCTTTCACGCATCCCTCTGTGTATCTCAACTGGGACATGTTTGATGCCTTCTAGGAATTTGATATCTTTACCATTTTTACATATATATTATTAATGAACAAATTCACAACTTGTTTATTTTTAAATACTGGTTCCGATTTGTTTATTTGAATACTGTTGAATAATAATAATATTATTTTATTGACTAAAATAATGTTACACCCACACGGCATCTGATATCGGTCTACCTTCGTCTAATAGACCGCTCTGACTCTCTAAGTATCTGACTCTCTTCGCTAAGGTTAGAATTATATCCAACAAAGGAGAGAGTCAAACAGGGTAGGTAGACTTGTATTCGGTTAACTGCGCTTCCTAAATGGCATCTGATATCAGTCTACTTTCTTTTTAAAAAAGATACCGCTCTAAAGATACAATTATCTGAAAGTATTTTAAAACTAATGACGATCAGATTTTGTCAACATGTAATAAATTTATGATAAATGGTGATTAACAGAGTCTCTTGCAAAATCGCAGAGAAATTGAGTTTGTCATAACGTTTAATATAATTTTATATAGTGATACTATCATGGTAAAAACATATTTAATATTTAAATTCATTATTTTCAAGAATGAGTGTATAAAAAATCCACATTCTGGATTCGCCTACACAGCGCTAATTTATTTAGCGAGTTTCTGATGTTTTGTAAACTTAGAAGGAGGTTTAAACAAAGATAATAAAACTTTTAAGAATACTAAGTGGAAAATAAGCAGAATTAAATGTTGTACAAATAAACAAATATTTCATTTGTGCAAAAGTCAATAGTTTATAAGTGAACAAGCAGCTCACTAATATCACATATAAATATTATAAAAAATAAGTAGAACAGATTTTTAAAATACGTTTCTAACTTAGAATAAATATATAAAATTCATTATTACTTAGTTATTATTAAACTTGATAACTCCATACACATTCATAATCATAAACAAATATACCTATATAATTAAGAAATTTGGTCAGTATGAAAATACTTGTAAATTCCAAACAAAAACGTTGGGTGCTTGATGTAGATAAATGATTGTAATATGTGAACTGTAGGGATTGATAGTGTCTGGCCAACCGCACTACGAATATTGATTTTAACTTCACGAGTATTTGCATATTTATAAAAACTCACAAATGTTTAGGAAAATCTTCATAAAAGATTATGAATGTGTAAATTGTTATAACTACCACTAATCTGTAAGTATGTCTAAGAGAAATATTTATATTTTTAGTTCGTTTTAAGAGCGAGTTGAAAATATTTTTATGATTTAATAATTTATGATTTGCGTTGTAGTATTTGATTTTATTTAATACTCATTAGCTCATAGGAAAAGGCAAAATTTGAATTTAAAATTCACGTCCCCGTCTCTGGCAGTAATATTATTGCATTCACATGATCTGTATCTCGAATATCACGTTTGTAGCTAATCGAGAAGTTTGTTTAAAATTGATTGTAAAATCTGTATTAAAATCAGAAAACAAGACTAATTTAATAAAATGTTTTAAAAATAAGTGTTTTATGAAATAAGTGTCTCCACAGGACTTGCCTCGGGTCACCTGTCTCTGATGCAATAAACTCATACATGAGACTTGTTTATGTAGTGGTTTCAGGTACCTCTAACTGTATATTAAATGAACGGTTTTACTTTTGTCTAAGTATATATTAAAATAGAAAAACACTGAAATAAGGGATAACTATTGAAAGCACTGCTTCCTAAAAAAAGATAAATAACGAATAGCAAATAACATACATTACACACTAGAAAAATGTTCGATTGTCGAAATGAGAATATTATACACTTTTTTGTAAAATACATAAATGGTGATTGGCAATGATGAAAATGCTATGAAAAAAATGCACGAAATAATAAAATCGGCATTGAAAATTAGTTAATAACGACGAATTATTCATTTATACGAATCGTTCATTCATATAGACATTTAGGTACAAAAAAACATGTTTTTGGCGTTATAGTTACCTCTTGCTTCCAAGTTATTCAATATATGTACCCAAGCTAAGTAAATGTTTACGGCATAGTTTATTAAATCAGAATAAAAAGAATCTTAAACATATATTAACATATAGTTAGAAAAAAAATAGCTCAAGAGCAGACCAGGCTTTACAAAAATTCAATAATTAAAATAAGGTAAATATGCCTACTAAACACACCATGCGAGAACAATAGAACGTTACTAAAACAATACAAAAATTAAAACAGTAAAAATAAAACACTACATTTTAAAACAAACAAATAAGATAAAAAACAACAATTCAACAAAAAATTTAAAAAAATATATATATACCAGTATATATATATATATATATATATATATATCTATATATATGTATGTATGTATGTATGTATATATAAGTATACTGTTTGTTTTATTAAACTAATGTGTGTGTTTTAATAAATGTATGTAGTGAGATTTAGAGTGAAATGTTTTCATTTTTACCGCTGTGAGTTGTTCTCACGGGCTAAGATCTATTTAACTTAATACAAAAAATAATTGTAATAAACCAAGTAAATAGAACAACAAATAACAGATAAAAATACAGACGCAACTCACATGCAATATATAGAGAAAATTATAACAATAATTAGTAATGTAACGTCAATAGGCTATATATTAATCTACGATTCAACAAAATGGAAAGTAATAATTCTATTTAAAAAGATTATAATTTTTCTTGAATTTACATTATTACTTAAGCAAAAAATCGAAACTAGTCCTGCTTTGAAGGTTTTTGTGGGTTGTAAGTTTGGTTTTATGTATCACTTACTGATAATGATAACTTTGCAAATGCAAGGAGTATGAGAAAATAGATGACTGTTTCTGAGCTAATTTGTTATTGTTTTTACTCACAAATAATTGTCTTATGTTTAAGAAAATAACTCAATACGTTACTAAATTGAAAATGTGATTTGGGAAAAAAACTTTAAAAATAAAAAAATTGTTCAAATAATAATTCAACTAAATTCCTAGACTCCATGAAATCTATAAAAAGAGGTATTTTTGTTTGAAACAAAATTCAAATGAAGAGCAAATATTTTTGCTACAGAAATGTTACCATTTTAAAAAACATTGTCCTTTAAAATTAGGAATAATTTATAAACATAAGATTGCGAAGAAATATTTATATAATGATTCATGCCCTTTGTTTAAGAAAAATGTAACATTATAACTTTTTTTTCAACAAGAAGAATGTCAATTAGTTTAACTATAATTCGGTTTTAATCTTAAAGACTAACACTTTTTCAGAAAGCTGATTAAATTAGTTTTATAGTTTTTCTGTAAAATATATAGGCGATTGTTAGTAGTGTTAGACCGTTGGAAGTAATTTAAATACAAGATAAATCGTTAAATTATCCTTGTCATTTATCTGTTTCAAAATTTATCCTTTCTATAATTAATAAAAACAAAATATATATTTTATAAAGTACAAATTATAGGCTAACCCTTAAAACCTTAAATACGTTATTAATTTGCAAATTCTGTATAATATTTTAGAGCGAAAACTAATATTTTTTCAGTAAAACCTCTCATGTCCGGAGTTTTGGATATCCGGACGTAATATGGAAACACCTTTCTAGGGAGTTGGCTAGCTGATCGAATACGTAGAACAAGACGGAACAACAGCAGCCGATAGTCACTCTTTCGAAAGTGGAGGGATATATCATCAAAGAAATGTGTTCAACGAAAGCAGCTAACCACCATTGCATCTTTCTTTTTACCAAAACCGATAAATAATGTATATATATATGTATGTACAGTAAAGTAATAAGAAACTTTACATACATTCATGTAACTAAATTGTTACACTGCTATATTGCTCATCCTCATAACCCCTCCCATATCCGGATTTATCGTCATCCGGAGTGGGGATTCGCCACATTGATCATGATATGATAGGTTTTACTGTATTTTAATTTGTTCGCAGGTTTGTTGTGTAGTGTTTTATTATGCAAATAAATATATCGTTAAGATTTATTATTCATTATTTCTTTCCTAATTTAATTCACTAATTTATTATACATTAAAACATATTTTTAAACGTGTATAATATGTAATATATCTACCTACGCTAATAACATGTTTGTATACAACTTCTACATATTCATGTTTTAATAATACTGATTAAAACATTATTAATTTACTTATCCTTTTCAGGCAACTAACGAATTCCATTTAGATTTTAGAATCAAGAGTTTTGTGCAACTAAACATCAATAAAATAAGTAGCCTAAGCAAGTAATGTTACTGGGAAATAGAACTTTCTCTTGTATTAGCACTATTTTCCAAATTATATCCTATATAACTTAGAGGTACACTTAGAGTAAATTGCAACAGCTGAAATTGTACCTATTTGAAACTGTAATAGTGCAATTATTTTAAATTGAAGTCATTAGTTACAAAGAATACAAAGGCCAGGCACTTACTTGCTAATGCTAGAAACGGGGCAAGAAATAGTATTCCTTTATGTTGGTTGTTTGTCTGTTTTTCAAAGCAGTTCCTGTAAAATAGATAGTAAGAAAATACAGAGGAATATTCTACAAATTAAAAAAACCTTCTTCGTTACATAACTATAAATGTTTTTCCTTAATTTAATTTTAAATACTGAATATAAACACGTGTTGGCGTGGCCTAATCTTAACTTGTGGATGACGTCACTACCAAATTACGACAAAATTACGTCCAACGTTAGGAAAAAAGTTACTATGATCTGCTTTATGGCTATTTCAACTGATGGAATGTAAGTAGCTGAAAATTATTATGGGATTGTTTTCATTGGATTCAGCATTTTCTAATCTGCAATATTAAATCTCAACTAGGGATTTAATATTAGCATGGTTTTATATTAAATATATATATATATATATATAAAGCTTGTCATTCAAATGCTATTAGCTAATTATATCATGGAATAACATCCACAACATTGATATATGTAAGGTTTGGTAAGTAATTTCAGAAATAATGTTTATATATGAATATTCAAAGTTTATGAAAAAAAAACCTATCTGTAGGAGTATAAATGAGTGCATTTACATGTTCCAAAGTAATGATTTTACTTTTTATATGCATTTTTTGTAATATATTTTATCAAAAACTATATAGTTTGTTAACAGAAACGTAAGATGAGAATGTTCCAGAAAGGTTACAGTTTGAGAAATAAACAAAGTATGATTTGTTGAAACAAATTTGAAGTAAAACTAATTCCAATAGGCCACCTCAGAAAACTAACAGTTCCATTCCAAGGTTAGTGTGTAGTTTTGAAAAAGAAAATAAATTATTAAAGTTTCGGGGAAATTCCCACCACAAAATGGAGGAGTCCTCCAAACAGGCTTATAAATATGTAATAGAATTAAATTGTTAGTAAATTGGAAATTTTTTTAAATAGAGAGAGTTATAAATTGTTTTGGAAAGAAATTAATTAAGTAAAGGGTAAATATGAAAGGTTTTTTATATAAAAAGTTAGCTATAAATGAATAAAATGTAAACAGGTGTTAAGAAATTTTTTTATGGGTTTTGTGCAAAAGAAGTCAAATAAGGCAAAGGATTCAACAGAAAAGGTATTTTTTTGTATTTTAGACCAATGTTAAATATTTAAAATTATTAAATGATAAGCAATTAAAATTAATTAATGAGAAAAGGGTCAAATTAAATAATGGGAATAAATTAAATTTAATTAATGAAAAATTAATTCACATTTATAAATCAGATTTAATTAAAATATAAAGGGGTTTAAGGGTTTACAAAAATATTTGGAATTAAAATAAAAGGGTTGTGAAATAGAAAAAAGGGGACAAAACTAAAATGTGAAACAATTTCTTTGATTTAAAGTAGACAATAAAAATAAAAAGTAAATATTCAGCAAAGATTATGTGGGTCTAGTAAATCAATTTTTAGGCTAAGAATTTCAAGTTAAGATGTAATATGTTTGTTTAATTAGTTATAGAAGTAAAAAAAATTGTTGGTTGGTAAAAGTTGTTTTTTATATTAATAGTTTTTAATGGGATAAGATTGTTTATTGATATAACTTTTAAATTAAAAGGGTTAAAGTTATTTGTTGAGGAAGTCAAAATTTAAAAGTTCCATTGTTTAATTTTATGTACAAGAGTTTAAAATCAAATGTTCAAGATTTGGAAAATTACATAAAAGGATTGTTTATTTCAAAGGATTTGAAAAAGGTATTGTCAAAGATAAAGACACTTTTATTTTAAAAAAAGAAACAAATTTGATTTTGAATATTGAATTATGAACATAATTAAATTACACTTTTCAGTTAATATAACTAAAAATTGTTTTTTTTTTATAACTTTTGGTGTTAAAATAAAATCAGTAAGAAGTTTACTCAAATTTTGTAAAGAAGGGTAAAAGAAAGGGTTAACTGAATAAAGAGTTACCACTGACATTGAAATGTGTATATTTTAGAATATAAAAGAAGAGATAATGTAATATGAAACGGAAATGAATTGTCAATTATTTAAAAGAGCTAGTTAAAATAAGAAAATTGCAAAATGTGCTGTAATTGCAAATTTAAGGGTAAAATAAAAATGTAATTTTTACTAACTTGCCAACAAAACAATAGTGTTTTTATTTAACAGATTTCTTACACACTCCTAAAACCAAAGGGTCATTTCGCCAAAAAGATGCCTTCAAAGAACTCATTCCTCGGGAAATACGTACCCAAAGGGTTAAATTTCAGCAAGTTAGGTTTTTTATAATAAAGTCCAGTGACCTGTTCTCTGGCAGATTTTGGCGGGTCATTGCACAGTATCCTAGTTTGGCTAGGATCGGCCCTGTCAGAATTCTGAGCTTGCGGTGGGGTGATAGGTGGCCCCGGCCGCGCTGGTGGCCCGTGCGGGGCGGGACGGCCTGCGGGCGGCGCGGTGCGCGCTCCGCTGCAGTGTGTAACTTATTTTTTTAACTTACTTACACTAAAGTCTTTTGAACTCCAATATTTTATAAATAATATGCACATAAAATATCAAGCATTTTATGACCTCAGATATATAGGTTCACCTAATATATTTGTACATTTTCCAATTATTTCATATTTAATTTTAGTAAATGTTTTACTTCACTTTTTTTTACCTGGTCCCCAAGATTGTCGCTTTACTCAGGAGATAGTATTGTAATTTTATATTTTCTTTCTCGTTACAGCTTCTGTATGCTATTACTTGACTCGCTTTACACAGGAGATAGTATTATAATTGTATATTCTCTTTATCTTTCTCGTTACAGCTTCTGTATTCTATTACGTGACTCGCTTTACTCAGAAGATAATAGTGTAATTATATATTCTCTTTACAGCTTCTGTATGGTACTACGTGACTCGCTTCACTCAGGAGATAGTATTATAATTGTATATTCTCTTTATCTTTCTCGTTACAGTTTCTGTATTCTATTACGTGACTCGCTTTACTCAGAAGATAATAGTGTAATTATATATTCTCTTTACAGCTTCTGTATTCTATTACGTGACTCGCTTTACTCAGAAGATAATAGTGTAATTATATATTCTCTTTACAGCTTCTGTATGCTATCACGTGACTCGCTTTACTCAGGAGATAGTATTGTAATTGTATATTACCTTTCTAATTACAGCTTCTGTATGCTATCACGTGACTAGCTTTACTCATGAGTAGTATTGTACTTGTATATTCTCTTTCTCTTTACAGCTTTTGTAGGCTATCACGTGACTAATTAATATTTCTGAAATAGTCAACTATAGTCATGCAGAATAGAAAGGTAGTTATTATAAGTAGACATTACCTATAATATTTTCGATGAATTATTTTGAATAGTTTCAACAATTACATTTTATATTACCTAACTTGAAATACACATTTTGAAATAATATTTTTGTAAATGATATTATTGTAAAATGTAAAAGTATATATATTACTCATATAAAATTTTTTCTGCCTTTTCAAATTTTATTAACGTTCATAGATACAAAGTAGCCTAACAACATGCATTCATATATCTAGAGCATTTTAGTATGCAACAAATACGTTGAATTTCATATATTTACTTATTTGCAAATACTAGATACTTGATTAAATAATATTCAGAAACAAATCTGGATTATATTCATGAGGCTTGGAACTGACTTTTTAAATCATTTCAGGTAACTTTTGTACTTATAAGCCTCTGATGTGAGGTTTTTCTCGTATTATAAATATTTGGTAAAAAAACAATTAATTGTGAAAAGCTTATAGAACAGCTTGTTCATGTTGTTGAATTATGTATAGAATGTTTCGAAAACCTCTCGCAAACAGAATAACAAATTTTATCAGATTGGATCGATGGTTGATATTCCTTTCTGATACAAGATGTTTTACTAGAGATGGGTATAATGTTATCGTTGATATTTTTTATGAATCACTCGACGAATAATTTATGACCATACACAATATAGTGCTTTAATGTCATACTCCCGTGGACCTTTTAGCCTTTTAGCCTTTTACAGGTCTTAATTATCATTCTCAAGAATCACTAAAATTAGGCACTAATAACGGTAGGTAATATCCATTTAATTATTCTCTAATTTTTACAATTATCTCTCTTAATATATATAAATAAATAAATAAATAAGTAAATATATATAAAATTCCTAGTTTAACTACCTACATATATATATCTTCTTCAACAGTTCAAAAGTTGAAAAAATATTTGTTAGGCCTACTCATCCACTAAATTTAGGAACATTTTTTTAAAATTCTGTTGCACGACGCTTGATGTTAATAGAGTTTTTCAAATATTATTTTTTATTAATTAAGTGTAAAAAAAGTTTAAGTCTTCAGGTTGGATTCAAACTGTACGAAGTATTAGTAAAAAATTTATCAAAACTGCTGGATTTTAATTATGTATTCATACAGTTCAAACCCAAAGACTTTAATTTTTTCAAACAGGAAATAATTCATTAATATTTTAAAAAAAAACTGTTTCAACGTTAATTGTGCATCGACTAGAGGTTGTTAAATGCATTTGAACTTGAGTGGTTGAATAAAAAGTACTTTATTAACGATTGAAAATTTGAGGAATATGTACGAATAAATAAATAATCATGTATATATATTTATATATATATATATATATATATATATATATATATATATATATATATTGTTATTATTATACAATTGTTTAATATTCCTGATGATGTTGGTACTGTTAGCCAACGAAAAGCTTTGAATTGTAAATTCAATTATAATTTTTGTAATTGAATATTGACTTAGTTCTTTATTAATACACAAGAATACATATTGCGATATATATATATATATATATATATATATATATATATATATATATATGTATATATAAAATTAATAAATTAAACATATTTCAAAAACAAGAATACTTTTAATGAATATATTTATTCAAAGCTTTTCGCCGATAAAATATTACAATATTACAATATATATATATATTCACGGATGGAAAAAAAGAATATGGGAAACAGTTTCTATCCGGAGTACATCCTTTCATTTTGTAGTGCATGAAATTGCATTAATGACTATAGCTAGAATCTCATCTAGCATTGACGAGGTGAACCCAACAAAAGTTAAAGTGCAAATGAAGTTTGAAAACCCCTCTGATCCTTACATATAGAGGAAAGAAGCTCTTGAAGTCAATCCACATAAACTTGAGTCAAACAATTACTCACATTCCTTTCCTTTTGTTCACCTTTATGTCGATAACATCTATCGATGACACACTTCTTCACTGCGCTTTAATTCAAGGGATCATCACGTTTTTTAAGACTTCCTTGATTTATTTCGACAGCATCACGTATAATACGAATCCTGTAGTTTTCCCTTTGTGCAATCTGTCGGCAAGACTGGAAATAAATGGTATTTACTATATCGATGTGGTGCTTGTACAGAGCCGACGTTTTCTGCTTGTTTTAGAGGCTACTTATGTGCCTTCATACCTAGCTATGATACTTTTGTTTGGTTGTTTGCCAATTTCTTACACAATCCACAAGAAACGCTGTAAACGTTTTTCCATGAGGATCTTATCTTTGACCATATCAAGAATCTTGTCGATGGTGAAGTTAGGCTTGTAGACAGAACGTATACCACGCCTCCTAAAGCGTCTGTCACTCCTGCCAGTGGTCCTTCTAATAAAAGCCAGAATAACAGTACCATTTTCTCACTCTCCTTCTCGACCACGTCAACCGGAAGGACCCTTTGGAGGTGTAACACCTTATCAATAGCATTAGCCTTATATCCATTGCTTCTAAGCACCTCACTTATTGTAATATGTTCATGGACCCACGCATCACAGATCCAGGCTGTCATTGACCCACGATTTCTCGGTCTCTCAAGTTAACCTACATCCATTCAAGACACACAGAAACACACACACAACCACAAACTTACAGATACTCACACACAACCATCCCACACACACACACACACACACATATATATATATATATATATATATATATATATATATACATATATATATATTTATATATATATATATATATATATATATATATATATATATATATATATATATATATTAACATAAACATATAGTATAAATTTAGTTACAACCCGTATGTTAATAAACAATCCTAAAATAGAATAGAAGTCAAGTTTAATGTTAATACTGCTACATGTCCATAATAAAACTTACACGTGTTATATATATGTAGCGTGTATAAAGTTTTGCTTCAAAGCTTAAATAAGTAGAAAACAAACTTTTTTTATCGCATATAAATTAATATTTATAGTTAAATTTTCGCAAGATAAATGTTATATGAATATGTAATTTTAGTGTAGAAAGTGTTTTCAAAATTAAATTGAATTCCTTACTACCTACCTCAAGATAAACCCAGTACTGTTAATATATACTGACCCTATAGGTGTTGTCCAGGCATTACTTTACTTAGCTCAGTTAAATATTCCATCCAGTCTATAAGGCAGAGCGTGTAACCGTGCACTTGGTCTTGAGAAATCGCAATAGGTGAGGCGGGTGTAGAGGGTAGTATAAAAACTGTCAAAACACTGGTTTGCCTAAGACGTTCGATATTAGATAAATTAGCTTCGGTGTGAATTAACAAACATTCTTGAATTATGTGGTGACATATCGGTTGGAAAGCTTTTGATGTATCGAACATTGTCAATGTGTAACATGTTTTCAGAAGTGGTAGTACACGCAAGTGCAAGAACACTGTTACGTGGCCAGCACTATAAATGCAAATAATTATTCTTTGTCAATTTAAGTGTAATTATCGTGTAGTTTATATAGCTAAGCCTATGTACGGTACAATGCTGCAAGTTTACTAATTTAACAAGTTATGAGTTTGTTAGAGTACTTGATCATAACGTAGCTGTGCAGTGAAATTACCTTCAAGTTAATTTACTTGACAGTTATTGCCTTAGTTTTAATTAAAACTGATTTATTAATCTACTTTTTTTAATTAATTACGTATTTAATAACCTAATTTTTAAGTATAAATAAAATAACGCTAAAAACATTATTTTAATCTAAGTTAAGGAACTGCAGGAGACAAACGGGATTAGAATGTTTCAAAATTTGTTCTCAATAAATTAATATATCCTGGTAATTAAAAAAATACATTTAAAGGGATGGTTCTTTAAGGACTCGGTACATTAAACAAGGAGTTGTATTTCGTGACCTGTAAGAGCTTGTGCTATCGCTATGTCAACCGTGTTTTCTTGCAAAAACTATACAATAAATATCCTTAGAACATGCTACTTTAAAAACTAAATACAAATTGCAGTCATTATAAAGCTTTTCACTTGGTAAACGTTTCACTTAACCAAGATTATACCTCCATCATATTCGTTAGATAAAATGTTTTGATATATGTTTAGTTTATATTACTCAAAACCTCTATCCTGAAATATTTCATTTGACCTAATATACATTTCGGTAGCCATCCTCACAAGAATTACAACCGAGACTGATTCTATTTCTTTTGGTCCATTCCCTCTTGGGAGCTTTCTTTTGGTGAACTGCCTCCGTCTCACGTACGCGTGTCGTTAGTAATCCTAACGCAAGTGAAGGAATCAGGATAGATTACCCATGAACCAAACTAATAGGATCATCCCGTGGAAAATGAGAAGATAGCGAAATAAAACAGCCAATACAACTTTTAAAAGAGTAGTATCAACGCATTCTTTTTAATTGATAATACGGTTAAGTGGTTAAATGCTCTACTCTTGATGCAAATGCATTAACGTTGTCCATATTTAAAACTTGTCCACTTGCAATTATTACGTCTTGAAAGCCTTCAGAGACAAAGGAATTTCTTAACAAAAGCAGATACTTCACTGCAAATAGTGCAAATGGGACTCGAGATAATTGTCTTTTCATTTCTATTGTTTGCCTGTGGCTCATATTGTTAACTAGGACGATTAATTTATAAAATGTAAGACAATCTCAGTACATAAATATATGTAAATATTAATCTTTTTAATTATATGACATTGATAAAACAAATTAATAACATGTTATTAATTTAAATATATTTATTTTGATTTATGTAACCTCTTAACCACAAACGTACTTCATTTAAATAATACATTTAAATACTTCCAGTTGTAAACCAAACATACTTAGAGGAAATTATTACAAAAATAACCCATTTTAATATAAAATAACTTAATAACTGTTACAGTTACATTTGTAATAGTTTCCTCTGTAGAATATTGCTTATAGATAAGTCACTTGAAATGTAGATAAGGGTTTAAATATAACGGTTATTTGTAACTAAGAGATTTTAATTACTTAAATTTCAAAAGTAATAATTTTATTATTGATGAACAAATTATATTTTAAAATAGAATTTTATAATGTAACTTATTCTCGTATTTAATTTAATGGGTCATAAACTACAGTTTTTCGTTGCACCCAACTTCTACTCATATATTTTACGGCTGTGTTTTTATTATTTTCTTTTAATTTAATGAAATCAATCTAATAATATTCACAAGGTAATACGCCACATTGGGTATAAATACTTTAATGATATTCGGTTACAACTAAGTGATTAGATTACAAATTTAGTGTTTTCACAGACATTTTGATGCTAAAACGTACTCAGACATCACAGGAATTTTGAGTTAAAACCAGTTACGGCAAGTATGAACCAGTGAATTAACTCACAATAAAGTTCAATGAAACGACCGAAGTGTTCTTTCAATGTATCGTCAACATCGCGGAAAGTTCATGAAATAAAACCAAAAGCTCACGAGACATCGAGGACACTTGGGCTTTAATGGGTCTTTAAGTCAGGGACCCATTCATCTTTTAAGCAGCAGCTACAAAGTATTGAGGAATCAAGTAATTAATAATAAATTATACAATTGTTAAAAAGTTAGGATGTTTAATGTTCACAGTATAAGTGGCTTCACGAGGTTTAAACGCTTGTTAGAAATATGCCTTGAGGAAATTATGACTATAACAAACGACTTACTACATCTTAGATATTTCTTTGCAAGTTAATTATAATTGTAGATGCATTATATGGGCAATATAATAATATCATTATATTGTTACGTACATTAGAAATTATGGCATCAAAATACTCAAAATGAACCCGTAGTCAGTTAGAACAATGTCAAACTAATACTTCGAATTGTTTAAAGGGTAAGACTAAAACAGAATACAGATAGTTCGTTGCGGTTGCGGTGGCAGAGTACGGACTGGAAACTGTAGCAACGCCTCTAATTAGTCGGTATCGTTCACTAATGCACCCGAAAGCCACACGACCCCTATTTCTGTTGGATAGAACAGATTTCTTGCAGACTAATGAAGTCACGTTCTTCCATCTATTTAACGCAAAATATCACAAAAACAAAGTCAAATACCACGCATCATTGCAAGCTTCTTTCCGTTGCTAAACACCTACATACGGAAATTTGTTGTAATTTAATCAAAATTACGGTTTATTAAAACAATTTAATGTTGCAACACCGTTAAAGTTACAACTTGAAGCAACTGTAGCGTAAATGTTTATATTAAATAAAACAACCTCTCACCACAAATTCAACAAAAATTATTTTAATCTTATGTACATTTCGATTACTTAAATAAAATTATTTGTAAAATACCTCTGAAAATTATTACTTTGTAATCGAAATGTACATAAAGTTAAAATAAAATTTGTTGAATTTGTCGTGAGAGATTGTTTTATTTAATATAAACAGTTAAAATTACACAATTAAAATAATGCATTAAAAAAATATCCAACCATAATTAATTTAATAGTTTGTTAGGACAAACAAATTTTTAAAAAATTATAAATAAAAATAAACTTTATTTAAATGAGATAGACGAAATAATTAATAAGCTATACAAACAAAAGTTCAAATCCAGTTTAGTTTGTGTAGTGTCTTCTTAATGTATATGTTGAAGCGGTTAAAACTGAGTCGCGTTTTACAACTAATATTGGGATTGTATTTCCATTATGGTATTTTAAAACGTTTTGCTAAAAAACGCTGTAAATGTAGGCCTATGTATTAAAAAAATAACTTATTGTCTACTATTATTAAATTTAACAGTTCATGCAAACATTTTTAAAGCAAGAATCATGTTTTATTTAGTTTTAATTTATTCTATTTCTTTCCTATCTATTTTACCAATTAGTGTTTATTAAGTGTTTAACATATCCACAGGTATAAAAAAAAACAACCTCTTAAATACAAAGTATCAATTTTATATGAATTATTCATGATGTATAAAATTTATAACTACTGTACGAAAGCAAATACTAGACAAATTTAAATCCACGTGAATTCGTTTGAGGTAGAAATGAAATATGGGTAAACATAGATAATCATTAAATATGACAAACATTTTTTTTTATATAACATAAAATGTTCTTGATGAAATATACAAGCTAAGGTTTATACATTGTAAAACATATTGTAAAAGGAACGAGTTTTCTATTATTTTATTGAATGGAAAAATATATATAAATTTGTTGCCTGTATCTGTATGTAAAATAGAAACTTCAATCTCTAAATATATATGTTTAGAGTGTAAATTTATCTCGTATAACCACAAGCCAGTTTAATCAATGTTTCTGAATCCACCCTTCAGCTATATTAACTTTCAAGCCGTAAAACTTAATCTATCGCCCCACCAAAGTTACGTCTGAAGAGTTTGAAGGGTTGATTTCCTTTTATCATATTTTACGCCCTTCTTAGCTCATATTGAGAGATCCATGTTTTTTATTCAGTCGCTGTTTTCATAAGTAATGCACAACAATTAAATTGACAAAAATAAGATAAAAATTCATTTGAATATGAACACACTTTAATTATTTAGACACGTAAATGTGCACACAGTGTAAAATAATTGTCAATTAGAATGGAAAATAATAACATTTTAATGAAGAATAAACTCTGTCAAACAAATTAGGGGTTTCAAAGGAAAATAAACAAAGGGCGTAGATAGTATGTAATTATTTGTATTATAACTATGCTGTTGTATAGAGGTAGATGATTCTTAGGAGGGCGTTTGAGAATTTAATTGGTAAAAGGGGACAGCTTTTGACTTTGTTTTAGTAGTTAAATTTGTTCACCCTATATTCTTTGTATTTTAAGGCTCATTGAAAGTTATTTTAAATTTTATATTGTCTTCCCATTGTATATGTGTTATTAAAAATGTCAACAAAAATTGACAGAAGGAGATACTGATTTATATATATTGTTCATGATATATTTGAAAATGGACAATGAGCATTCAAATTTTGGTGATTTTTCTCCTTTGACCTTCTAGTAGGCATCCTTTTGGATATAAAATAAATAAAAAATGTTTTAAAAGCAAAATTCCTAGCGTTGTGGAAAATCATTTGTAGCTGATTCCTCGGGAGCCACTCCTACATTAGTACCAAGAAAAGCAATTACCACTTCACACCTTTGTACAAATTTCTCTTTATTTCTCGTTATAACTAAAAGTTATAAATTTTTTCTTTTAAATAAGACATTTAACCTTTCAGTTGGTTTTGTAGTTTTAATTTCAGATTAAAAAGGACTATTTTAAAATCGTTGAGTTATTTACTTTATCCATAATTTTCTTTTCCAATAACCTTTCATTTTTAGGAGCTGTATATACACAAAATCCGAATGGAAACGCCAAAGTAGGATTTTGACCATGATTAGGGGAAAGTCGTCTGGTCAAATCATGATTAATCAGCATACGACTAACGGCAGCACCTGTCATGACATCAGATTGTTTCTTTAAACCCCCTACACACGTCCCGACCGTCCCACCCGACACAACTGAACTCCCCGACCATCCCTGTTGGGGTGAGCTCACACACACTTTTCGACCATGACTACCGTTAGTATCCAACTTGTTCTCGTGAAGTGAAGTTGTGTCTCCAAGTGCTCTGGATTTGTTTGCCAATGGCACCACATTTATCAAAAAAGCAAAAAATTGGTTTAGCTTTAGCAGTTATGGTTATTGCGGATGAAAAGAAGGAGAAAAAAAGAAGTTTATGGCCGAAGAAGTGGTTAATGGAGCGGGAAAAATTTTCCCACATGAACCTACTTCGGGGACTTGAAGAAAATTATTTCCGAAATTATTTGAGAATGGATGAGGATTGTTTCTTACAGCTGCTAGCTAAAGTGAAACCTTTCATTGACAGAACAAATACAGTCATGGGGGAAAGCGTAAGTGCTGAAGAACGGCTTATTGTGACACTCCGATATTTAGCATCTGGGAGGTCGTTGGAAGATTTAAAGTTTAGTGCTGCCATATCTCCGCAATTGTTATCATCAGTTATACCAGAAACTTGTGAAGCGATTTATAGCACTCATAAAATATATAATAGATTTTTCTTTTAAAAAATAAATAAATAAATATGCATGTTATATGTAAATGACTTACTTATAAAACAATTGAATAAAAAAAATGTTTTTTATACCTTACCTTTTTCTCTTCTCTTTTATAAGAACTTCTCATGTTTTCCAGTTTCTTTTTCAACGTTGCCAATGTTGCATCTGGGTAGACTGTTTGGAAAATGCCCAGAAGGGAATTATATGCCTCATTTCTCCGATCCCTGTTCGAATAGGTGTCACACTGGACATCCCATAAACAGCGGTAAGTTTTTAAGTTCTCCAGTAACGCTTCGATCATTGTTTTCTCATCCGCCGGACTTGAGACATTTTTGGTATTTCAGACACAATCAACACTGAATGGCTACCTAAAGTTAACTGATTCGTTGAGTCGGTTGGCCGACAACGCTACACACGTGCCAACCTGACAGGTTTCTAGGGTGGGGGAGTTGGCAGTCGGGGGCTGTCGGGATATCACGTTGACTTAACCAGATCGGTTAGCCCGACTGCCAGGTATAACCTTTTCAGTCGGCCGACAAGCCTAAACACTGACCAACCGTCGGGTCCAACATTGTTGGACACGACAGTTGGGTGGTTTTGTCGGGACGTGTGTAGCGGGTTTTAAAGACAACGAAGGCGTTGTCACCAAATTGTATGATAACGCTTAGTCGTTTATTTATAGGGTCACGTTTTGTTGTTTGTTGCAGTACAGAGTTAGGTTTGAGAGATTATAACTTCAGTAAATCTGTATTTAAACTTCAGTAAATTTGCAAGTATTTATATCTATTTGGTTTATCTTCATAAACTTACTATATTCCTCTCTAAGATAGAGTTTAAATGAATGTCTTTACAAACTATTAACTTCTCTATAGTTTAATCCATGTTAATTGTCATTCGGGTGGTATAGTACAGTGTCATAACGGATGGTATCGGACAAAAAGCAATCTTTGAAAAGTTTTACATTTAAAACTCTAATCAAAGGATTTTTTCCCCAGAGAGAAATGGAAAAGATAAAGGGGTAATTGAAGAGTGTATGAAGAGCAATAGAACAGGTTTTACGTAAAAAATGATAATAAGGGAAGCGTGTGAAATATACAGTGTTCCAAAAAGCTCATTACGGGGGGGGGGCTATATCTACGGGGAAGTTGTGGAAAACTCAGTGAAAATGAAAGTTGTGGAAAAAACTGAGGAAATAATAACAGTATACGTTTATATATAAGTATAAGTTCAAGAAAGCTTTAAATAATAATTGCTAAATTACCCATAACAAGACTAACAATGTCATTCTATGCATCATTTGCAACGAGAGTTTTGAAGAAAATGAACATAGTGCCGAATGTGTAAGGACTGGGCTCACGAAAAATTGTGGCGACGTATAAGGAAGTAGTCCTTATTACTTGTGCGATGTTTGTAGGAAAAAATAATAATACAACAATGGACTAAGAGCTCATCCTTATCTGAAATATTTTTAATTTTCTACTTCTCAAAAACATCACTAAAAATTTAAAATTAAAAAAAATATATTTAATTAAATATTTTAAATAGGATATGTTACCTTTCAGCTGGTTTTGTGGTTTTAATTTCAGATTAAAAAGGACTGTTTTGAAATTATTGAATTATTTATTTTATACATAATTTTCATGTCCATAAATTTTTCATTCTTAGAAGTTGTGATCTTTACGAGTGTTCGTTGTAGGCCTACTTCACCTCTGTAACAGCGGTTTTGACAAGGATGATACCCACAGTTAGGGACTTTAAAAGTTTTATTTCTGTAATATAACTTTATCGCTAAATGAAGCTACGTGCATTATAATCTTTACTGACATTTGTTTAAGCACATTTATTAGAAGCTCTAAAGTTCGGTTAGTTTGTTTTATGATTTGAATTTATAGAATCTTGAAGTTATACTATATCAATAGCCTTACTAAAGTTATAAATAAATATGACATTTACTATTGAAGTGACTAATTTAAAGTAATATTTGCAGCTCATAAAAAAAATTAAG
Organism: Prosapia bicincta; assembly: GCA_036971475.1. Lineage (NCBI taxonomy): Eukaryota > Metazoa > Arthropoda > Insecta > Hemiptera > Cercopidae > Prosapia > Prosapia bicincta. The sequence continues at coordinate 341,286,611 of JBAIZL010000001.1, forward strand.
AAACCTAGTAATCTTTGAGTAATACTGGAAGTTTACCCGTGAACTGGCTCTCGCCGCGTCTCTGTATGCCATCATCACCACCTTCTGGTTGTCACTTTTGAGAATAAAAAGGTGAATATTAGTTTGCCAGGATAAACAGAAAAAATATTGTCATTTGTTACATTCCAGACTCTTACAATGAATAATATGTTTCTTATTTATACGTATGCGGTTAGGTTTAAAACCTTCTTCATGATTTTTCAGTTGTTCACTTGAAATTTTATAAAAACATTGTTTTGTGATTAGCTTAGATCAAAAAATTTGAATTCCATGCCTAATTCATGGAAATTCTGTAAGCTCTTGGTAACAGTGCTAAAATCTTTTGATTTACAAGAGAATAAAATGTCATACATGGACAAAAACTCAGCTGCTTGCACGTGTTAAACATATGATTTTCTATAATTATGTATTGTTCTTATTCGGTGTTATTTAGGCCCATTTGTCCTAGCAACCAACCCCTCTCTCAACTTTGCCTTTTTTTCAATGACGTGAAAAGAGGTTTATTTATGGCAAGCAACCCCTTTCCATTCGATGACATAACTTCCCCCTATTATCACTTCAAGGAAAGTCGTTTCATTAACCCTAACTAAGTAAATAAATTCTCCCTTATCCTTCTTCATATGCTAGGGTGTGACGTATATACTCCAATAGAGAGTAGAACAATTCATTTATGCTGGGTTGAAATCCCTAAATCCTCTACTATGAGTTTTGTGTCGGTACCTTCATACTACCTTTATTTATAATGCTTTCCTAGCTTGTCCTACCGATAATAATTCATTCTAATGTTCCTACAAGTAAAAAAATGTAATAATGTAAAAATCTAAAAGACCTCTCATGTATATATATATATATATATATATATATATATATATATATATATATATATATGTGTGTGTGTGTGTGTGTGTGTGTGTGTGTGTGTGTGTGTGTGTGTGTGTGTGTGTGTGTGTGTGTGTGTGTGTGTGTGTGTGTGTGTGTGTGTGTGTGTGTGTGTGTGTGTGTGTGTGTGTGTGTGTGTGTGTGTGTGTGTGTGTGTGTGTGTGTATTTTTAATGACGAATACAAACAATAGACTGTATTGAAATTGTCTTGAATATTTATTGTCTTTAATCCCAATTTCGTAAGTATAAAAATAGAGAAAAGTTTTGTTTGAATAGTCAAAATCAGTTTAAATGTTATGAGTTCAAGTTACAACGGTAAATAACTTTTTCATTTAGGAAAAATCTCAGCAGCATGCTGAAGTAATCGGATTTAAACAGTTTATTATTAAAAGGTATTTTTTTCATTAACAGTTTTGTATAATAATGTTACTTGTAACAACTAATATAGTTATTTCTGCATTTTAACGGTATATTTTAAAAGTTAGTTTTTCGATTTAAAAAAAAGTCTCGTTAGGACATAATAGCGGAATAAATAATATTTACAGAAGGGAAAGTTAATATAACCTCACTGAACGCTGTTTGTAGGGAGTCATTTAATTAACATGTGGAATTAAATCCGCCCTTTCTACGTTCTACACTGCAAACATTATAGATCTGTACATATATTATTGAATACCCCTTGCACTAAACAAGATTTCAGTTTAGGGGAATCAGCGTAAATTCTAAATTATAGAAATATTCCCAGTTTTGTTCCGAGTGTTTCAAGTGTTATTTGGGGAAAAACTTAGAGCTAAGTTGCAACAAGGGTGAGTAAATTGTTATTTGTTTGTTATGGTCACCTAGTGTTTTTAAAGTAATAGTATTAGTTAACTCAATATTTTTCTACAATGAAGATGAAACAAACCGATAAGAGCATGATATTTGTGACATAAAGAAATGTCACCAATTATTTTTCATCTAACTATATATGTTATACAATGTTTCACTATGAAGCATGCTGTGCAGTAATATGTCTGTTCTTCTGTTAATTTAACCGTGATATCATTCAGAAGTTATTCCATTTATTGAAAATATAATTAAGTGAACACATAGGAACAAAAACAATTAATAACTGATCAAATTAAGAGACATTATTGTAGGCCATGCATATAGGATGCAGTTTGTTTACAAGGTTATTATTTATATATTTATACAACGCAAAGTATTCTCTTCAGATGTTGAAAAATATTATTTCTCTTTATTGTATCCTTGTGCATAATTTAATATTTACTGTAAAATAACGTAGCATTAATTCTAATTTGGTTTTATTAAGCATGTTATTTACGAAATTCTTTCTTAGTGAAACATGAAAATAATATTCAATAAGACAGAATTATTTAAACCAAAAACATTAATTTAGACTTCGTTAAGTAGCTATCAACGTAAAGATGCAATAACTGTTAGTATCGTCCTTATACATAAAATTAAGTAAGAAACACTTTACATGTTCTCACATGCAATTATTTTTTCTTGCATATATATATATATATATATATATATATATGTGTGTGTGTGTGTGTGTGTGTGTGTGTTTAAGTAAAACTATATCACTGAGAAGATTTTATTTTAATTTTTCACTAATTCGAAGCTTTTCACTGATATCAGTATCAGCATTTCCAAAAATATAAGATAACAATGACTAGATATATTAACCCTCCTAATGTATTGAAGAGTCCTAATGTAGCCACAGAACTGTAAGTTTTGAAAATGCTGATATTGTCATATGCAAAAAGCTTGAAATTGAAGAAAAAGTAAAAAAATATATTTTGTTTAATGAAATAGTTTTATTTAAACATATATAAGTTAAATATACATATATTGTTTGAGGACATATTTATTTTTTTTAAATAGAATACGTTTGAACTTCAGAAGAAACGATTGAACGAAATTAAAATTAAAGTCAATTTGTGTGAATTTAAAGTAAATTTAAATTAATACTTTTGTGATTGCATTAAGAAATCTTCTTCAGTATTTAGGTTAACAGGTAGGAAGTAATTAGTGTTTTATATCTGGTTATGTATAATGTTATTAATAGTGTAGGCAAAGTAGTTTACATTGGTACTGGTAAATCTATAGGGTTTTATTTTATAATATATTTGTAAATTTAATATTACTTTAGGGTGCAGACACTTGATGCTAATAATTTTCTAGATTTGGGTTGATAGTGGCCTAAATGGCATATTTTACTGGTTTCTATCTTGTAATAATTATGTTAGTAAAATACGTGTTCGAAATATTTGATAGAATGTGTGTCTTCGATGAATTTATTTTCAGTGCTGAGACTCATACAATGTTTTAATGATTCTAGAGTTTAGTTTTTACCTGCTTGGATACTATTTGTTTTTTTTATCTGTGTTGTGTTGTCGTTTTTTGTTAGTTTTAAATCCTATTGAGGTTTTGTTTACGTACGTGACTGTGATAAATATCATTAATCCCTGTTATGTTTCTATTGTATGTGTTTTGTATTTGATGCTATAAGTTATCGATAACTGTGCCAGAATATCTAATTCTATTTACAGTGCTATTCGTAATAATGGATTTGTTGATGTTTGTTTTGAAATTGGTATTTTTTTTTATGAATGTAGCATAGATCTAACTGCAGTGTGTTTAGGTTAGCGTTGGTTGGTTTGGACAGGCTATGGATGGGTTTGTCTTTCGCAATTTATTACATTGCCCTTGTACAGGTGATGAATTATTTTGTTATTTTGAAAGGCAAAGGTTTTCCCAATCGTCATGGACAGTATCATCCCCGGGTAGAAAATGTACAATATTGGACATAGTGCTCATCCCCGGGCATAGTGTACAGTCTAATACCTAACACAACACTTCGTTGACTTTTCATAGGGGCGAGGAGGGTTTTTACAAGCAGTTTGGGATATAAAATAGTTTATATTATTTAAAATTTCAAACCATCCAAGGAAGAATACCAAACCGAAATAACCAAAAAGACAGTTACTAGGGGAGAGAACCTATTTATTCTATTACAATAGTTTAACTGGCTAAAACCAGTTGACTTTTTGTCATTGAAAAAGTGGTACTTTAACTGATACTAAATACCGAGTACTCCAGAATACTAAATACCGAGTACTTCAGAAGCGGTTTTGCTGAACCTTATAAGGATATTGAAAAAACTTTATATCGACAAAAACAATTCAGAACCTCCATTTTGTAAGTCGGTTAAAAACATATAACGGACTTGAGTAGAATGAAACATTTTATGGAAAAGAAGAAATTAAATTACAATACAAATATTGGAAAGAACCGCAATACCACAAAGAAATCAGAAATGACAAATAAAACAAGTTACTTCTGAACGCTTATGTACATTTTGATGACCATGTCATCATATTTAGAGGGTCATATTACAAAATTACAATCTAGCAAACAAGAAGTTACAAACTAGAGTGATGTGATTTTTTAAAATTATTTTTGTGTTATCAGGGTTCTTTCCAATATTTAATTATGATATACAGTACCACTGTGCTCTTGATATTGTATAAGAAATTAAATATTAAATACAAGACAATGATTTGAAAACCTGTACAGTCTCTGTCAAAAAGCGAGTTTGGAATGTAGAGAATATAATTAATTGTAAAGTTGTTATGAAATGTAGGACGTAGAATGAAAAGGATTACGGAAAGATAAAGATGTAAAACTTTCCAAGCAGAACAATACATTAGATTGGAGACGAGATTAAGAGATATTGGTAATATTTAGAGAAAACCGGGAGATAGAGGCGACGTAATTTTACAGCGAAGCACATGCTATTTTCTTGGGAATAAACAATTTTTACATGCATATAAAACAGTATGTAATCAGGAGACTTGATAACTTCATCTTGCATATAAAATGTTTTTCAATTTCGTTTTTTGTTAAGAGTAAATAGTAATCGTTGAGCTATAATCGTTAATAAAAACTTCAGTGTTTTATTGCAGTTGTAACTAATGAACAGGAATACAATTCATTGTTCTACAATTTAGATGTTAAACACAAGTCTGAAAATGTTGATTACACATATTTTGCTTATGTTATAAAACAAATTGTGTGTAGTGAATATATTTAAAATGTATGAAAGTAAAGATCGGCCTAAGTTTATAGAAACATTAAATATTAATATCTCACCGTACAATAAAAAATATATTGTGCAAAGACAAAAATAAAAATATAAGGGAATTAAAATTTGAAAACAAAAAAAATACAGGTGTAAATCATACTTTATTAAATGAAAATACTAATCTTATATATAAAAAGGAATACATTTTAAAATAAAAATAGATTGTAGATGCTATGCTATTTTTATTATCAATTTATTCATTTCTTAGATTACAGTGATTAATGTTTCAGATCCATTTAGAAGGTACAAATGGAATACATGAATTTTATCTCGAGTCTGTAGAGCTGCAGGAGGTTTAAATGTAGTCGTTTCAATTCCGAGCGGAAGACTTCCATGAATGCCAAATGGAATCAGTTTCAAGTGAAAGTGACAAAGGACGTTGAAAATTCGTTTCGTTACCACCATGTTTGATTTTATCAGTGGAACAAGGTGTTTTACAAGAAACGTTTTTAATGTATGTGGTAAGTTTGAAGAAGTAATTGTTGGAAATAAAATTTACAAATATTTTATAGTTAATTTTATTGTGGATTGATATACTGGACTTTTATTTGTTTTTAAAATGACTGTTTTCAGAGGTGAGAAACTCGTTACAATTGGGGCTGTGTAAATACATGAAACAAAAAATGGCTAAAACATTTTCTCAGTTATACTATATTGGTAATAGTTTCTTCTCATTTATTATTATTCTTTTATTATTTTCAGAAACTAAAAACCAGTCTTTCATTGAATTTAAAATGCTCTATAAATAGATTTTAACGAATGTTGTGTAAAATATATTTTATTCTTGTATATATAGCATTAACTTTATATCAATAATGTTATAAATATGTTTTATATTAAAAACGCATTCTGAAGAATATATTTAATTGATATAATTTCAATCATTAAAAAAATGCAAAACTGTTATTATTACTGAATAATAGATTGAAACTATTTACCAATCGGAAAGCCTGAAGTTGGTTTCATATGCTTATAAATGTTAATATCCCCATTTTAGTTCACACTTTCTTAATGTTGGTATTAAATTTTATATTTAATATATTTAACAATTTAAACAGTGGTATATTTACAATTTCAAACAGACTACCTAAAGAGGAATTTTTAAAGTATCTAAAATATAGGTTTAAAATCCTCAGTGATTGTAGTGGAATAGGCTTGAATCGAACTGTGAATTGTTTAATAAATGTGCATCAGTATTCGTAAAATACCTATGTAAAGAGGGAAATGGCAAGAGTGAATATAATAATAATTATTTTGATTCCATCTTCAACTTGAGCTTCTAGTTTTATAATACAAGCCTTGGATATATATTGATAAGTCGCACATGGGTATAGTGGCACATACTTTTTTACTTATTGAGGACGCCCATTTTGGGAGATGTATCCCGTTGTTACCTCTGACTGTTACTGACAATAAGCCCGTCTCCAGAACATGGTGTTGTTACGAAGATCTTCCGAAAGGTCCGTCCTTATTAAACAATTAAAGTATACGCTATTTAATGCAGGTTTGACGTGTTAATATATGATGAAGTGTATAATGTAGTAAGTTTTGCTGTTGTGCTAGTAAAAACGGTAAAGGCAGGAAGGATATTAAAAAAGGAAGAAATGTTGGCGTTCATCTTATTAAAGATTAATGTTTCAAGGGCTTAAGAAAAAACACTAAGATAGGTAGGAGTTGTGGATAATCTAAATCCTTAAATGTAACACCACTGCCTAATAATCCTACCTCAACGTTAAGAATCTGAAATCGAGTGACTACGATTCTTACGGAAGTTTCGTTTCAGTGGTGTCAGCAAGAGTCCAAAAGCAATTTATAACGTTTAGGGACGGACTGTTCCAAACAGAGCCTACGGTTTCAACAGCTTTTCCACTAATTACTAGAACTTCCAAGTTCTACTAACTGGGAACCAGTAGAACTTTATGAACGACAGGTTTTAGTATAAAAGAGGTAGTTTAAATTTTGTTATTGGGCCTCTAAAAAAAAACCTTCCCATTTAACAGTCTAAAATATAATAATGAGTGTCCTGTAAGCTCTCTTACACCTAATATTAGACCCTAATATTATTACTGAAATGTAAGCTCCTTAAGTCATGATTTCTTAATTCTTTGTGACTCATCTACTAGAAATTCCAATTATTCCAAGATTTATTAATAAAAAGGTGTCATACCAGAGTATTGTAACGGGTGAAATCCCACCTATAATATATGGCTAACGGGTTGACAAATAAATGTGTTTAACGCTTGAGCGGGAATAATGACCTTTCTTCTAGGAAGGCATGGAACCTATGCAAAGGTTTTATTAAGCGAGATGTATTTGCAATGTAGTGAAGACAGTTGTGAGAGAGGAACAGAAAATTAGTGTTTATGTGTAAACACCATGAGTGTTTAGTGTATATAGACTCTTAGGTATTAGAGAAGACATTAGTTATTATTTGACCTAATTATAATAATAGTTTTTTAGCATTTTTATAAGTGCAGAGTGTGTAAATCATAGATGCCATTAAATTGCATCCAGTAAAATAATTTTCTCCTTCACTCTTAAACCAAGTCTACAATTGGAAGAATTTGGGTTACACTTAATCTTTAGAGAGGGACTGTATTCGGAAATTGAGTCTGTAATATATTCTACCTGATACCAAATGGAATCAATATATTTTATCGTTAAATGTTTCCAGTTAAGCTTGTAATAAATATTTATTAAAAAGTAATTAGTAAAAGTAGAACATTATTATTATACCATCATTTAAATATTACAAATTGTTAGAGGACGTTATTTTTCAAATATGGAAAAAAATCACACGCTTTAAAGGTTGGAATGGAGGCAAAGTGTGTCAATGTAGGGGGAAAATGTTATTTACTCTCGTTATGTTCAGCGTAAGTTTTAATATCAATATATTAAAATATCTAAAACCTTTATCTGGAAATATTGTCCAAAACTTTATACGGAGAAACAATTTTCTAGGGCAATGTATTCTTTTTAATAATACAACGCTTCGTTGAATAATAAACACAGGAAGTAAAACAAATTTTTAAAATCTTGACATCGATGTTTTAAAAATATGTTTTATAGTAGAGAACAAGATATTTACAAGTTTCATTTCTGAGAGCCACGTGCAAACCGACACATATGTCAACTATTTCTGAACTATTGTTTGGTAATTCATTATCAGTAAAAAGCACTTGGAACTAGTAAACCTTTCTTTCACATGAGTTGAAGTTTCAATATGTATGCACTTTAATTTTGTCTATTACAAACAGGCAAATATAAAACCCCTTAATTTGTTTTGGATTTTGGAATAATGCAATATTATTTAAATCCGTTGAACTCCTGCCCTTTGTTGAATCTATTTTATAGAAGTTTACTTCTGAACACTTTAAAACCTAGTTTCATCTTAGTTTTGTATGGGACTAGACACCGGGTTCGAGTTTCTTCATGTTGCTGTAATAATAACATTAATGTGAATGTAGTAGTAAATAAGTAGGACCCTGGAGAATAGCACAAGAGAATATATAAACAGTTATGTAATTTATTTCAGTATTTCCGTCGACGCTTCAGCCATTTACAGTCTCTTTATAGGCATTTTATAAAATTAACGCACCGCAATAACTTATTGTTATTTCTTTTTCTATAGGATATATGTCATCGTTTCTTTGCTATATCTGTCATTAGTTAGTAGAACGCCACGCTGTGTGCAGGCTAGTAGAAAACGCTTTTACTTTTGGCACAGTATGCGTTTCTCACGTGTTTAAGGCTCATACAAATTTTGAAATTTTAAACTTAAAAACTTATTTGAAAAACTATTATTTTTAGAAAAGATTTATTGGCAATGATTGACAAACGTTTAGGTAAAATTATATCTTCAGTATTGATTATAAATTATGGGTAAAAATGTTTTGACGAAGTCGCAATTTTATATTAGCGAACTCCCTTATCAAAAACATGGTACCTAACAAAAAATCTAAATCAAACGTTTCGGTAGTAAAATTATATGAATAATTTATGAGGGCTCAATGAATGTTGAGATTTAATAGATATAAATCTAAGCTATATAATAATCAGCTATAGTACTTGAACGAATATTCTGTAGAAATATAAATTCTAAAAATATTTTATTTTGGAAAAGGGGAGACACTAAATAATTAACTACAAACAGATTTTTTAAAAGTAAGCGTGAGTAGAAGCATTATTGTTTTTGGTACCATACGTAAGTCACCTTCTACCCTATTAAATAACAATATTTAAAATAAAGCTTCTTTAAAAATCCCAAATATTCAAAGCTTACCAATTGATAAATGATAAAGGAATGTTTAAAAAATTCAATTTAAACTAAGCAATGTTGAAATTAAAAACTTTACTTTATAAATCTAAGAAGTAATTAAGAAAGATTACACATATTAAATGATTATAAGTAATAATTTTATTAAATACATAGTTTAAATGTAACTTGAATTATAATAAGAAGAGCTGTATTTCATAATATTTTACTAATAATGATTATTAAATTTCAACAAAATACATAGATACAAATAATTAAATTGAAATATTTATTAAATTTATTATGATATGTTATCCAGATGTGCATTGTTTGAGCTTGGCCGATATCTTCTCAACATCTCCCTTCACTATTTGCAATCCGACAGATAAGTTGTTATTAATCTTTTTTATAAAGTCATTTACAGTCACAATGGCCACTACTACCTTATCCTGCGGATCATCGACTCTTTTTTTAATGTCTTCGACTCCATCTGTGAAATATATCTCAGCAGAATTGTCAGTCGCTAAGGCGAGACGAGAGCACTTTGTTAGTGTGTCGACAGCGCCTCTGATTGCCATTTCGTTAAGGGCGAGGTCCAGCTGAGCTGTTTGCTAGATGAGACTTACCGCATCAGGTGCGATACTTGCGACGTAGGTTTCGATTATCTTGGCACCTTTAACAAGTAAGTGTTTGGTGTAAATAGATTTAAAACAATTTTCAGTTTGAAGAAGGGTTGAGTGTCTATCAAGGTAATCCAGTCAAGCAGCTTAGCTTATACAACAGTGACAATATTATATTAAAAATACACATGACCATATCAAACATAGTAAATGTTTCATTCTCATCACATATGACTAGGAAAGGTAAAGAGAAGAGAAATTTCAACTATACAAATTATGAGTTTATTTTATAAGTAATGGCATTTATCAAGCAAAAACAAATATACAAACTCAAATTCACAGTATAACTTGCCAACCTAAACTCACCTCACTCCTGTTATGTTATGAAATGAAACTATATAAAATAAAGAAATTTAAATTTATTATTGATATTTTGAAATCAAATAATTATTTAATTTATTATTGGGCGCTAAATCTGTATTTTGAACAAACTAAATTTATTGAAAGATTTTCTGGACCTAACAATTAAACAAAACTCATTGATTAATTTGTAACTGTCTTATTTTTATTTTTAATTTAGCCCGAATTCTTATGAGTTAAGGCTGATTTTAAATATTGCAGTTTATAGTTACACATTCAGAAAATGACCTGCAAAGTCTTATTAAATTATTATTTAAGGCTTATTAGGTTGAAATGCATGGAATTGTGTGCTGGTTAAATAATTACTCTTTTGAAATTCAATTAAAGCAAATTACACTCATTTTATTTAACAAAGAAAAATAATATAAATTATAATCATGATACAAATTTCTTGACATTGTTTCAGTTACGGATTATTGAACATTTAATATTTAACTTATGAATTTTTACGGATAGCAATCTATCAATTATCAATCAATGACTGAAAATGAATCTGTACTCGAGTTTACTTGCTCTTTTTTTTATAATAAAATCTTACAATTCAAGGTGAACACAAGTGCACCAAATGATGCATAAATTACATTGATATACTTGTTTAAAAGTTCAAGGTTCATTAATTTCAGTTTAACTGTCTAACATTTTAAATTTTGCAATAAATCTCTAAAGTTTGAAATCGTCCACTTAGCTGTATTCACATGTTGTAGCCTCGCATCCTTCTAGTGGAAAAGTCTCACGAAATATCATCAGTAACTTCAGCGTCCCATCTTGTGCTTGGCTACGTACGCTATCTTCTATACCATGATTATAACGTATTTAAGAAAAAGAATATTACATTAAATTTTGAAAAATAAATAAAATTTCCTCGCTCTCGGATAGGTCCGTGCCCTTTCACATTTTGGCTAAAAGAGAGTTTAAATTATCGTTGGGAGCAACCTTCCTACCTACTGCGCAACAGGGTGGGCGCATACCTACTTTAATTACTTGTTTTTAAATTCTTCAGACTATCAACCAGAGATCTCATTAAAAATATTTCTAATACATCACAATTTTTTTATATAGTTGCATATTGTTACAATTTTTGAATACATTCTCGTTTGTTTTCTGAAATTGCCAATTTAATATGTAACACCATCTAAAGTGTGTTACATATTTTCCCCCCTTTTGAAAAAAAATTGTGTTATTTCATTTTTTTTACTAAATGTTTTTATCTATTTTAATAATTTATTAATAACTCTTAATTCAGCAACCAAACTATTCTCCTTTAAAAGAAACATATCATAAACTCTTTTATTATTACTTTCATTTCCATAATTAGAACAAACTTAGTTTAACTGAAAAAAATTTTTTTCTATTGGACATTAACATAACATAAACAATACCTAGTTCTAGGATTTGATTATCAGAAAGCTTTACTTCGTTTTTTATTTTCAATACTACTTTAATAATATTTAATAGTTTTTAGATTCTAAACCATCTGTTGTAATAAACATTTTGAGATATCTCTCTAATGGGTTTGTCAGCTTATTATATAATCTGAAATCGAACACTGCATTCTGGGGTCTTACATTAGTACAGATATTAGCTACATTGGATGTTATTGAGGCTTCATGGCTACTTAAGAATATTTCTTGTACATTTTCTTCCGACATGTTTTCTTCGGATAATTTTCTTATTACCTCTGTCTTTAAACTCACATCTACATTCAATTCAGTCATTGCTTTGTTTAAATCATTAAACTTTTTCAATATGTCATTAAGTTCATCCCTCATCTGTTGTTCGATCTTAAATTCTAACAAAACATTACATCTGGTTGTCAAATGAATTAATTTAGTTTCTGATCTAACTGTATCTATTACTCTAGGATCATCTTTTAATTCCTTAACATTTTTCATTATTGTTTTAAATTTTTCAGAAATAACTGCAAATTTATTAGTTACATTTAATTTGTCTTTCAAATTATTAGGATTAGCCACTATACTAACATCTTTTAAAACTTTCCTTAAAACTTTTCCAACATCAGATACAACTGAATCGCTTTTATAAGTGACATTTCTTAAATTAAATTCATATTCTAATTCCTCTTTTGACAAAAGGTCTATTTTTAAGCCATTTTGTTTAATAGAATTGATTTCAGAAAACTAACGCAATGTTATTCTTCATACAGAAAAGTCAAGCAAACTCGAAACGTTTAAACAAACTTTATGCAAACATTGGACTTGCAGCTGTATAAACAATAGTACTCCACAACTGGCTTCTAGGGCATGTACAAACTTACAAAAATATCGGAACGCACATTATGACTAATATTTTAAACCACCAGAGTCTCTGACCTTGAAACTCTACACTTTACAATTCAAGTAAAAACAGGTTAGTTATAACTGGTTTCTCCCCTATCTTCCAAAGCTGTTTACACAATCCACAAGCCACAACCTTTTACGTTCAATTTATACATTTTAAAATAACTTCTACTGTTAAATGATTAATGAATAAAATTTTACCTTTTTGAATATACTTAATTAAATCGGTTATTTTCAGCCATTTTTAATTTTTCTTTTATCCAACACACAAATTTATATTTCAAATTAAGCAGATTCAATATCTACAAAGTTTTTGCAGAATTTTAGCCTTAAAGCAGAGTTGCGCATCTTATGTAACTGTCTTATTTTTATTTTTAATTTAGCTCGAATTCTTATGAGTTAAGGCTGATTTTAAATATTGCAGTTTATAGTTACACATTTAGAAAATGACCTGCAAAGTCTTATTAAATTATTGTTTAAGGCTTATTAGGTTGAAATGCATGGAATTGTGTGCTGGTTAAATAATTACTCTTTTGAAATTCAATTAAAGCAAATTACACTCATTTTATTTAACAAAGAAAAATAATATAAATTATAATCATGATACAAATTTCTTGACATTGTTTCAGTTACGGATTATTGAACATTTAATATTTAACTTATGAATTTTTACGGATAGCAATCTACCAATTATCAATCAATGGCTGAAAATGAATCTGTACTCGAGTTTACTTGCTCTTTTTTTTATAATAAAATCTTACAATTCAAGGTGAACACAAGTGCACCAAATGATGCATAAATTACATTGATATACTTGTTTAAAAGTTCAAGGTTCATTAATTTCAGTTTAACTGTCTAACATTTTAAATTTTGCAATAAATCTCTAAAGTTTGAAATCGTCCACTTAGCTGTATTCACTTGTTGTAGCCTCGCATCCATCTAGTGGAAAAGTCTCACGAAATATCATCAGTAACTTCAGCGTCCCATCTTGTGCTTGGCTACGTACGCTGTCTTCTACACCATGATTATAACGTATTTAAGAAAAAGAATATTACATTGAATTTTGAAAAATAAATAAAATTTCCTCGCTCTCGGATAGGTCCGTGCCCTTTCACATTTTGGCTAAAAGAGAGTTTAAATAATCGTTGCGAGCAACCTTCCTACCTACTGCGCAACAGGGTGGGCGCATACCTACTTTAATTACTTGTTTTTAAATTCTTCAGACAGATGTCACTATCAACCAGAGATCTCATTAAAAATATTTCTAATACATCACAATTTTTTTTATATAGTTGTATATTTCTACAATTTTTGAATACATTCTCGTTTGTTTTCTGAAATTGCCAATTTAATATGTAACACCATCTAAAGTGTGTTACAAATTACTAAAATGAACTTTAATCAAGTAAACATTTTACTTTTAACTTACAATTTTCAATAATAAAAATTTGATGAATTTTAAGCTAATATAATCGAAAAAGGAAAAAGATAACTCTTTAAAAATACCTATTGTTTGAAATCTAATATCATCTTACAACAACCAATCTAAAATGTATTTCATCGCTAAGAGTGAGGTTACTCTAGGCTTGCACTTCACAAATTTTGTTTACCATGAAAGTTTTATGAATTTACTTGTTGGCTTTTAATTTTATATTACAAAATTTAATTTTTAAATATTATTAACTTGTACGTATTTGGAATTGAGTAGCTTGAACGATCCTCTTAGTACTCATGCGTTGGCGTCGAGACTAACGTTGTGTCCAAGGATGCGTTTCCCCTCTGATCATCATCGCAACTACTGTTGAACTATTTCTCCGGCTCCCAAAATGTCTCAGATCTACCCGGCTTGAACTGCTGCTTTCCCGGCTTCCAAAACTTCACTGAACTGCTCTACCTCCCCTTTTGCCATACGTGACACCCCGAACTTTCCTAGCTGGCCAAACTGACCCTTTCTTCATTTAGTCCTTGATCGTTCCTCTATTCCATCGCTTCCCTATATTATATAGTCTTTACCATTCAACTTCCTCCAACCCCCTCGTTTTGGAAAGTACGACTTTCACCGACAAATAAGCTTGTTTGTTAATTAAAGGTTTATGGTTTGCCTTTCAATAATTTACCTGTTTGTCAGATCATTGTTTTGGCTCACAGTTAAAAAAATTTCATAATTTTTATTACCTTTTACCTTTTAAAATACTGCAAGCAACAAACAGTATGAATGAGTATGCCGTGTTTTTGTATTATTTAACATTTCTATCCAGTAGAGAACAAAATTTAGGTAGAAGATCTTACAAAATGCTACTAAAGAATTCCCCGATCACGAGGGTGTCCTTTCCTAATATCACAGTTTCATCCACGTATCCTTTACACACCATGGTGTATCTAGTAGGGAAAAAGAAATTATTCTACTTCCGGTATGTAATAAAGCATGCCAGATTGTTAATTCCTTACTATGCACTTCCATTCCTTATTGTCCTTACATTACCAATATCACATTACATCCTGGCCAATAAAATCCTGTCAATTCTTATAGTCCTTTTATACTCTTTATATGCGATTATAGTCCATATGATTGGCTACCTTAACACACATGCAAAATTAGAGTAATTTTAATTGGATATATTTCTTAAGCATTTTTTTTTAATTAAGCGCTTCATGTTGAAATTGCACTTACCTCGCTCTTCCAAATTGTTAACAGGTGCTTGGGCATCATTTGCACCAGCGATAGCCTTGAGATTGTTGGGGTTTACGCCTACTTCATTAATTATGTTTTGGATGTCCTTTAGAGCTGAATTGACTCTAACTCTATTGACTCTATTGAACTCACACTGACGGTGTCGGAAGCACTTTTCAATTGTTTCAAAGTAGATAGCAGTGCGTTGATTTTACTGTTGGGTTCAATCGCATTAGATAATATGTTATCGATATGAAAGCCAAGTTGGCTACATCGCTGATGTTTGGTATATTCAGAGTGATACAATGAAGAAAAATATAAATTATTTTACCATGTTAATTAGTATATTGAACAGAAAATCCCTGACCTTTTGGAGTGTGGCAAACTCAGGTTGGTGTTAGTTCATGCAAGGATCCTGCTTTTACTCATAGCTCTCCAAGAAAGCAATGTGCACACATCTCTGTCCTTTTAGCGTGTGGCAGACTCAGGTTGGTGTTAGTTCATGCAGACAGCCAGTATCCACTCATAGCTCCGCAAGGAAGCAATGTGCACCGATCCCTGACCTTTTGGCGTGTGGTAGACTCAGGTTGGTGTTAGTTCATGCAGACCGCTTGTATCCACTCATAGCTTCGCAAGGAAGCAATGTTCACCAATCCCTGACCATAAATCATAAGATTTAACTATAACAAACATTTCCTCGTTCCAATTTTGAATTCAGGACTGTTATTTCAGTGTATCTAAAATATTCATGAAACAAACAGAAAAGTTTGGACAAACAAAAATCAATACTTAAATATGGATGAAAAACATATTTAAAAGATATAAATAAATCTTCTTAAATCATAATTTTAGGAAATAAATTATAGGGAAGGTAAAAAGAGAAAACTCATCTAAAAAAAAAACTATTAAAAAACTAACGTCTTAACAGAAGGCGTGCGGAAATAATGCTCCATAAGAAAAGGAATTGTACGATTGTAAATTTAGAAGTGTACTTTACAATCAGATCTGTAAAATAAGGGTGTTCAATGTTCAAGACAGAAAATTTCACGTTTGCAGATTTGGAAATCGTCCTGAATTTAAAAATTGAATAGGTAAGGGTGCAATAGCTCTCCATGTGTAATTAAAATTGAGGAACGTTAATTCCAATGGGTCGTAATGCATTTTGATAAAATAGATATACCATGTCCTCATTTTAAACTCCCTTTACTGGATTCCAAATGGAATTCTTGGAAAAGTAAAATACTTAAAAGTTGTATTTATTTCAATAGAAAATGGGTTTATCATGAAACATTATCTAATGTGACTCGGGAAACCTGTATTGTTTATTAAAATCATTTCTTCGAAAAAGGTATAAATTTAGGAAATTATATATTATATATTAAATATATTTCCAGTTTAGTTTTGTATTATTATTTTATATAAGAAATTATGTTTTCTTTAGTTCATGACTTCCACTTTTGTTACTTATATAATATTGGTGATAATTTAGTTTATATGAATTTGAAAACTCCTCTCTACTAGGCCTCAGCCTGGAACTTTACACAAAGACGGGATCTTATGGTCAGCTGGCATCTCTCAGTACTTCCCTATCCCTGCCCTTTATAGAGTCACGACCTAAAGGTCATCAAAAGCTTCATCAAATACTCGGAAAATAGTAACTAAAAATAGTATATCCTCTAAAATTATAAAGTGTCAGCCTACTTCCGGTTTTATCTGTTACGCATAAAGCTCCGAATAGCTTCTCTCTGGGGGTCCGGCTTCATTAATTAATTGCAATAACTGGTCACAGGGGTTAACAGGGTTGTTTTCAAGCAAAACGTAAACTAGCGGCCCCAAGTACAATGTTTTGCATCATATATTGTGCAGCCATGTTGCTTTGTCTGTACTTACGTACAAAATGTTGTTTAAATAGATGACATAGCGTTCCAAAATATTTAAACGCCCCAAAAAATAATTTTTCAGAATGGTTTTTGATAAAGATAAAACACAATAAATTACAGTTGTGTAGGTTTACATTTAGGGACATACAAAAGTATGTTAGTTTTTATTTTCTATGTAATATCATGGGATATTTTTTTATTGCTTTTACAACCATTAACGAGAATAATTCAAATGGGGTTTTTCATATAAATATTTCTTGGCATCTCGGATTTAATAGTTAAGTCTAAAACTGTTTCATTCGGAGGAAGGAGAAATGCTTCTCAAAGAGAAGTTATAATGAAACAAACAAAGTATTCGTAAAATGAATATAAAAAATGCCAAGAAATATTGGTCGTAAAAAAATTATGAGAATAAAAAATTGTATGCAAAGTCTTGTTATTGTAAAAATATGTAAGCAAAAATTGACTATAAAATATCTCAGAAAGACGCTCGCCATATTCATAAACCTTCTATAGTGAAAGGACAAAACGCCATTATATCGCCTGATTGAAAATAAAGTAGAGGAAAGACAATTTCTTTTCAGATAACGCTGTATGTCAAGAGTTTAATAGTCATGAGTTTCATCTCCACTACCATATACTAGAACCTTGTAATCTCCAAGGAGTGACGTAGCGTTGACTATGAAATTTCTAAATAAACAGATTCCCACTAATATTAAGAGGGATATTACATTTGCTATGAAAATACTCGATAAGGTATCTGTGGTAACGGGGCTCTTGGAGTCCATAAATTTTACATTGGCTTCGGTATTTCTTATGCTAAATAAGGGATGTGAGTTATTTTTGAAGAAGCTCTATAGAAACATTCATACACAACAATAACGACTTACTCTCTAATGGTACTTTTCTTTCATGTACTTTATAAATGGCATGGTTTTATGAAAACTTTTAAATACAAATTACTATTAAATATTTTATACTCTTTTTATTTTCTGTGTGTGTCTTTAGAAATGTTCACGTCATGCCAGTAAAGTCGTTGGAGATCCAATATAACTTATTTTTGCATCATTTACTCGAGCGATGTACTGAGCTAGTCTGTATTAATGAATATAAGAAAAACAAAAACAGCATATTCATACACAGGTCATCAAATTAACAGCCTATGCTAAGAGTTATATTCAGTTATATTTAGCAGTTATTAATTTTTTTGTAAAATATAATATCATGTTCTTAAGACTCTCTAGTTTCAGAATTAAAAAAAAAGTTTTGCCATTTGACAAAAATGCCTGCATATTCACCCTCGTAAGCAATTTTTGATTTTAAAGTTAATATTACAACACTCACGTAAAAGATGTTTCGCGAGAGTTATGAATATGTTTGCAATAAAATTGAGTATAAAATCCATGTAATTTTAAGTACCAAAAGGGAATATCTCAATTGTATGGATAAGGTGTGAAGTACAAACTGAGTAATGAAAAATTATGGCGTGGAGTTTTATTTCAAAATTAAATCAGTGTGAAAGAAGGAAATTTTATTATTTTAATTAAATATAATGTTGCCTAAATTCTTAATATACTCATCTTTACTTCTGTTAAGCATATTTCTATAGCCTATACAAATATTTCAGAGTATTAGTTAAACATATATATACATATATTAAACTACATTATCTGGACTCTCCTAACATTACAATATTTTTTAACGCGTTTTTGATTGACTATAATTAAAAACCTAAAAGAGTACTATTTTAGTTTTCAGAATGCAGTCATTAGGAATAAGATGCACTTTTTCTTCCGCTGCCTACTCAAAACTGAAATAGCAATAAAGACAAAATTAATATTTCCCTTGGGGCTAAGCTGCTTACCTGGAGAACTTCCCATGCTTCGCCTGGAGCAAAGCTGTGAAGCAGTTAAGTATTAGTACGTACATTGTGTTATATTGTATGGTTAGAGCTATGCGGTCAGGAGGGACAGAGGGTATCTGTGTGTGTCGTAGGCGGTTTTGAAAGGTACTTTCAAGTTAGTGTGAAAGAGTAACATTCTTATGCATCTAAGTGTCTTCGTGATTATGACCAAAACCTTGTTTTGGTATAACAGGTGTCTGCATGTGCTTGCATTACCTGCACATTATTATGAATTACTACAACAGTGACACTTGACAACATTTGGTGATCAAAAGCCAAATACGTTGACTTAGAACCATCTATCGCTAACAGAAAGAATTCGTTGTACTTTCGTAAACACGTTTTGAGGTCAAGATGTTTTCGAGTATTCCACTCACTTTTAGGTACTTGCTTGAGTGAGAAAACATTCTTCTAAATAAAAAACGCACAGAATGTGTACAGATTTAGCCTTACCCATGAACATCTTAAATATCTGTTAGTAATGGCTACAAGTGAAATTATCTTACAACAGCGAAAAACTACAATTAATTATTTTTTTTGCCTCAGTAATTAAACTAGTCAATAATCTTCACCACCCCCAATTAAATAAAAGAGAATTTCATTCAATCTGTTTTTTATCCACTGAAACGATAAAAAAATAGTGGTCACTGGCGTGATTAATCAGACTGGTCTGCTTGATTTGTCCCGAAGACCGTTGTTAAGGGGCCCTGATATAGAAAATGTCGGTAGGATTAAAGGGTTGAAATAGAGTTCATGTAGAATCGAACAATAATTCAAGGCTCTAGTTGTAACCCTGTCGTAATATACTATACCACGTTCAAGGAGGGGTGTCCATATGCATTTTAGATTGGATGAACAAGGAGAGAATTCGAATTTTTTTAATTATCCAGTTTTACATTCCACACTCTCTAATACCAAACACTTTGTATAAATTAAAATACTAAAGTTTTAGCATAGGAGCTTAGGAAAATAAGTAACGGGTTATTGTAGTTGAATATGTCTCGATGAGATCGGAAATTTACCTATTAATCGCGTTTTTATGTTACGTCCGATGGTATTATAAATGATCATGTATATTACAGTGCCTCTCCTTTCTAACACATTATTGATACAAATAAGAGCGACTTTAAAGTGGTCTACTCAAACAGGGTTCTACTCGTGTCTGCTCTCATGCAATATTTGTGTTTAAACAAGTGATATTAGTTTTTAATATAAATTTTGTAAAGTTGTAATATTATGTTTGTTAGGTTTTGTGAAGTTTAACCAGTTCTACTACCAAAGTTTAGAATTTATACAAAGTCATTCATATACTAGTTTATTGAGATTATTTGTGATGCTTACGTAAGCTTAAATTCATCATAGGTTTAAAAAAATTAAAAATATATTCCCCCAAAAGATTTGTATTTATAAAAATTTCAATATAAAAAAACAGTTACTTTTTACACTAAAGTCATTCGACGTGGTTTTTAAAGGTCTTATTGCTCATTAAATTTACTGGTAATTAAAGTAAGAAATAACGGGCAACGCCAGACCCATTACTTCGCAGGCTAAGGCTATTACCCAAGGACTGGAACTTAATTAACTTTCAAGTCCTCCTACTACGGCAGACACTTCACATCACCCAATGTAAGAGCTAAGGGAAATTGCGTGTTCGTATTACAGTCTAACTTTTGGAAATCATCTTCTTATTCATAAGAATTTTTTTACGACTTTTTAAATACTTTACTGCATGTACAACCGGAGGCCAATTAGTATACACTTTATATTTATGGAAAGCATTTCCCATAACTTACATATGCTATTTCGTTCTTTAAAGAAATTTAATTGATTATATTAATGATTACAGTTCTCTTAGTAATTATTTGCACACAGACACGATTACACGTACTTACTGTCTGCATTGTCTGAATTGACATACTCGTCTAAGAGTTACGGTTCTCTTTTAAAAAAAGTAATTCTCTATTAGTTGCAACGTTATTCTTTGCCGCACGTTGGGCGTCATTTCACTTTACAACTGTTTACATGTTTGCAAGAGTATTAATGTCAATGATTCTGCTACATATGTGACTAATTCTCTTACCTTGGATATTGTATTCGTTCACGGATATCATCCTCTTAAACACACAAGGAATGGGTGGCATCGTATGATCCCTCGTACTCTGTAAGACAATAACTGACCCAAGAACTTTCGTTTAATGCAGTGGCAGCGATAGTGGGGCAAAGACGAGTATAGGAAGTCTAGGAATCGATAGTAACGAACTACCATACATTCCTCGACATCATACAAAGTTTAAGAAAACAACAATTTTATTATAATTGTATATATATTTCTTGACATTAAACTGAGTAGAGTACATGATCAAAAACGGAATAAAATTGGACTTATTATTTTATTAAATAAGGTATTTGTTTATGCTATTTATTGTTACTAAGATATTCATAAGGGTGAAGTCAGTTTAGTAGGTACAAATAGATTAAGTTGAGCTGAGTTGATGCAGCAGGACCAACGGACTTTTAGGATAGCCATTTTTTGAAAACAAGTGTATGTGTGTAAGATATGGATATTTGAGAAACTTAATTTAAACAAATAGAATTTTAATGAAATCATTGCTTGATTCTACTATTAATATTTCGCTTAATAAAAGCTATTCTTAAGCTTAAATTTGTTATTTGACTAAAACCATTTGATTAGCTCCTAAACATTTTCTTGGTTTTTACATTGTCAAAATATTTGTATTATTTTTACAGTTCTAATTCTTATAATTTAGAGTTTTCATTTAGTAATATAAATAATAAAGAAATAATTAAATAAATATATATATATATATATATATATATATATATATATATATATATATATATATATACATATATATTTAGTATAACATGAAGTACGAGACTTTAGATTAAATTAAGTTAGTTGCTAAAATAAACCATCTATAGGATTTAGCAAAGAAAGACACAAATAGTTTTCTAGGTGGACAAAACAGGCACCATGCCATTATCCTTTCCAGAAGAGCTGTAAGTTGAGTCCGGCAAACATAGACAATAGAGAAGGGTCCATAGTGGTTAGGACGGGAAATCCAGCGGCCGATATAGACTGGGGAAGTAACCATGTACCGTTAGATTTACTAACGCTAATTGTAGAACTGTGGAAAACTTACAAAGAACGTATTGGTGGTAGTGGGAGAGATTAGATTTTTAATAAAAACTAAATGAACGGGAGTTTAGAGAAAAGTTGGAGGAAAGTCTCAGGGAGAGGCAGGCAGGTTGGTGGGGATCAGGACGGAAGTGTTGTAAAGGGAGAAATTGATAAAATTAGGCAAAGAGTTTTTTTATAAGTAAATTTTAAAAGTGCGACGTAAAAGTTTTTTTTGAAATATAAAGTAAGTTTTTTTTTGTCTCAAGTGTAAGCGCGGAAGTGAACAAAGCCAGGATTCCAGGGACTCTTCAGAACAATAAGTATATTTGAATATAAGTTTAGCCAACAGACATCTATCTTTTAGTTTGAACAATTTTAGGTTCATCAAAATTTATAAAAATTATTCTAGTCACCATTTCTAATTTAAAGCAAAGTTCCCGTGATAACGACCCCGAGAGCAAGAATAAAATTTTTAATACTGTATTTTATGTTATCCTATTAGAAATCTAAAGCCTCAGAAGTCCACCTTTTATCATTGTAAATTTTGTTAAGATATCAATCCTGTCACTGCACAATATTAATATAAATTTGGAATAATGTGTAGAGTTAATTGAAGAGAATAAATGCAATTGATGTTTACAAATTGATAAGATTGTTAATTATTTTATAAACCTGAAGGTGTGACATTAATAGGTAAGGTAAATAAATAACATTATTTTAAAAATAAATTTAATTATAACAAAAGTTAAGTTATAATAGATACACATACATATAAAGATATCTAATATTTTTAAAACTATTTAATACATTATAATATAATTTTATTTTTTGGAATATATAAAACAAAAATTTAAAAGTTTAATATTTTTATCTATTATATTTGACTTTCTTATATACTTTTAAATGTTTACAAAATAATATGTTAAAACGAAAAGACATGCAAGATACAAAAGGCTAAAGCACTTTTAGGGAAATCATGTAGGTTACAATAAGGGAACGAATTAGCTGAATTTGACAGACAGCACGTAGAGTTATCGAATTAAAACGTCACATTGGGGGAAGAAATACTGCAGTAAAACAGGTTTGCTATTCCTTTCATACTATAGATGGTAGCATATAGCTGGATTTTTAAAATGTTGTTGTTTGATGCAATTTTGACAGAAAAAATATTTTCAAGATGATTATTTCGAACTACTTTATGAGTTTTACATTGATAAATAATTATATTGACCAAATTGTTTTATTTTTTTGTTTTTAATTATATATCTATACTCTGCTTTTACTCAACTACATATCCACTTTTCTGATAATTTCCAAATTTAGTTTCACTTCACATAATTTGGTTGTATCTATATTTTTATGCGGCGTCAATTTCATCATTATCTCATAAGAAAAGCACCTTAAATAAATTTATATAGCATATATGATCATTTAAATTTTGTATATGTTAAAAAAGAAGGAAAACAGGGGTTTTCTAAAGGTTAAACGGAAGTGTTTATTAGTCTCCCACCTAAAGTACTACATCCTTAATTCGTTCATATTATTAATTTATAATATTAACGAAGTCCTATCTGTAATTAAATATAAATTTTAATCAAATCTGTTTTGAAAGGAAATTGTAAAACGACGGAACTAAAAAGAGTATGAAGAAATCGTGAGCTATAATGTGAGACTAACAATATGATATAAATTAATCGACCACACATTATGACTCTAAAAATAAATGTAATCATAATCACAAGGTCAGTGATAAATAATTATAACTTACAGTCATCTTATTTAGTTTAAAATAAATTTCTTTGTGTATTTCGTTGTCATTGGCCGAGTTTATCAAAGTAAGATATCGTTACTATTAAAAACATATATTGTATGAGCATTATGTTATGTTTGTAAACACGCCTCTAAACAATATTAAACATCAAGGGGCATTTTTACGTCATAAGCCACTTAATATTAACATCCCCTCTTCAGTTTTATAAACGTTTTCTGATTCTGAAATTCACTGGGATATTTACTCCCAAGAGGCTTAACTTGATCCAGCGCAGAGTCATTGTAACGTAGATATATTTCTTCTGTTTCATTCAATTTTTATGTTTGTTTCTTTAGTGTTTTGTTTTATTATTTAATATTTCCATTGTTATACTGTAGGGAAAGAAAGTATTTCAATAAATATGTAACAACTAATTTATTTTTAGTTAAAAGTGACACAATATTTTTGAGAAAGAAATGATAACTTAAAGTGAATTTTACACAAATCAAATGCTAAATGTAAAACTGAAATTTGAGAAAATATTACGATAGTTAAATAGCTTTGAGCTTAGCTCGTGAGGTTATGTTAAAAACAAATAAAAACATACACAAAACTCAAAAATTATTCATTTATTTACTCATACGCATTACAACTTCTAGTTGTAAGTTAGAGTTTGTTGTAGTAACACTGACTGATGATGATGACTTGGTCATTGAAACACGTATGAGTAAATAAATAAATAATTTGTGACTTTTGTGTATGTTTTTATTTGTTTTTGTTACGCTAGTTGTTTCTGTTTGTTATTTAGTTCTCGTTATTATAACACGAAAGGCAAATGAAAGCTTTGATTGTTGAGAGTGAAAAAATAGGTAAAAATTCTATGAGTAAGGTAGAGAAATAAATCTTCTGTAGTAGAGGCGTAAATCAGTCAAGAAACCGCAATTGTTGATGCCGGTCGATATCCTTAATTTATATCTGTATCCTAAGGCCCAAGGAAGATGCATACTTTGAAAGTTTATTTCACGGGAATTCTATTTGTTACGTATTTAAAATTATTATAGACTCATTTCTTTTATTTTAAACTCGCCGCCAAAGTCAGACAAAGCTCACCCGTGATAAGATTGGTTCTGCAGTTTGAACCGGCAGAGCACGTTCCTGCCAACCGACTCAAGCACTGGCAGCTAATCAAGGCCTTTCACCAGCGTATTTGGAAGAGATGGCATCTAGAATATATCCAGACTCTTCAGCAACGGGGGAAGTGGAACGTGCCAACTGTCAACCTGCGCGTCGGCGACCTCGTGTTAGTGCATCAACCTGCACCACCTCTCGCATGGCCTCTGGCTAGGATAAGTAGTGTTTCTCCAGGAAAGGATGGTGTAGTAAGAATGGTTCATTTGAAGACAAAGCAGGGAACCTTGACAAGACCTGCTCACAAGGTTTTCCCTCTATCTCTACGCTCATACTGAACTTGCGCCATAGTGCGCTCAATTTTTGTAAAAAGAGATATTTTTATTTTCCTTTATGAACTTTTTATTTTTATAAACTCTCAACATATTATATTTATGTTAGTTCTCTTTGAATCCTAGAAGGATTCAAGGCCCCCGGTATGTTACGTATTTAAAATTATTATAGACTCATTTCTTTTATTTTAAACCCGCCGCCAAAGTCAGACAAAGCTCACCCGTGATAAGATTGGTTCTGCAGTTTGAACCGGCAGAGCACGTTAGACCTTTCGGGAGTGTATACCGATACCCTACGTTCTAATATATTACTATACTTTTCAATCTCCGTACCTTAGGTACTAGAATACGTGAATGTAACTATTTTATTAATGTTTATATCGAATGTGATCAGTGCGTGGATTACGAACAAGTTTTCTGGCCAGAAATCGCTAATTTATACGCGAGTGTGATAAGTGAGTATTCCACGGTGCCCGTAAGTACAAACTATTAGTTTATATAATTATAATAGTTATTGGTCCTCCGAAACTATTGTTACCAAACAAATTTGGTCCAGCCGGGCCGGATCTTGAGCCTTAAGACCTATATAAAAAATAAAATAAAATACAATTCATTATATGAGTTCATTCTACAATTTCTACAAGGTTTTTTCAAACTTTGTCTGTGCATGCAAACACTGGAAAACTAGTTTCATGTGGCAGTATATGAAACAGCTGATCCTCTCTTATCTTTGTTTGGCTTTGGCGTGCATTAATATGTTGGTTTAAATTAATTGTAAAAGTTTATGAAAAGTGATTTCAGTTGTTAATAGAAGGTTATCTCATTGAGCCTACGTCGATTTGTTGTTTACTTAGGCTTATTTATTTCTCTGTTAAACATATACGCTCATAGGCCTAATCTCTTTAAAACATTTTGTAATTTAAAAATTAAAGCAGTTATCTCATCTTCTACTATAAAACCATCATTTAATCATTGAAAAATCTTTGGCAGTTATTAAATCAAAGAAAGACAATATATTTAGTCAAATTCAAGAGATTTTTGATCTAACAAAAAAAACGTCTGATAAGTCAATTCTGCAAAAATTGTGGGTGCGCGCTAAATCTATAAATAGGCTTCGTGAAGAATTTTCTGATATTTTAGACATTTATCATGAACTAGAAATACAGGCTAACCCGAATTTTCAACCCAACTACGCTCCTCTTAACAGCATCAACGAGTTAGTCGATTATGTTAATTCCACCTTAGATTCGATAGAAAGTAAGATGTCATCAACAAGGCCTAAATGTGAAATAGTTACTCCTCAGTTACATATACGACTGCCTAAGCTTGAACTCAAACATTTCGATGGTGAATTTCTCGAATGGATGTCATTCATTAATATATTTAACGCTAGCATTCATGAAAATGCATCGTTACCAGCAGTTTCTAAACTTCAATATTTATTGAGCGTTATCTCAGGAGAACCGCTAAATTTAATTAAATCTCTCCCTATTTCTGACGCTAATTATAAAGTGGCCTATGACTTATTAAAAGAAAGATATCACTCGCCGAGGCGGTTAGTTACTTTACACCTCAATCAAATTTTAGATTTGCCCTCTGTAAACAACACGCCTAATCAAATGAGAAATTTTGTAAATTTATACTCAGAAAATATACAAGCTCTTAAAGGTCTTGACATCGATATCACTAGTAAAAATCCTTTGTTATCTGCTATGCTTTTACGAAAAATGGATAGTGAACTTAGGAACCGTTTTGAAAACTTCCGTTCATCAAGTGTTACTCAAGAGAGAGTTGACTCCACTACAATACCTGATGCAGTGGAAACTATTAAGTTTTTAAATAAAGAATGTAATGAAGTTGAAGATGCCAATCTTCATTCTCCTATCACCTCGAAACCCTCCTCGTCTGGAGGATCACGCACCCCCTCTGGTTCCCAAAATAAATAATTTAAACAAAAAGTATCACTGATGTCCTACAATTATGGAGAAGGCTCCTCCATTAAAGTTAAACCTCATCCATGCTTTATATGCAATAAAATTGATCATAAGGTATATTCGTGTCCGGACTTCAAGAGTCAGGACGCCAAATCCCGTCTCAAAATTGTAAAGGAAAAGGGGCGTTGTACCTCATGCTTAGGTACTCACCATCTTAAGGACTGTAGGTCAAAGTTTAGTTGCTACAAATGCCACAAAAATCATCATACATTATTACATTTTGAAAATTACTCTACGCTGCAACGGACCACACCTCAAACTTCGCGTCAAGACTTTCCGACACTTCAACAGGAAATAACCCCTTCTCCAATCACTATGACCTGTCAAGAAAAGCAGAATACGTCTCAAATCTCTAATACTGTTCTCTTAGGCACTCTACGTGTTAAGCTTACCTCGTCTAACGGTATTACTCATGTATTTCGTGCTCTTGTTGATTCTGGCAGTCAATCTTGTTTTCTCACCGAGCGTGTTGCTCAATTATTGTGTGCTCCTCGTACTAAGACCACTCATAGTGTGGTAGGATTGTCTCAGGTACTCTTACGCTCAAAAGGTCTCACCTCAGTTGCTGTAGAAACTCTTGGGGGCAAGGTTATTTCAATTAATGAATGATTTTTAATATTGGAAAAAATTTGTGTTAACCTACCAAGCACACAAGTAGACTCTGAAGTTCTTTCCAAGGTTCGTCCTTATGTTTTGGCAGACCCTACGTTTCACTTGCCAGGAGGCATAGACGTTCTTCTTGGTGGTGCTTTATTTCCACTCATACTTACTCAAGAATCTTATAACCTCGGACCTGGTTTACCCAGGCTAATAGGCACACACTTTGGCTTTTTAGTAATGGGTAACGCACCATGTCTATCTGGCAGTGAACTTCATAGTAACTCCAGCTCTCAATTATCAACTACACTTCTAGTTGTCAACGACATTGACCTTCACGACTCACTACAAAGGTTTTGGCAACAGGAAGAACCCCCTGCTGTGTCTAAGCTTTCTCAAGAAGATACATTATGTGAAGATCACTTTCTCGCCACTCATACGCGGGACCAATCTGGCCGATATTGCGTCCGACTACCATTCAAGACTGAACATCCTCCTCTGGGTCAATCTCGTTTAAATGTAGAAAAAAGACTGCACTCTCTAGAAAAGAAATTTAGTGCTCAACCTCAATTTAAATCCCTATATACTGATTTTATGGCTGACTACTTAGCCTCTGGTCACATGATATACGCTCATAATACTGATCTAACTGTACCTCATTACTTCCTTCCTCACCATGGTGTTTTAAAGGAGTCTAGCAGCACAACTCGTTTACGTACTGTATTTGATGCTAGTTCTGAAACCTCTAATGGTATTTCTCTTAATAATATTTTATTAACAGGCAAAAAGATGCAAACGAATATTTGTGATTTATTGCTAAATTTTCGGATTCATAACGATGTTTTTTCTTGTGACATTCGTCAAATGTATAGACAGGTAAAAATGCACCCTGATGACCAGTGCTATCAGATGATCTTATGGCGTGAAAGTCCAGATCAGCCATCTTTAATCTACAAGCTCACGACAGTGATTTACGGAGTGAATTGTTCGCCGTATCTTGCCATTAGAACCTTACATCAGCTCGCTGCAGACGAAGGTGACTCCTATCCTGAAGCTGCAAATATTCTACGCACGCAGACGTTCGTAGATGACATCATCTCTGGAGTTGACTCTGAAGAAAAGGCTTTGAGCCTCCGTAAGCTAATCATCTCGCTCCTGGCTCGCGAAGGCTTTGAACTACGCAAATGGACATCTAACTCAAGTCAACTGCTGCAAGATCTTCCTGATGCTTATTTAGAGACCCCTGTATTCCTTCAAGGCAGTAAACAACCACATTTCACTATATTATGTCTTCACTGGTCACCCTCTACCGATACGTTTACCTATAATTTGAATTTTCCTCACAATTCCAGGACTAAACGTCAAATTCTCGGTATCATTGCCCAGATTTACGACCCTTGTGGCTTTCTCTCACCCATTGTTATGTGGGCCAAGCGTTTTATGCAACTACTCTGGATCAAAGGTTTGAACTGGGATGAACCACTTCCATCTGAACAATTGAAATTATGGCAAACCTTTACAGACTCGGCTAATACTCTACGAGAAATTGTAATTCCTCGTGCATTACGAATAACACACTCGAGAAACTTTGAGTTACACGGTTTCTCAGATGCTTCTGAGAACGGTTATGCCGCCGTCGTTTACTTGAGATGCCAACTTAGCGACGACTCTGTGTTAATTCGGCACGTAATATCGAAGACTCGGGTAGCCCCTCTGAAAAGGCTCACGGTACCTCGATTAGAGCTAAGTGCAGCTCATTTACTCGCCCAACTAGTGGGATATGTTATCTCTCTTTTTGAAAAAAGGGTGGAATTTTCTTCTGTATTTTTATGGTGTGATTCGACAGTAACACTGACATGGTTACAAACACCTCTTCATCGATTGAAGACGTTTGTCGCCAACCGGGTAGCCCAGATACAAGAATTAGTGCCTTCTCATTACTGGAGACACGTAGCGAGTGAAGATAATCCTGCTGATTGCGCGTCGCGTGGGTTACTTCCTAAAGATTTACCACAGCACTCATTATGGTGGTACGGCCCCCTTTGGCTACAAAAATCTAATGATAACTGGCCGGTATCTCATTTTATGCCTGCTAAACTTACTGACACAGGAGAAGAGAAACCCATTTCACCTATATCTCTCATATCAACCTCATGAATGGGAGCTCCTCACTCAGTTTTCGCACTTTAGCCGACTCCAGCGTGTGATGGCTTATATTTTGCGATTTACTCATAACGCTCGTCATTCAAGAAAGCTCGATGGTCCTCTCAGCACTCTGGAAATGAGGGCGTCAAGACTGCCAATTTTCAAGATGGTTCAAGAATCAGCGTTCAGAGGCTACATCGTTGCCATGAAGAAGGATCCAACTACACCTGCCTCGCCACAACTCCGCCGACTCTCTCCTTTTCTCGACAAGAATGATATCCTACGAGTGGGAGGACGTCTCAACGCTTTAAAACTTCCTACGGATGTGCAACATCCTGTGATTTTGCCCAAACGACATCATGTCGTCAACCTTCTTATTGATTTTTATCATCGAAAATACTTACACTCGGGCGCTCAATTGACTCAATCACTTCTTTCACAGGATGTGTGGATACTCTCGGCCCGAAGTGTAATACGCTCTCGCATTTTTCAATGTGTTGTATGTTTTCGACACAAGCCTCACAATAAATCTCCGCTCATGGGTGATTTACCAAAAGCAAGATTAACTCCTTCTCGTCCGTTTCTCAACACCGGAATTGACTACGGAGGTCCTTTTAACATCAAAATGCACAATTTGCGCTCGATTCGCTTGACCAAAGCATATATTTGTATCTTTGTTTGCCTTGTGACAAAGGCGGTACACATTGAAGTAGTATCGGACCTGTCGACAGATGGGTTTATTGCCGCTCTCACCCGATTTGTGTCTAGACGCGGTCTTTGCACAAATATTTATTCTGACTGTGGAACGAATTTCGTTGGAGCGAATAATGCTTTACAAAATCTCATCATCTCTTCAGGCCGAACCCCTCTTGTTGAATTCTCATCACAACACAATATCAACTTTCATTTCAACCCGCCTGCAGCTCCTCATCAAGGTGGTCTTTGGGAAGCAGCAATCAAGAGTGCAAAACATCACCTCCGACGTGTCATCGGTGAACATATTTTAACTCTATGTGAATTTTCCACTCTCACAACTCAAGTAGAGGCTATTTTGAATTCGAGACCTCTCACACCTCTGTCAAACGACGCCTCAGAAATCAATGCACTCACCCCGGGTCACTTCTTAATAGGATCTTCATTGGTTTCAGTTCCAGAAGAGGATCTTTTCAACGTTCCTGCCAACCGACTCAAGCACTGGCAGCTAATCAAGGCCTTTCACCAGCGTATTTGGAAGAGATGGCATCTAGAATATATCCATACTCTTCAGCAACGGGGGAAGTGGAACGTGCCAACTGTCAACCTGCGCGTCGGCGACCTCGTGTTAGTGCATAAACCTGCACCACCTCTCGCATGGCCTCTGGCTAGGATAAGTAGTGTTTCTCCAGGAAAGGATGGTGTAGTAAGAGTGGTTCATTTGAAGACAAAGCAGGGAACCTTGACAAGACCTGCTCACAAGGTTTTCCCTCTACCTCTACGCTCATACTGAACTTGCGCCATAGTGCGCTCAATTTTTGTAAAAAGAGATATTTTTATTTTCCTTTATGAACTTTTTATTTTTATAAACTCTCAACATATTATATTTGTGTTAGTTCTCTTTGAATGCTAGAAGGATTCAAGGCCCCCGGTATGTTACGTATTTAAAATTAATATAGACTCATTTCTTTTATTTTAAACCCGCCGCCAAAGTCAGACTAAGCTCACCCGTGATAAGATTGGTTCTGCAGTTTGAACCGGCAGAGCACGTTAGACCTTTCCAGAGTGTATACCGATACCCTACGTTCTAATATATTATTATACTTTTCAATCTCCGTACCTTAGGTACTATAATACGTGAATGTAACTATTTTATTAATGTTTATATCGAATGTGATCAGTGCGTGGATTACGAACAAGTTTTCTGGCCAGAAATCGCTAATTTATACGCGAGTGTGATAAGTGAGTATTCCACGGTGCACGTAAGTACAAACTATTAGTTTATATAATTATAATAGTTATTGGTCCTTCGAAACTATTGTTACCAAACACTATTAAAACAATATGGGACCCGATCAAAGCACAGAGACATGAACAAAATGTTCCGCTACGGATTTAACATCTCATACGCCTTTTCGTGTACTTTGATATTATTTGGAAAGGCTATTGCAATCCTGAAATGTTCATGCTAAGCTACATTTGAAAAAAACCATCTGGCGTCGTTTTACTGCTCCTATTCCTCAGAATAAAAATATGAAAAATCTATCCCATAGTCGTAGCTACAAGCAAATACTCCTAATAAACTAAATTCTTGTCCTTGTCTTAGAGACATTGAAAATATACAATCTTCTTTAAATAGGCATCAACTCATCTGTTGTAGGTCTTTGTTATACAATTAACTGTAGGGTGTTTACCTTTCTTTATGAGGTTTCTAGTTTTTACAAATTAGTTTCTAAATTATACTTTAGGTATATTGTTAGGTGACTGACGGTTAGAGAGTATCGGTTAGAAATGAAAATTGAGCAGAATCATTTGTAAGTTGGGATTAATTTAGAATTATGTTAATAGTGTTGCAAGATTAAGGAAAGAGTTTCTGTTTCATCGCTTCAAAAAGTGTTTTGAGTTGTATTAAAACATAAATAATAATAGGGTAATATTTTAAAAAATAGTTTCTGCATAATTAAATACTTTCTATTTGTTTATCTAAAAATAATTTATTAGATGTCTTCATAAATCACATGACTGAACCAGACTAATTTAAAATAGCTGTAAATTATTTTTAATATAATTTAATATAATTGAAAAATTTATCAATTGTAACACCGCCTAAAGGTTTTCAAAAAATACACAACATCCTATCCAGTTATTACCTTGCCATGTTGATACAGAAGCTCTCCACATATTTCCGACATTCTAAGTTTCGTTGAGTCTAACCAAAATGTAAACATTAAAGGAAATAACAAAATTATACAAAGCGGGTATATTTAAAGTAAATTAGTCTTACTTCCACAAGCTTTCATCCATAATAAATGTTTCGCAACGCTTTGAATTAAATTTAAAACAAACAATTAAATGGGGTTTAAATAGCTCTGCTCTCTCTGTGTAAGTAATTTTTTCATTTTAAATTCTGTTGAAACTAAATTACTTTACCCTAAAAAGGGTTGTATTTAAAGCAATCTTTTAATCAAGAAAAAATATATAATAATATTTATGTTGAAATTAATTTATGCAATTACTCAGAATAATGTTTTAAAGATAATGTTTTAAGAATACTTAACGTAAATTATAACATATAATTTTATATTATTATTTATAATTTATGTAATACGTAATTGGTTCACGTAACACATTACTGAACTGCTTTGCATGATAGCTAAAACTACTGTAATCATTGTACTAACGGCATTATTTTTTTATGTATGAGTAATTAATTGATGCATACATTATATAATTCATACATCTGTTATAATTGATCAATAATAATGGATTATTGTCTGGCTATTTGAGCGTCCACGAAATGTTTAGTTTTACGAAATAGAATGAGTTTGAATAACGTAAGAGCGATACATTTTTAAATAATAGACGACTAAAGTGTAGCGATGAGGCTGATAAGCCTTTTAGCTAATGTATTTTATCCGGTGCACTAGCAGAGAATAGATTTTCAATTGAAGTTCTGTCAGTAAAAATTAAAACAGTTAACTCCAAATTTCACTGCACATTAGTTTATTTCTAGTTTATTTACTTTCAACGACGATGCAGTGTGTAGTAGACCAGCACTGATGAAGATGACATCGTCGTCGAAACTAGTCTAGTTGTTTTAATAGACAAGTGTGAATTTCTTCCCATTAAAACCTTAGTCTTTACAATCTAAAACGGATTTTACCTAAACAAGTCTTTATATTATTACTACAAGGTTTTTACTTTGTAAAAATTGTACAAAGAAGTTTTTATTAAATATTTTCATCAATTTATTTTAATTTTTAAAAGTTTTATTTTTTTAATATGTAAAACAATATTATCAAGCATTACTATAAGCCACTATATACATGTGCATCGAACGCTTAGCTGAATTCATCACTCGTTTACTTTATTTAATTACCGTAAACATCAGTTCCGACTGTGATGTACACGTCCCAGTTAGTCTATGAAATTTATTTTTATTAAAATCTGGTTGGCACCGAGGAAACCGAAATGTTTAATACATTTGTCGGCTTATAAAACCACTCTGGCCGTACTAGTGTTTGTGTGTGTGTAACTCACATTAAATACACAAACATTTGCTTAAGCCTTTATAGCGTGTACCTACTTGTATTTCCCGACAAGCCTTTGAAGCGGGAATACATACATTTGCAATAGCAAACTTTGGAGAGGTATGTCGGAAATAAGCATAGGCGAATAAAATTCCCTGAATCTCTGGATTCGTAGTCTGTCCGAGAAAATGTCAAGTGTTTCTTAAAACTGCAATCTCTTAGGCTTAACAGAAAATTGCTCCCAGAAAAGATACATATTCACTTTATACTTGAATTATAATTTTAAAAGAAGTGGATTATTAGAGGTTGATAATAAAATAGTGGCTATAGCTGGTTATATGTCTAAAGGGAAAAGCTTGGGCAAAAGTGTACACGGAGATTTGAAATCAGTATGAGTTCCTGTTGTCATGGAAACCATTGGTGTCATATGGGAATACCTCTTTGACGAGCATCTAAAGCCACTTTCTACCTTGGCTTTTACTTTATTTTTATTTAATATAAATCAGAAAAAATCTCCTCCCGCCTGAGTAAAAGCAATTTAATTTTACTCCTCTTAGACCAGTTTGAATGAAGTACAAATATCTGTTAACATTATTAGCAATTAAACTAACATGATATTTTATTTTAGTTTCTATTACGTCATCGGAAAGGTGAAAACGTACATAAAATATAATTAAAAGTTTTTCTGTATCATTAATAAAATCTATCAATGCCTACAAATGGACGTTATTAGTTACGAAATACTCTAAAATTTACCAGTCACTAAATAAAATTTATGGTTTTCTTACAAAGTGAGAATTATTAGTCCTTTTCTGTAATAGAAATGTTACTAACAATAATTAGATGTTTGTATAACCTCAAATAAAACATGATAAATTAATGAAAAAATAAGATGAACGTTTTATTAAACTCAACTGGTTATAATTGTTTGTGCAATAATTAAGTAAAAGTTACTGACAAACTGTTGCTATAATTATATTAACGAAATAATAGTATTTGACGCTAATCTACCCCAAAATGGAATGTAGGATGCTAAGGCAAGGTTAGCTATGAAATCTAAAAGAGTTAGTGGGAAAGTTCACTTACTTGTAGGCATTTGTCTGTCATAACTATAACTGGTTAGTAGTACTACGTTCGGCCACAAGATGATTAGAGACAGCGCTCCAATCGTAGTAAAAATGTAGATAAAAAATGAATTATAATAGAAATAATTGTTCCTCACTCACAATGTTGTATTTGAGAAAAAATGAGGAGATAGGAAAGGATTTACCCAACAATAATAATAATAGAAAATTCTTTTAAAACAGAAATAAAAATAACACAGATCGGTTGTATGTGATTATATGTGTTGTAAAAACAAACAATGAACAAAAGAACAGTATGTATATAAATGAATGTCAATTCGGTTTCAATATGTTGGTAGTAGGAATTACATGATTTTGTTAGAATAATGAAAACCAAATAATAAGAGTTTTATTTATTCCTTGAATTGTAAAAAGGTATTACGTTATCAGGAAATACATAACTAACACATGGTAGACGAAACTGTGGGAATGAAATAAAATAAAAAATACTGTGGTAATGGCTCTTTTATTTCACGTTGAGTTAGTAAAACAACGCGAGTGTAACTGTGATTTAAATTGCTGTTGAACAATTTTATAAAATTGCGACAAAGGATTAATAAAGTTGTAATCAATTAACGTAATAATTACCCAAAAGGACTGGCAATATTTGTAGTACGGTCGCATAGTATTTGAGAGTGCTGTTTATAGGTTTCTTTAGCTTGATGATTTTTTAGCAATTTATAGCAAATGGGTTTGTAAGGAAGAGGTTTGAAGGAATAGGTAAATGGAAGGAGACTAGAACCAATCACATAACATCAAAATAGCTTAATATTTATATTCATTTTTTAATTAAAATATATATATATATATATATATATATATTCCAATTTTCAAATTGTAAAATCTAACGAAACAAAACCCACTTTAATATTTTCCATTAATTTTTTATTATTTATTTATATATATATCAATTTTTAATTGTAAAATTTGACTAAACAAAAACAACCTGTGTAGAAGCAAGGGTTAACATTTTAGATTTCGGAAGCGTTTTATCTCACTTGAGCAGTGCCGCATACCTGTACAGTTCGCCCGCCAGGAGAACCGAACTGGAAGGAATGCAGAAAATGCGGACATTTGGCCGCTATTAGTGTACTACCTTCTGCAGAATTGTAAAAACATCACCCCCAACACAGCACAGGTACTAGTGCTTTTTTTTTTAGTAAAGACAACTGACACAGACACAATATCAACTAAAACGTTCAGGCAGTTTTTCTTAACTGGGCTAGTACTAACTGGCGCGTGCGAGAGACAATGCTGTGGGGGTGAAGGGTATGTTAGGTAGATTGTTTTTACTGAGAATACTGCCAGCACCTCTCATAGTCGCCTCGGTTCTCCTTGTGGGCGAAGTGTAAGACAAATGAACGAACATAGCCTAAAAGTCAATAGGTAAGAATGGTAGCGAAGTGTATGACGTGTGAGATTAGGTTTGATTATTTGGAGTAGAACTTGACTTAGAGTGGTTAGAAATGGAGTGCTCTGCCACTCTTAGGAATGTATGTGAATGAGATGGTTAATGCGTTAACTATATTGATGCTTATAAAGTCTGTAATTTGGTTGTTAATAGGGGTTTTGGTATTGAAAATTGTTAACAGGGTTATCTATGGTCGTTGATTGTTTACCTGGGATTATTTGGCCAGATACTACACACACATTCAATACATGCGGCTAGTACTTAGAACCCTAAAGTTGAATATTTAAGAAGAGCACCCATCTTTATTTACCCGCTTCATTCTTCTCTCAACCGAATTACTTTGTAGGTTTTAGTCTTTCAATACACAACAAAATTTTGGTCTATATACTTAATAAAATGAAATTGCAAGAATAAAAAGTCTTTTCCTAAACCACAAACAACATTTGTTACTCTTAAATAATTTAAAATGTTATGAATGTGGAATTTACAAAATTGTTTATATTATAATTCTCACCTATTTTCATTGTAATTGGTATACAAATATAGATTTTTATCATGGAAATTAAAAAGTAATGTAAAATAACTTAATTGGTTATTGCGTGTAAGATTTTTATTATCGATTTTTCCATTCTAGACTTTTGTTTTATAATTGTTTGAAAGGTAGGAGGAAATGAAAATAAAAAATATAAAATAACTCATTTTAGCGGTTTATGTAGTGTTTTTATATTTATAAGAAATTTCATTGTAGCTGTGTTTATTTGTGAGCTATTGCCATTATTGTTGGTAATTTTAAATGTTTATGTATTTATGATAAAACATAATGATAATACATTACGTATATTTAATAATGATGGTTATTTATTGAAGGCCGTTACTGAAACGTTGCCTATATAAATAAATAGTTGTATCTGACTCACAAGTCAACCGCTTTTATTTATTAATGCATAGGCTACTATTTAATTAAAATTAGTAACGGAAAACGTGTTTTTGAAATATTTTTAAAAAATGTATATGATATGAAAACAAACTGTAAATTGCTTGATTTTATGAAAAATTTTAAATACAAATTAATAATATATATTTTATACTACTGCTAATTTTCTGGTGTTTTTAGAATGTTCACGTCAATCAGTTAAAGTCCTAAGAATTTTCAAAATTGTTTATTTATAAATTCTGGCCTGCTCTTATGGTGATTGGTATACAATTATAGATTTTTTTCATGGTAAATAAAAAGTATGGTAAAATAAACTAATTGGCTATTGAGTTTAAAATTTTCAATTTCCACTTTTGTTTCGATACCATCTATTTGATTTCAGAATTTTGATTCATAATTGTTTAAATGGTAGGATGAAATATAGGAGAGGGACTTAAAAATTGGGTTGAAAGTACTGCAAAAAAAGTTTGCTATTTCTTTTATATTATCGATAGCATATAGCTGGATTTTGAAAATGTTGCTGTAATTTGATTACATTTTGCCAAAAAATATATTTTCAAGACGATTTATTCGAATTACTTTATAAGT
The DNA here is from genome assembly GCA_036971475.1 of Prosapia bicincta. Lineage (NCBI taxonomy): Eukaryota > Metazoa > Arthropoda > Insecta > Hemiptera > Cercopidae > Prosapia > Prosapia bicincta. The sequence goes on from JBAIZL010000001.1 coordinate 341,325,097, forward strand.
GATACTCTATTAAATAATTACATTGGCTTAATTGTTCATCTTTGTTTTTATTTATAGATATCTACTTGGTTTTTACTTAACTACCTATCCACTTTTATGATACTTTATAATTTCAGGATCTACTTCCCGTAATTTAGTTTTATCATCGCTATTTCGTAGGAAAAGCCCCATAGATGTAAATACCATTCACGTTCGTTTAAATTTCGTAAATTTTATAAAACAATGAAAACCTCTCTAAACATTCAGTCAAAGAAATTACCATTCAAGGAACACTGACCTGATGTTATTAATTGTTAAAATTCGAAAAATAAAACTGCATGTAAAATTGAAATATGTTCATTTTCAGAACAGGTTTGGGTGTAAGCGACAAATAATGTTATTTACTCTTGTCCCGTGTTCATAAAGCCACATCAGGTTAATATAGCCTCTTCAGTTTAATAATGTTCTCTGATCCCAAAATTCACTGTGACTTTTACTCACAACAGGCTTAACGTGACCCAGTACAAAGTCATTGTAACGTAGAGATATATTTTTACTGTTTTAATCAATACTTATCTTTAATTCTTATTGTAGTTTTATTATTAAATATTTCCATTGTAGGGAAAAATGTCTTTGTATAATAATGTAACAACTAATTTATTTTGTTGTTTTACAAAACCTTCTTCTTTTTCAGCAAAAATAAGAGCCAAAATATGTTTAGCCGAAAATAATTACCAAAATAATTCTACAAATTATTGAAACAATTAAATATTAATTAAAATTAAATAATTTAATCGAAATAATCACAAGCTAATTACTGAAGAAAAATTATATGATTGTGTTATAATAATAAAACTTATTTGATTTTTAAGCAGTAATATATGCTAGGAATCTAGTACTTCAAAAGGTTGACCATTGTACATAACACAGATAGGCCTACACTATCTGAAAGAAATGTTTAAAAAAATGAAAATTTATTTTCAAATGCTTGTGTGTATGTGTGTGTGTGTGTGTGTGTGTGTGTGTGTGTGTGTGTGTGTGTGTGTATGTGTGTGTGTGTGTGTGTGTGTGTGTGTGTGTGTGTGTGTGTGTGTGTGTGTGTGTGTGTGTGTGTGTGTGTGTGTGTGTGTGTGTGTGTGTGTGTGTGTGTGTGTGTGTGTGTGAGTGTGTGTGTGTGTGTGTGTGTGTGTGTGTGTGTTGCAACGTCCTTCCCCTCATTTCACAGCACGCAGAATACCAAAATTTTGTTGTTTAAAAAACTTATTTATAAACAAAACAAACATCTGCCAATCACCCCGCTTGTTAAACCGTGCTAAAATCCCTGAGTTGCGTGTATATTTCCCGCTCATAGGGCCATGCCCAAAACAAGCCTATTCCCGCTGACTACTATTTTAAAATAAGTATAATCTCCCCAAAAATTAGTTTATCAATTATGTAGGGTCTAGATATAGTCACACATGTCATTTCAATAGTCAGCTGGAAAGAAACACATGTAAAATAATACACAAAATATTCACAGAGTCTTACCACCTGATGATGATCTGCAGATACAGCAAGGGGACGTGCAAAATATGATCGTGTTTAATTTTAAAAGGCTCCTGTGACCTTTTAAACACAATATGCCAGTAGATAAATCTCTGGACTTTTATACAAAAAAAACAAATATACTTTAGGCTAGCTCAATGAAGTTAGTTGAGAGAAACTCTTTAAAAACATTAGGTTTTAACTATTATCAATTCATGGAATGTAATTAAACTTGTTTACTGATTTAATAATCATTTTCATATTAGTTGGAAAAAGCTAAAAAGTTTTTATTGATTACTCAACACAGGATGAAATGAAAATACTGTTGATTTTTATAACATATTTAATTTTATTTATTTAAATAAAAAAGAAAATTTATACTTTCAAATACAACACAATTATATTAACAAAACAATTCACTAAATAACTTGTTGTTTTTCATCCTTTAAAATCTTATAATTTCCATTTATATCAATTACATTTACATAAACATAAAATTATTTTCCAAATTACCCATAATAAAGATTTATCTTCTATATTGAATCGGTTAATTCGTATTTATGACAGATAATTTTTAAATTTATAATATTCTAAAAATTCTTATTTCCTTGAAAATAAATGGCTTATGGCCAAAAATCCTTTGTAAGTTTAATATTTATCATTTGAAATATTCTGATCACATAAAGTCATTTTATTAAGCATAAAATTTATTAAATTTTTATATAGAGTGAAGTCATTGTTTAAGCTTGAATATTTGTTTGAATTTAATAAAATTAACTGACTAAATTTGACATAATTGGTATCGAATAGAGAAAATGACTTGCCAAAGATGTTCCTGCTGGTCCTAGAGTCCCTCGTCTGGATTCCCTGGTCCATGGACATCGGAAGTCGCCATCCCTGGTTCGTCGGTGGTGGTTTTCCTTTATTCCCGCGTCCTGGAGGCTGAGTCTGGAGCCTTCGTCCCTTGATAGTCCTAGACGTCGGAAGCGTTGAGGTTCGGTCCCATCTGGCCTGATGGCGGTCTTATTCGCGATCCGGCATAGCGGTCCGCGGCATCTCGTATTAAAAATTTATTTCAGACTTCTCTTAAGGTCTTAGAGACCTAGTATATATAGCGGTGAAGTTGCCCTACCTGTCCACGCCTGCAACACTTGCTATCTTTGGATTTATTCCTTGTACAGGCAAGTCGGACTACGAATCCGTTTTAGCTTGCAGAGTTTGATTATCATTTTTGAAACACTGAAAAATGTCTATTTTATTAAAACTGCTATAACGTTTTTGTTTTTTAAATTTTTCAAATTTTGTTTTCACTAATTTTTATTCTGGCTTATTCTGGTTCTTTTAAAATGTCGATGAAAGTTCTACGTGGTTTGGTTCTTAAGATAGCTTTTTTAAGCACTTAGAAAATTTTCGCCTCACTCCCGATGGTCAAATTTAGCTAGTTATTACAAATTTATTCTCTAATACTTTTTAATTTAGCTTAATTATTCTATTTATGGTTTTATTTACTTCTTCACTCTTTATTATTATTATAACTCCAAACTTGATTAATTTAAAAATCAACTTTATTACTTAAAAACAGGAAATTAATAATTTCCTATTTGTCACGGTATTTGAGACCGTTACAACGTGTGTGTGTGTGTTGTGTGTGTGTGTTGCAACGTCCCCCCTCTCTTTAACGTCCCTACAACCACTGCTCTACGCGGTTGCCGTGTTGTTTAAATCCTTTCTTGCAGAATACTAAAATTTAATTGTTTACAAGAAAACATATTTATAAACAACCAAAAATCTGCCTATCACCCTGCTGGTAAAACCGTGCTAAACTCCCTGAGTTAATTGTATGTTTCCCGCTCGTAGGGCCAAGCCCACAACAAGCCTATTCCCGCTGACTACTATTTAAAATACGTATAAACACTCCTAAATTAGTTTATCAATTGTGTATGGTCTAAGTATAGTCACACATGTCAAATTAATAGTCAGCTGGAAAGAAACACATTTAGAATAATACACATAATAAACACAGAGTCTTACCACCTGATGATGATCTGCAGAGACAGCAAGGGAACGTGCAAAATATGATTGTGTTTAAAAATACCTATTTTAAAAGGCTCCTGTGACCTCTTAAACACAATCTGCCAGTAGATCAATCTCTGGACTTTTACACAAAAAACCAACTAATCTTTAGACTAGCTCATGAAGTTAGTAGAGAGAAACTCTTTAAAACATTAGGCTTTATCTATTACCATTTAATGAAATTTAATTAAATTTGTTTATTGATTTAATAATCATTTTTATATTAGTTGGAAAAAGCTAAACAGTTTTTATTGGTTATTTGACACAGGATGGAATGCAAATAATGTTGATTTTTATGACATATTTAACTCTATTTATTTAAATAAAAAAGAAAATTTATCCTTTTAAGTATTACACAATTATATTAACAAAACAATTCACTGAGTGACTTCTTGTTTCTTATGCTTTAAAAATTTATACTTTGCATATAGATTGATTACATTGACATAAACCTAAAATTATTTTCCAAATTACACATATTAATATTTTATCTCCTATATGGAATTGGTAAATTCATATTTTATGACCTTTAATTTTTAAATTTATAATATTCGAAAATTTCTCATTTCCTTTAAATAAACGGCATATGGCCAAAAACCTTTTGTAAGTTTAATATTCATTATTTTAAATATTCTGAACACATAAATTCATTTACTTAGCATACAATTTATTAAAATTTTATAAAGAGTGGAGTCATTGTTTTAAGCTTGCAGATTTGTTTGAATTTAATAAAATTAACTAACTAAATTTGACGTGACTGATATCGAATAAAGAAAATGACTTGCCAAAGATGTTCCTGCCGGTCCTCGGGGTCCCTCGTCTGGATTCCCTGGTCCTTGGACAACGGAAGTCGCCATCCCTGGTTCGTCGGTGGTGGTTTCCCTCTATTCGAGCGTCCTGGAGGCTGAGTCTGGAGCCTTCATCCTTTGGTGGTCCTGGATGTCGAAAGCGCTGAGGTTATGGTCCATCCTGGCCTGGTGACGGTCCTACTCACGGTCCAGCATAGCGTCCCGCGGCACCTCGTGTTAAAAAATTATTACAGACTGTCTCTAAAGGCTTAGAGACCAAGTATATATAGCGGTGAATTTAACCTACCTCACCCCGCCTGCAAAGCTCGCTATCGCTCGATTTATTCCTTGTACAGGCAAGTCGGGCAACGAATCTGTTTTAGCTTGCATAGTTTGATTATTAATTTTGGAACACTGAAAAATGTCTATTTTATTTAAACGGCTGTAACTTTTTTGTTTCTTAAGTTTTTTGAATTTTGTTTTCTCTAATGTTCATTCTAGCTTATTGTGGTTCTTTTAAAATGTCGATGAAAGTTCTACGTGGTTTGGTTCGTAATATAGCTTTTTTAGGCACTTAGAATTTTTTCGCTTCACTCCCGATGTTCAAATTTAGTTAGTTATTACAAATTTATTTTATAACATTCTTTAATTTAGCTTAACTATTCTACTTAAGGTTTTATTTAATTTTTCATTCTTTATTATTATTGTATAATTCCCTACTTGATTATTTTAAAAACAGCTTTATTTCTAAAAAACAGGAAATTACTTATTTCCCATTTGCCACGGTCTCCCAGACCGTTGCAATTTCCCTGCTTGAGATGATAAAAATGTTTTACTTTGTTAAAATATTTTTTACCAATTCCTTATCTTACTCTTACTTGAACTATCTTATTCTATTACAAAGATTTCCTTATTACTACTCTCTTGTCTCTTGAGAAGTTTTCACCCTGAAACACTTCAAACATAAGTCATTAGAAATTTATTAGTCACTTCTGTTTACTCTAAATTTTATTTTTTCAATTGACACATTGTTCACCACACTAATTGCTGTCATTTCCTTTATCTATTTACCACGTCAATTTCATTTATACTAGTTATGGCTTTAAAAACAATGACTTCCTAACAAGCCTACTTGCAATTAAAAACCTAACTAATTCTACAATATTATTTTTCAAACATATTCCTTTTATATCTTAAGTATTACGTATTATTGTGTCAGCTGTGGAAGTACAGTTTATCTAGTTTAATTTGTTTACTTTCCGATAGACCTTTTGTCGTAACGGCTAACTATTACGTGGATTCCACATTCCATTTTACCTGACAAGGTCAATGAGCTTGCTTGTAAACATTCTAATAAAGTACAACAACAATTCGACTTATCATATTAAACGGAACGAACCTTGCTTTTTAAATTCTCTATCTTTAGATTGTACAGTTTATAAAACTGGCTTGTGTCCAGATTATCGAAGTCCACTTGATAAATCTTGATTGCTTCTGTTATTAATGCAAAGTTTTTATTTTCGACCTTGATCGTCAGTACACAAGTTTTCTTGTTTTATATTGTCCAAAGTCTGATCTAACGACCCACTATTTCATGCACACAAATTTCTTGTTTGATTTTGCAAGGTCAGACAGCGTATTTGTTGTACAAGTTATTAAAATTCGCCTGCTATCTTCCGGCTTGTTGACTTGATTTAACCGGCTTGTTTGATTTAAGCAGTGGAGGTAGCTCGCCAATGTTTGCTCAATACACAAAGACTTCCTGAATAATACTTTTGTAATGTTGGTTCAGTTATTAAAAAGTTTGTTTTACATTTAAACATTCGTCCCTTTACAAATAAGTAGCTAATCTTAAAGTCTAGATTTAGCCTTATTCAACTACTGCTTATTCTTGTTTTTACTTTAAATCAGTTTATTAATCATTCTGACAATTTTATTCCTGCCTAACTTAGCTTATCGCTCGCGTACTGGTTCTATTATCGAAGCAATATTCTAATTTGGCATTTCTGTACTTTCTGGTTCATGATCAGTGTAGAGTTCACATTTTAGAATCCCTTTACTTGTCATACGACCTTTTTAATGTTTTTAATATCATATACAATTTTACAGAATACATTATAAGATATTTTATAATTGTTAACACAGTTGATTTGATTTATTGTAACAAAACAAGTTATTGTTCCTGAGTTTGCCTTTTATCCCGTAAACATTTCTCATTAAACATTTTTGGAATTTCCGTAGAACATCCTATTGACTTTGTCCTGTTTTAAATACATTTAGGCTTTTTTGCCCTCTACTATTCTGGTACGTCCGGCTTATTTTGTTGCAAGGAATGTTTTTATAAACTCGTTCCCCGCCCGTCCACCGGATATTTCATTGCGGCCGTGTTTACAAACACTGGTGATTGCCTTAACCTTGAGCCCTTGTTTACATTTGTTCGACTTGCTGGGTCTCTCATTCAAACCATCTGAATACTTTATTATGAATTATTTCAACCTAGACAATTCTTGTTTATTTAAAGTACAGCGGTTATTATTGGTACTGCCTTTCTTAATAGTATTTAGTTTAAAATATTTTTTAGTCTTCATAAAACTTTTCATTAAACACGTCTGAATAACTGTTTATCAATTCTTGTAACTTCAACATTTCTTGTTTGTTTAATATGCAATGATTATTTGTATTTTCCAACTTAATCGTATTTAGTTTAAGATATGTTTTACGCGTTCTGGTTTTCTTTCTGCGCTTGGCGTTACGCCATTGTGCATAATTCCTGTATTTTATTTTTGTTTTTGATTTATTGTTACTCGGTTTATGTTGGTAATTGTGATACTGGTGAGATTTACTTTTAAATTTATTTTTAGCGAACAATTTGGACTTCGTTTTCAAGCAAGATTGATTAGAATTAAAGTGCTTTGGAATTCTTGTTAAGTCTAACTGATTAGTTCCCCGACAATTAGGTCTTTCCCTAACTTGTTGGAATTTTATTTGTTTCGGCTTGTAGCCATTTTTATTTAATTCGTTGAATCCTCCCTCGTCATTATTTAATTTATTTGTTGTAGGTTTGGTTAACCCATTTTTTGCTTTGTTTAATCCCGATAGCTTACTTGATTCCGTTCTTTCACCGTTTAATAATTCACTCTCCCTTGAATTTTCGCACAACTTGTTATATAAATTTTTGGTAATCTCGTTCTTAACTTTATTCGTTGACAATTGTTTTAATTTTATTTTTTGTTCCTCGCTTGTAACGTCGGAACATATTACATTTTTGTTAATATTTTTGTTTATTATTTTATTAATTTTATTACATCCTATCTCTTGTCTTTTATCATCTTTATTATTATTTGATACAAGAAACTCCTGGTGCAGCAGATATCCATCAATCTCATACGTCATAAACGATCTCTCCATGTTTATCCGGGCTTTTAACGCACACAAAGTATTTGCTCCCAAGATGAGGTCAACCCGTAGATTGTCCACAATCAAGAAAACAAATTCCTTTGTGTGTCCGTTTAATGTTAGAGGTAGCATCGTTTGTAATTTGACTCGTTTACAGGTTGACCCTAATGCTGTGACTATCGCTACGTTAGCTATAGGTAGCTCATAGAATAAATTCCCGTTTTGTTTTAGGGCTATGTATTTTTCTGTTTTAATCACAGACATTTGGGCACCTGTATCAACTTGTGCAATTAACTTATGGTCTTTAATTTCGCACACTATCACTGGACACTGGTCTATACTCTCCAGTTTTATAACCGAGTCAATTCTTTCCTCTAACAAATCGTCCCTAATAGACATGGAAAAACCGTCTAGGCTGACCTTATTATGACGGTAAACCGGCTTTTCCTTCGGTCTCTCGCTCTGAATTATTTTTGACTTCTTTTTGCTTCGGATCTCTAACCTGGTTAACTTATCTCCCTGATTGTTGCCAGAGATCCTCATATTTAGTCTTTTGGCTTCTGGTCGCTTGGTCCGGGGATAGGCGATTTAGGATAAGGGTTTTTAGGATACTTGGTATCTTGGTATTTTGCGGTATCACCATGGGACCTTGGGTTAGGGTTAGGTTGTTGGTTTGGAGCAACCTGCCTCTGTTGACTTCTTTGAGCGTTCCCATTACCATTTCCGTTGTCAGTAACGCTGTCTAGCTGTTGTAGGAAAACTATCGCTTGTTTGATGTTACTTGTGGGGTTCCCCACACTAGCTAGCTGAACGTTACTCCCAAAATGTTTCATAAACATGAAGATTAGATGGTTCTCTGGGATTATCGGGTCTAAGTTTTTCGCCCTGTTTACCATCATAATAAAATACTCTGCCATAGAGTATGGTCCATTATTATGGTAGCGCCCTTGATTTATTTGTCTGCGTATCCGATCCTGCTGGCGATAACTCCAGAAATGCTCCGTGAATTCATGCCTGAATTCAGAATAAGTTTCTGTGTTGTTCTTGTTGGCTTTCCACCATGCATCCGCTGCCCCTTTCAAATATCGCTCTACAATCCTTAATTTTGCAGGCTCGTCCATAGTATTGTCTATCTCGGAAAATAAGTCTTCTATTTCCCCTGGGAATGTCATTGGATCTTCTTTGTCATTCCCCCAGAACTCAATCCTACGGTACGTAGCCTTCCCGTTCCTGTCTATTACCCTTGGTAAGCAAACTTGTTCCCGCTCCAGCTGTTTGCTTTACTTTGGCAACTTGTTGCTTTACTGTTTTAATGTCTTCTTGGATATTCTGTACCTTTTCGTTTAATTTAGCCGTTTTTGTTTCCGTTTTAGTTTTTAGTCTCTCTATTTCCGTCTCATGTTCGCTTAACTTTTCATATATGTGATTTGTCTTAGTCTCATTTTCTTTTTGATAGTCCTCGAATTTTGACTGGAAAGCCTCCCATAAATGTCGTCTTTCCATTTTCTCTTCCTCCCTCCATTGTTTTTCTCTGTCCTCTCTCTCCTTCTCCTTTTGTTTTTCTTTGTCTTCTCTCTCCTTCTCTCTCTGTTTTGCTTCCTCCCTCTCTTCCTCTCTCAATCGTTTCTCTTCCGCCTTCTCTTTCTCTCTCAATTGTTTCTCTTCCTCTCTCCATTGTTTTTCTTTGTCTTCTCTCTCCTTCGCCCTTTGTTCTGCTTCCTCTCTCAATCGTTTCTCTTCCGCCTTCTCTTTCTCTCTCAATTGTTTCTCCTCCTCTCTCAATCGTTTCTCTTTTTCATCTCTCTCTTTCTCCCTTTGTCTTGCTTCCGCCTTCTCTTTCTCTCTCAATTGTTTCTCTTCCTCTCTCCATTGTTTTTCTTTGTCTTCTCTCTCCTTCTCCCTCAATTGTCTCTCTTCTTTATCTTTTTCTTCTGTTGCCTTGAAAAAGGCCATCAATTTATCTATCTCGGGTTTAGACATATTGATTTACTATTTATTATTCAATTAATTATTTATTCCCTTATTTCTTTCTTTTTGATTTGGTTTAGGCCAGATGGTTCCTACCCGCTCTTTCGACTAAATCTTTATTCAAATTTATTTATTTATTTATTTTATTTTTATTTGTACGCTCTTGGATTCGTTCAATTTATATTATTATTTAAAAATTTAATTGCTTTATTTAAAACATCCTGACTTCACTTATTTAAACTATCTCGATTTATTTCTATTATTTAACTATTTAATCTTGATATAGGGAACCTGTTCAAAGTCCCTACCGTTCGGGCGCCATTCTGCAACGTCCCCCCCTCTCTTTAACGTCCCTACAACCGCTGCTCTACGCGGTTGCCGTGTTGTTTAAATCCTTTCTTGCAGAATACTAAAATTTAATTGTTTACAAGAAAACATATTTATAAACAACCAAAAATCTGCCTATCACCCTGCTGGTAAAACCGTGCTAAACTCCCTGAGTTAAGTGTATGTTTCCCGCTCGTAGGGCCAAGCCCACAACAAGCCTATTCCCGCTGACTACTATTTAAAATACGTATAAACACTCCTAAATTAGTTTATCAATTGTGTATGGTCTAAGTATAGTCACACATGTCAAATTAATAGTCAGCTGGAAAGAAACACATTTAGAATAATACACATAATAAACACAGAGTCTTACCACCAGATGATGATCTGCAGAGACAGCAAGGGAACGTGCAAAATATGATTGTGTTTAAAAATACCTATTTCAAAAGGCTCTTGTGTCCTCTTAAACACAATCTGCCAGTAGATAAATCTCTGGACTTTTACACAAAAAACCAACTAATCTTTAGACTAGCTCATGAAGTTAGTAGAGAGAAACTCTTAAAACATTAGGCTTTATCTATTACCATTAAATGAAATTTAATTAAATTTGTTTACTGATTTAATAATCATTTTTATATTAGTTGGAAAAAGCTAAACAGTTTTTATTGGTTATTTGACACAGGATGGAATGCAAATAATCTTGATTTTTATGACATATTTAACTCTATTTATTGAAATAAAAAAGAAAATTTATCCTTTGAAGTATTACACAATTATATTAACAAAACAATTCACTGAGTGACTTCTTGTTTCTTATGCTTTAAAACATTATACTTTGCATATTGATTGATTACATTGACATAAACATAAAATTATTTTCCAAATTACACATAATAATATTTTATCTCCTATATGGAATTGGTAAATTCATATTTTATGACCTTTAATTTTTAAATTTATAATATTCGAAAATTTCTCATTTCCTTTAAATAAACGGCATATGGCCAAAAACCTTCTGTAAGTTTAATATTCATTATTTTAAATATTCTGAACACATCAATTCATTTACTTAGCATACAATTTATTAAAATTTATAAAGAGTGAAGTCATTGTTTTAAGCTTGCAGATTTGTTTGAATTTAATAAAATTAAATTAGTAAATTGCGGCTAGTACTTAGAACCCTAAAGTTGAATATTTAAGAAAGGCACCCATCTTTATTTACCCGCTTCATTCTTCTCTCAACCGAATTACTTTGTAGGTTTTTTGTCTTTCAATACACAACAAAATTATGGTCTATATACGTAATAAAATGAAATTGCAAGAATAAAAAATCTTTTCCTAAACCACAAACAACATTTGTTACTCTTAAATAATTTAAAATGTTATGAATGTGGAATTTACAAAACTGTTTATATTATAATTCTCACCTATTTTCATTGTAATTGGTATACAAATATAGATTTTTATCATGGAAATTAAAAAGTAATGTAAAATAACCTAAGTGGTTATTCCGTGTAAGATTTTTATTATCGATTTTTCCATTCTAGACTTTTGTTTTATAATTGTTTGAAAGGTAGGAGGAAATGAAAATAAAAAATATAAAATAACTCATTTTAGCGGTTTATGTAGTGTTTTTATATTTATAAGAAATTTCATTGTAGCTGTTTTTATTTGTGAGCTATTGCTATTATTGTTGGTAATTTTAAATGTTTATGTGTTTATGATAAAACTTAATGATAATACATTACGTATATTTAATAATGATGGTTATTTATTGAAGGCCGTTACTGAAACGTTGCCTATATAAATAAATAGTTGTATCTGACTCACAAGTCAACCGCTTTTATTTATTAATGCATAGGCTACTATTTAATTAAAATTAGTAACGGAAAACGTGTTTTTGAAATATTTTTAAAAAATGTATATGATATGAAAACAAACTGTAAATTGCTTGATTTTATGAAAAATTTTAAATACAAATTAATAATATATATTTTATACTACTGCTAATTTTCTGGTGTTTTTAGAATGTTCACGTCAATCAGTTAAAGTCCTAAGAATTTTCAAAATTGTTTATTTATAAATTCTGGCCTGCTCTTATGGTGATTGGTATACAATTATAGATTTTTTTCATGGTAAATAAAAAGTATGGTAAAATAAACTAATTGGCTATTGAGTTTAAAATTTTCAATTTCCACTTTTGTTTCGATACCATCTATTTGATTTCAGAATTTTGATTCATAATTGTTTAAATGGTAGGATGAAATATAGGAGAGGGACTTAAAAATTGGGTTGAAAGTACTGCAAAAAAAGTTTGCTATTTCTTTTATATTATCGATAGCATATAGCTGGATTTTGAAAATGTTGCTGTAATTTGATTACATTTTGCCAAAAAATATATTTTCAAGACGATTTATTCGAATTACTTTATAAGTGATACTCTATTAAATAATTACATTGGCTTAATTGTTCATCTTTGTTTTTATTTATAGATATCTACTTGGTTTTTACTTAACTACCTATCCACTTTTATGATACTTTATAATTTCAGGATCTACTTCCCGTAATTTAGTTTTATCATCGCTATTTCGTAGGAAAAGCCCCATAGATGTAAATACCATTCACGTTCGTTTAAATTTCGTAAATTTTATAAAACAATGAAAACCTCTCTAAACATTCAGTCAAAGAAATTACCATTCAAGGAACACTGACCTGATGTTATTAATTGTTAAAATTCGAAAAATAAAACTGCATGTAAAATTGAAATATGTTCATTTTCAGAACAGGTTTGGGTGTAAGCGACAAATAATGTTATTTACTCTTGTCCCGTGTTCATAAAGCCACATCAGGTTAATATAGCCTCTTCAGTTTAATAATGTTCTCTGATCCCAAAATTCACTGTGACTTTTACTCACAACAGGCTTAACGTGACCCAGTACAAAGTCATTGTAACGTAGAGATATATTTTTACTGTTTTAATCAATACTTATCTTTAATTCTTATTGTAGTTTTATTATTATATATTTCCATTGTAGGGAAAAATGTCTTTGTATAATAATGTAACAACTAATTTATTTTGTTGTTTTACAAAACCTTCTTCTTTTTCAGCAAAAATAAGAGCCAAAATATGTTTAGCCGAAAATAATTACCAAAATAATTCTACAAATTATTGAAACAATTAAATATTAATTAAAATTAAATAATTTAATCGAAATAATCACAAGCTAATTACTGAAGAAAAATTATATGATTGTGTTATAATAATAAAACTTATTTGATTTTTAAGCAGTAATATATGCTAGGAATCTAGTACTTCAAAAGGTTGACCATTGTACATAACACAGATAGGCCTACACTATCTGAAAGAAATGTTTAAAAAAATGAAAATTTATTTTCAAATGCTTGTGTGTATGTGTGTGTGTGTGTGTGTGTGTGTGTGTGTGTATGTGTGTGTGTGTGTGTGTGTGTGTGTGTGTGTGTGTGTGTGTGTGTGTGTGTGTGTGTGTGTGTGTGTGTGTGTGTGTGTGTGTGTGTGTGTGTGTGTGTGTGTGTGTGTGTGTGTGTGTGTGTGTGTGTGTGTGTGAGTGTGTGTGTGTGTGTGTGTGTTGCAACGTCCTTCCCCTCATTTCACAGCACGCAGAATACCAAAATTTTGTTGTTTAAAAAACTTATTTATAAACAAAACAAACATCTGCCAATCACCCCGCTTGTTAAACCGTGCTAAAATCCCTGAGTTGCGTGTATATTTCCCGCTCATAGGGCCATGCCCAAAACAAGCCTATTCCCGCTGACTACTATTTTAAAATAAGTATAATCTCCCCAAAAATTAGTTTATCAATTATGTAGGGTCTAGATATAGTCACACATGTCATTTCAATAGTCAGCTGGAAAGAAACACATGTAAAATAATACACAAAATATTCACAGAGTCTTACCACCTGATGATGATCTGCAGATACAGCAAGGGGACGTGCAAAATATGATCGTGTTTAATTTTAAAAGGCTCCTGTGACCTTTTAAACACAATATGCCAGTAGATAAATCTCTGGACTTTTATACAAAAAAAACAAATATACTTTAGGCTAGCTCAATGAAGTTAGTTGAGAGAAACTCTTTAAAAACATTAGGTTTTAACTATTATCAATTCATGGAATGTAATTAAACTTGTTTACTGATTTAATAATCATTTTCATATTAGTTGGAAAAAGCTAAAAAGTTTTTATTGATTACTCAACACAGGATGAAATGCAAATACTGTTGATTTTTATAACATATTTAATTTTATTTATTTAAATAAAAAAGAAAATTTATACTTTCAAATACAACACAATTATATTAACAAAACAATTCACTAAATAACTTGTTGTTTTTCATCCTTTAAAATCTTATAATTTCCATTTATATCAATTACATTTACATAAACATAAAATTATTTTCCAAATTACCCATAATAAAGATTTATCTTCTATATTGAATCGGTAAATTCGTATTTATGACAGATAATTTTTAAATTTATAATATTCTAAAAATTCTTATTTCCTTGAAAATAAATGGCTTATGGCCAAAAATCCTTTGTAAGTTTAATATTTATCATTTGAAATATTCTGATCACATAAAGTCATTTTATTAAGCATAAAATTTATTAAATTTTTATATAGAGTGAAGTCATTGTTTAAGCTTGAATATTTGTTTGAATTTAATAAAATTAACTGACTAAATTTGACATAATTGGTATCGAATAGAGAAAATGACTTGCCAAAGATGTTCCTGCTGGTCCTAGAGTCCCTCGTCTGGATTCCCTGGTCCATGGACATCGGAAGTCGCCATCCCTGGTTCGTCGGTGGTGGTTTTCCTTTATTCCCGCGTCCTGGAGGCTGAGTCTGGAGCCTTCGTCCCTTGATAGTCCTAGACGTCGGAAGCGTTGAGGTTCGGTCCCATCTGGCCTGATGGCGGTCTTATTCGCGATCCGGCATAGCGGTCCGCGGCATCTCGTATTAAAAATTTATTTCAGACTTCTCTTAAGGTCTTAGAGACCTAGTATATATAGCGGTGAAGTTGCCCTACCTCTCCACGCCTGCCACACTTGCTATCTTTGGATTTATTCCTTGTACAGGCAAGTCGGGCTACGAATCCGTTTTAGCTTGCAGAGTTTGATTATCATTTTTGAAACACTGAAAAATGTCTATTTTATTAAAACTGCTGTAACGTTTTTGTTTTTTAAATTTTTCAAATTTTGTTTTCACTAATTTTTATTCTGGCTTACTCTGGTTCTTTTAAAATGTCGATGAAAGTTCTACGTGGTTTGGTTCTTAAGATAGCTTTTTTAAGCACTTAGAAAATTTTCGCCTCACTCCCGATGGTCAAATTTAGCTAGTTATTACAAATTTATTCTCTAATACTTTTTAATTTAGCTTAATTATTCTATTTATGGTTTTATTTACTTCTTCACTCTTTATTATTATTATAACTCCAAACTAGATTAATTTAAAAATCAACTTTATTACTTAAAAACAGGAAATTAATAATTTCCTATTTGTCACGGTATTTGAGACCGTTACAACGTGTGTGTGTGTGTGTGTGTGTGTGTGTGTGTGTGTTGCAACGTCCCCTCCTCTCTTTAACGTCCCTACAACCGCTGCTCTACGCGGTTGCCGTGTTGTTTAAATCCTTTCTTGCAGAATACTAAAATTTAATTGTTTACAAGAAAACATATTTATAAACAACCAAAAATCTGCCTATCACCCTGCTGGTAAAACCGTGCTAAACTCCCTGAGTTAAGTGTATGTTTCCCGCTCGTAGGGCCAAGCCCACAACAAGCCTATTCCCGCTGACTACTATTTAAAATACGTATAAACACTCCTAAATTAGTTTATCAATTGTGTATGGTCTAAGTATAGTCACACATGTCAAATTAATAGTCAGCTGGAAAGAAACACATTTAGAATAATACACATAATAAACACAGAGTCTTACCACCTGATGATGATCTGCAGAGACAGCAAGGGAACGTGCAAAATATGATTGTGTTTAAAAATACCTATTTTAAAAGGCTCCTGTGACCTCTTAAACACAATCTGCCAGTAGATCAATCTGGACTTTTACACAAAAAACCAACTAATCTTTAGACTAGCTCATGAAGTTAGTAGAGAGAAACTCTTTAAAACATTAGGCTTTATCTATTACCATTTAATGAAATTTAATTAAATTTGTTTATTGATTTAATAATCATTTTTATATTAGTTGGAAAAAGCTAAACAGTTTTTATTGGTTATTTGACACAGGATGGAATGCAAATAATGTTGATTTTTATGACATATTTAACTCTATTTATTTAAATAAAAAAGAAAATTTATCCTTTTAAGTATTACACAATTATATTAACAAAACAATTCACTGAGTGACTTCTTGTTTCTTATGCTTTAAAAATTTATACTTTGCATATAGATTGATTACATTAACATAAACCTAAATTATTTTCCAAATTACACATATTAATATTTTATCTCCTATATGGAATTGGTAAATTCATATTTTATGACCTTTAATTTTTAAATTTATAATATTCGAAAATTTCTCATTTCCTTTAAATAAACGGCATATGGCCAAAAACCTTTTGTAAGTTTAATATTCATTATTTTAAATATTCTGAACACATAAATTCATTTACTTAGCATACAATTTATTAAAATTTTATAAAGAGTGGAGTCATTGTTTTAAGCTTGCAGATTTGTTTGAATTTAATAAAATTAACTAACTAAATTTGACGTGACTGATATCGAATAAAGAAAATGACTTGCCAAAGATGTTCCTGCCGGTCCTCGGGGTCCCTCGTCTGGATTCCCTGGTCCTTGGACACCGGAAGTCGCCATCCCTGGTTCGTCGGTGGTGGTTTCCCTCTATTCGAGCGTCCTGGAGGCTGAGTCTGGAGCCTTCATCCTTTGGTGGTCCTGGATGTCGAAAGCGCTGAGGTTATGGTCCATCCTGGCCTGGTGACGGTCCTACTCACGGTCCAGCATAGCGTCCCGCGGCACCTCGTGTTAAAAAATTATTACAGACTGTCTCTAAAGGCTTAGAGACCAAGTATATATAGCGGTGAATTTAACCTACCTCACCCCGCCTGCAAAGCTCGCTATCGCTCGATTTATTCCTTGTACAGGCAAGTCGGGCAACGAATCTGTTTTAGCTTGCATAGTTTGATTATTAATTTTGGAACACTGAAAAATGTCTATTTTATTTAAACGGCTGTAACTTTTTTGTTTCTTAAGTTTTTTGAATTTTGTTTTCTCTAATGTTCATTCTAGCTTATTGTGGTTCTTTTAAAATGTCGATGAAAGTTCTACGTGGTTTGGTTCGTAATATAGCTTTTTTAGGCACTTAGAATTTTTTCGCTTCACTCCCGATGTTCAAATTTAGTTAGTTATTACAAATTTATTTTATAACATTCTTTAATTTAGCTTAACTATTCTACTTAAGGTTTTATTTAATTTTTCATTCTTTATTATTATTGTATAATTCCTTAATTGATTATTTTAAAAACAGCTTTATTTCTAAAAACAGGAAATTACTTATTTCCCATTTGCCACGGTCTCCCAGACCGTTGCAATTTCCCTGCTTGAGATGATAAAAATGTTTTACTTTGTTAAAATATTTTTTAACAATTCCTTATCTTACTCTTACTTAAACTGTCTTATTCTATTACAAAGATTTCCTTATTATTACTCTCTTGTCTCTTGAGAAGTTTTCACCCTGAAACACTTCAAACATAAGTCATTAGAAATTTATTAGTCACTTCTGTTTACTCTAAATTTTATTTTTTCAATTGACACATTGTTCACCACACTAATTGCTGTCATTTCCTTTATCTATTTACCACGTCAATTTCATTTATACTAGTTATGGCTTTAAAAACAATGACTTCCTAACAAGCCTACTTGCAATTAAAAACCTAACTAATTCTACAATATTATTTTTCAAACATATTCCTTTTATATCTTAAGTATTACGTATTATTGTGTTAGCTGTGGAAGTACAGTTTATCTAGTTTAATTTGTTTACTTTCCGATAGACCTTTTGTCGTAACGGCTAACTATTACGTGGATTCCACATTCCATTTTACCAGACAAGGTCAATGAGCTTGCTTGTAAACATTCTAATAAAGTACAACAACAATTCGACTTATCATATTAAACGGAACGAACCTTGCTTTTTAAATTCTCTATCTTTAGATTGTACAGTTTATAAAACTGGCTTGTGTCCAGATTATCGAAGTCCACTTGATAAATCTTGATTGCTTCTGTTATTAATGCAAAGTTTTTATTTTCGACCTTGATCGTCAGTACACAAGTTTTCTTGTTTTATATTGTCCAAAGTCTGATCTAACGACCCACTATTTCATGCACACAAATTTCTTGTTTGATTTTGCTAGGTCAGACAGCGTATTTGTTGTACAAGTTATTAAAATTCGCCTGCTATCTTCCGGCTTGTTGACTTGATTTAACCGGCTTGTTTGATTTAAGCAGTGGAGGTAGCTCGCCAATGTTTGCTCAATACACAAAAACTTCCTGAATAATACTTTTGTAATGTTGGTTCAGTTATTAAAAAGTTTGTTTTACATTTAAACATTCGTCCCTTTACAAATAAGTAGCTAATCTTAAAGTCTAGATTTAGCCTTATTCAACTACTGCTTATTCTTGTTTTTACTTTAAATCAGTTTATTAATCATTCTGACAATTTTATTCCTGCCTAAATTAGCTTATCGCTCGCGTACTGGTTCTATTATCGAAGCAATATTCTAATTTGGCATTTCTGTACTTTCTGGTTCATGACCAGTGTAGAGTTCACATTTTAGAATCCCTTTACTTGTCATACGACCTTTTTAATGTTTTTAATATCATATACAATTTTACAGAATACATTATAAGATATTTTATAATTGTTAACACAGTTGATTTGATTTATTGTAACAAAACAAGTTATTGTTCCTGAGTTTGCCTTTTATCCCGTAAACATTTCTCATTAAACATTTTTGGAATTTCCGTAGAACATCCTATTGACTTTGTCCTGTTTTAAATACATTTAGGCTTTTTTGCCCTCTACTATTCTGGTACGTCCGGCTTATTTTGTTGCAAGGAATGTTTTTATAAACTCGTTCCCCGCCCGTCCACCGGATATTTCATTGCGGCCGTGTTTACAAACACTGGTGATTGCCTTAACCTTGAGCCCTTGTTTACATTTGTTCGACTTGCTGGGTCTTTCATTCAAACCATCTGAATACTTTATTATGAATTATTTCAACCTAGACAATTCTTGTTTATTTAAAGTACAGCGGTTATTATTGGTACTGCCTTTCTTAATAGTATTTAGTTTAAAATATTTTTTAGTCTTCATAAAACTTTTCATTAAACACGTCTGAATAACTGCTTATCAATTCTTGTAACTTCAACATTTCTTGTTTGTGTAATATGCAATGATTATTTGTATTTTCCAACTTAATCGTATTTAGTTTAAGATATGTTTTACGCGTTCTGGTTTTCTTTCTGCGCTTGGCGTTACGCCATTGTGCATAATTCCTGTATTTTATTTTTGTTTTTGATTTATTGTTACTCGGTTTATGTTGGTAATTGTGATACTGGTGAGATTTACTTTTAAATTTATTTTTAGCGAACAATTTGGACTTCGTTTTCAAGCAAGATTGATTAGAATTAAAGTGCTTTGGAATTCTTGTTAAGTCTAACTGATTAGTTCCCCGACAATTAGGTCTTTCCCTAACTTGTTGGAATTTTATTTGTTTCGGCTTGTAGCCATTTTTATTTAATTCGTTGAATCCTCCCTCGTCATTATTTAATTTATTTGTTGTAGGTTTGGTTAACCCATTTTTTGCTTTGTTTAATCCCGATAGCTTACTTGATTCCGTTCTTTCACCGTTTAATAATTCACTCTCCCTTGAATTTTCGCACAACTTGTTATATAAATTTTTGGTAATCTCGTTCTTAACTTTATTCGTTGACAATTGTTTTAATTTTATTTTTTGTTCCTCGCTTGTAACGTCGGAACATATTACATTTTTGTTAATATTTTTGTTTATTATTTTATTAATTTTATTACATCCTATCTCTTGTCTTTTATCATCTTTATTATTATTTGATACAAGAAACTCCTGGTGCAGCAGATATCCATCAATCTCATACGTCATAAACGATCTCTCCATGTTTATCCGGGCTTTTAACGCACACAAAGTATTTGCTCCCAAGATGAGGTCAACCCGTAGATTGTCCACAATCAAGAAAACAAATTCCTTTGTGTGTCCGTTTAATGTTAGAGGTAGCATCGTTTGTAATTTGACTCGTTTACAGGTTGACCCTAATGCTGTGACTATCGCTACGTTAGCTATAGGTAGCTCATAGAATAAATTCCCGTTTTGTTTTAGGGCTATGTATTTTTCTGTTTTAATCACAGACATTTGGGCACCTGTATCAACTTGTGCAATTAACTTATGGTCTTTAATTTCGCACACTATCACTGGACACTGGTCTATACTCTCCAGTTTTATAACCGAGTCAATTCTTTCCTCTAACAAATCGTCCCTAATAGACATGGAAAAACCGTCTAGGCTGACCTTATTATGACGGTAAACCGGCTTTTCCTTCGGTCTCTCGCTCTGAATTATTTTTGACTTCTTTTTGCTTCGGATCTCTAACCTGGTTAACTTATCTCCCTGATTGTTGCCAGAGATCCTCATATTTAGTCTTTTGGCTTCTGGTCGCTTGGTCCGGGGATAGGCGATTTAGGATAAGGGTTTTTAGGATACTTGGTATCTTGGTATTTTGCGGTATCACCATGGGACCTTGGGTTAGGGTTAGGTTGTTGGTTTGGAGCAACCTGCCTCTGTTGACTTCTTTGAGCGTTCCCATTACCATTTCCGTTGTCAGTAACGCTGTCTAGCTGTTGTAGGAAAACTATCGCTTGTTTGATGTTACTTGTGGGGTTCCCCACACTAGCTAGCTGAACGTTACTCCCAAAATGTTTCATAAACATGAAGATTAGATGGTTCTCTGGGATTATCGGGTCTAAGTTTTTCGCCCTGTTTACCATCATAATAAAATACTCTGCCATAGAGTATGGTCCATTATTATGGTAGCGCCCTTGATTTATTTGTCTGCGTATCCGATCCTGCTGGCGATAACTCCAGAAATGCTCCGTGAATTCATGCCTGAATTCAGAATAAGTTTCTGTGTTGTTCTTGTTGGCTTTCCACCATGCATCCGCTGCCCCTTTCAAATATCGCTCTACAATCCTTAATTTTGCAGGCTCGTCCATAGTATTGTCTATCTCGGAAAATAAGTCTTC
The DNA here is from genome assembly GCA_036971475.1 of Prosapia bicincta. Taxonomy (NCBI): domain Eukaryota; kingdom Metazoa; phylum Arthropoda; class Insecta; order Hemiptera; family Cercopidae; genus Prosapia; species Prosapia bicincta. The sequence goes on from JBAIZL010000001.1 coordinate 341,346,498, forward strand.
TATTTCCCCTAGGAATGTCATTGGATCTTCTTTGTCATTCCCCCAGAACTCAATCCTACGGTACGTAGCCTTCCCGTTCCTGTCTATTACCCTTGGTAAGCAAACTTGTTCCCGCTCCAGCTGTTTGCTTTACTTTGGCAACTTGTTGCTTTACTGTTTTAATGTCTTCTTGGATATTCTGTACCTTTTCGTTTAATTTAGCCGTTTTTGTTTCCGTTTTAGTTTTTAGTCTCTCTATTTCCGTCTCATGTTCGCTTAACTTTTCATATATGTGATTTGTCTTAGTCTCATTTTCTTTTTGATAGTCCTCGAATTTTGACTGGAAAGCCTCCCATAAATGTCGTCTTTCCATTTTCTCTTCCTCCCTCCATTGTTTTTCTCTGTCCTCTCTCTCCTTCTCCTTTTGTTTTTCTTTGTCTTCTCTCTCCTTCTCTCTCTGTTTTGCTTCCTCCCTCTCTTCCTCTCTCAATCGTTTCTCTTCCGCCTTCTCTTTCTCTCTCAATTGTTTCTCTTCCTCTCTCCATTGTTTTTCTTTGTCTTCTCTCTCCTTCGCCCTTTGTTCTGCTTCCTCTCTCAATCGTTTCTCTTCCGCCTTCTCTTTCTCTCTTAATTGTTTCTCCTCCTCTCTCAATCGTTTCTCTTTTTCATCTCTCTCTTTCTCCCTTTGTCTTGCTTCCGCCTTCTCTTTCTCTCTCAATTGTTTCTCTTCCTCTCTCCATTGTTTTTCTTTGTCTTCTCTCTCCTTCTCCCTCAATTGTCTCTCTTCTTTATCTTTTTCTTCTGTTGCCTTGAAAAAGGCCATCAATTTATCTATCTCGGGTTTAGACATATTGATTTACTATTTATTATTCAATTAATTATTTATTCCCTTATTTCTTTCTTTTTGATTTGGTTTAGGCCAGATGGTTCCTACCCGCTCTTTCGACTAAATCTTTATTCAAATTTATTTATTTATTTATTTTATTTTTATTTGTACGCTCTTGGATTCGTTCAATTTATATTATTATTTAAAAATTTAATTGCTTTATTTAAAACATCCTGACTTCACTTATTTAAACTATCTCGATTTATTTCTATTATTTAACTATTTAATCTTGATATAGGGAACCTGTTCAAAGTCCCTACCGTTCGGGCGCCATTCTGCAACGTCCCCCCTCTCTTTAACGTCCCTACAACCGCTGCTCTACGCGGTTGCCGTGTTGTTTAAATCCTTTCTTGCAGAATACTAAAATTTAATTGTTTACAAGAAAACATATTTATAAACAACCAAAAATCTGCCTATCACCCTGCTGGTAAAACCGTGCTAAACTCCCTGAGTTAAGTGTATGTTTCCCGCTCGTAGGGCCAAGCCCACAACAAGCCTATTCCCGCTGACTACTATTTAAAATACGTATAAACACTCCTAAATTAGTTTATCAATTGTGTATGGTCTAAGTATAGTCACACATGTCAAATTAATAGTCAGCTGGAAAGAAACACATTTAGAATAATACACATAATAAACACAGAGTCTTACCACCTGATGATGATCTGCAGAGACAGCAAGGGAACGTGCAAAATATGATTGTGTTTAAAAATACCTATTTCAAAAGGCTCCTGTGTCCTCTTAAACACAATCTGCCAGTAGATAAATCTCTGGACTTTTACACAAAAAACCAACTAATCTTTAGACTAGCTCATGAAGTTAGTAGAGAGAAACTCTTAAAACATTAGGCTTTATCTATTACCATTAAATGAAATTTAATTAAATTTGTTTACTGATTTAATAATCATTTTTATATTAGTTGGAAAAAGCTAAACAGCTTTTATTGGTTATTTGACACAGGATGGAATGCAAATAATCTTGATTTTTATGACATATTTAACTCTATTTATTGAAATAAAAAAGAAAATTTATCCTTTGAAGTATTACACAATTATATTAACAAAACAATTCACTGAGTGACTTCTTGTTTCTTATGCTTTAAAACATTATACTTTGCATATTGATTGATTACATTGACATAAACATAAAATTATTTTCCAAATTACACATAATAATATTTTATCTCCTATATGGAATTGGTAAATTCATATTTTATGACCTTTAATTTTTAAATTTATAATATTCGAAAATTTCTCATTTCCTTTAAATAAACGGCATATGGCCAAAAACCTTCTGTAAGTTTAATATTCATTATTTTAAATATTCTGAACACATCAATTCATTTACTTAGCATACAATTTATTAAAATTTATAAAGAGTGAAGTCATTGTTTTAAGCTTGCAGATTTGTTTGAATTTAATAAAATTAACTAACTAAATTTGACATGACTGATATCGAATAAAGAAAATGACTTGCCAAAGATGTTCCTGCCGGTCCTCGGGGTCCCTCGTCTGGATTCCCTGGTCCTTGGACACCGGAAGTCGCCATCCCTGGTTCGTCGGTGGTGGTTTCCCTCTATTCGAGCGTCCTGGAGGCTGAGTCTGGAGCCTTCATCCTTTGGTGGTCCTGGATGTCGAAAGCGCTGAGGTTATGGTCCATCCTGGCCTGGTGACGGTTCTACTCACGGTCCAGCATAGCGTCCCGCGGCACCTCGTGTTAAAAAATTATTACAGACTGTCTCTAAAGGCTTAGAGACCAAGTATATATAGCGGTGAATTTAACCTACCTCACCCCGCCTGCAAAGCTCGCTATCGCTCGATTTATTCCTTGTACAGGCAAGTCGGGCAACGAATCTGTTTTAGCTTGCATAGTTTGATTATTAATTTTGGAACACTGAAAAATGTCTATTTTATTTAAACGGCTGTAACTTTTTTGTTTCTTAAGTTTTTTGAATTTTGTTTTCTCTAATGTTCATTCTAGCTTATTGTGGTTCTTTTAAAATGTCGATGAAAGTTCTACGTGGTTTGGTTCGTAATATAGCTTTTTTAGGCACTTAGAATTTTTTCGCTTCACTCCCGATGTTCAAATTTAGTTAGTTATTACAAATTTATTTTATAACATTCTTAAATTTAGCTTAACTATTCTACTTAAGGTTTTATTTAATTTTTCATTCTTTATTATTATTGTATAATTTCCTACTTGATTATTTTAAAAACAGCTTTAGTTCTAAAAAACAGGAAATTACTTATTTCCCATTTGCCACGGTCTCCCAGACCGTTGCAGTGTGTGTGTGTGTGTGTGTGTGTGTATGGACGTAATTAAAACCCGTTTTTTCTATTTTAAAATAAAAGCAATATTGTCAATTTTAGAATTTGTAAACCATGATAATAGAAATATTTAGTTTCTCTTTAAACGTTATAGAAATATGTATGAAATATACAAAACAAATATCAGTTCGCTTGTGTTAATCTATTAAGAAAATCTAATAAACCTCTATTTTAAGACAATAAATATAAATTTATATTACACACAATAGATACATTATAGAAGCAATACTATTTCTGAGAAGAATTTATTATTACTGTTTAGACTTCATTATTGATACTCAAGGTATTTCGTTTTTAATTACATTTTACGACCTCTTACCACTTGTCTTCATCATAATACAAACAAATAAATTAGTGCATTTTGATGATTTGATTGCAAATATGTTGAACGATGTTGTTTTTTTATAATATTATATTTCTCACAGGAGAAAATAAATTATTTTGTACTTGTAGTAAAAAGACTTGAATAATAGCGAATGTGCTTAATAAATATATATTTTATGATATATTTTTTAATATATATTAACACACATTAACGTTAATAATGATTGATTATTACAAATTTTCCTATTTAACTTTATAACTAATTTAACTTTCTTGCTAGCAATAAATTACGTAGACAACAACAAAAAGTTAAATTTTATTTTTGAAGAATATCACTACTTTTATTATTGTAGAACAAGGAAGAAACAGTCCTAATTACATTTTGTACATTTCCATTCTTATTCCGCTGTGTAAAAACTTTAGATTTGTATAAAAGTATAAACTTTTTGTTTTATAATTACGTTTTGACATATTCGTGTAACGTATTTTGAAACAATGAGAAACTGACAGATTGCTTATAAATAATGTTGACAAATGCGTGGTAAACAATTGGTTTGATAAGCCAATTATTGCCTAGACTAAAATGGAACTGTTTAGAAGCGTTTCCTTCTGTGCAAAATAAACAAGGATTTATTTACTTTTGGTCTTTTACAGTGGTAATAAAAGACGAGTTGATGTTTTAAACAAACAGCAACCTTGTATACGTACTGCGGCGGGCTGTATTCTGTTGGAATACATACCGCAAAAAGAAAAAAATTAAAACACAGAGAGTTTAAATTTTTTTTTTTATAAAACAAACCAAGCCACAAAAAAAGGGTTAGCAACGGTAAAGTAGAGTCATTTGCAAGGGGAAAATTGTCAAAATCGACCTAGTACTACAATCGACATTTCCAAAGATACAGCGAGATGAAAGATATCAAGAACAAAAATAAGAAAACTTCATTAAATGCACCCATAAAGAGTTATACGGCTAGAACGAGAAATAGTTAATATTTCGACCCAGGTATTGATTTTTGACAGGAACTTGGAAACATACAAAGGAAATGCGTGCGCAGATTATGACGTAATCGATATATATCCTTATTGGTTGAGATGCAATGTGGGAACGGATACAGGAGATGTTAGGCTCCTGGTGGGAGTAATTTTTGGCGTCATGACGCTTTCAGCTGGACTGAGACTGTTAACTGTATGACGTGTGTCGAAGGTAGCTCCGGTAAAAGACAATGGACATTAGTGTTTTACCATAAACCGATTAAAAACGATGAGCGGCTAAGTAAAGTGCGATTCGCCTGTATGTCGTGACGTGGTGTTTCAAAAAATGGGGCCCTTTCGGCGAAGATCTAACCGAAAGAGGTAGCCCTTACAGTTAGATCGATATGTGCAAGCGTCTTCAGAAGTTGGTGTGTTTCAAATTTAACTATAAGTCAACCTTACTACAAAAGGGTAAGGCGAACACTGTTGTGAACACTGTTGACTTAGCAAAGATTTTCTAAGTAATACTAAAATTCAAACCTAACTAAATATAATTCATATTAACTTTGTAAAAGATTTTAAAAATTTCAAGTGTTAGAAAATGCCCAGTAAGGAACAGTGTCAAAAAAGGGCTTAAAGTTAAAATTTTATTAGCAAGAGTCTCAAATTTAAAAATGTGCTAAACGCATCGAAGAAAGAAGATATGACCATTCACGGAAAGAAAGGGGAAGCCAAGCAGGCCTGGAGATAAGCTGAACCACAACACAAAGGAAAGGTGACTTTCAAAGATGGCGGCAACTCATGTGAAAGCAGACAAGTAGCCAGCGTCGTTCAAAAGGGAAAGCCAAGCCGGACTTCCCCACCCCGCTGGAGAACAAAGCGAGAACTGAAGAGAGAGGGAGAAATGTGAGAACCTTGCTTTAGGTTATGAGAACCTTGCTAAGAGGAGTAAGAATTGCAAGATGGCGTTGCCATCATAGTAGAAATTATGTTGCATTTCATGAAAATAAAGGAAATAAAAATTTTAGGTAAGAAATGTTGTAAAGGGTTAAGGTTTCATTGTAGACAACTCATATAAAGGTGTTTAAATTATTTAAAGGGTCAAATTTTGTGAGGGTGTAAGGAAGTCAAGTAAGAGATATGTGAAATAAATTAAATATGATATGGCCAAGGTAAACACGCAAGATGACTGACAAAGATAGTTTGTTTACCACAGCTGATTCCAAGGCCATGCATTGTCTTCACAAAAGTCCTAACAGTGGAGCGGTATTTTATACAATTAAATTAAACTGAATTGTTGTTTTATTTAGAAGGAGTTATTTTGTAAATTTTAAAAGTGAAACCAATTAACATAAATTGTTCTTTTTTTTAAATAAACAAGGGTTATACCATTAATTCAAGCTATTTAAATTAAACTGTTGATTTTATTTTGAAAGGGGTAAATATATATATATATATATATATATATATATATATATATATATATATATATATATATGCATTAAATAAATTAAATTAAACTAAAGTTTGAGTAAAAATAAAGGGTTATGACTTTGATCCGTATAAAATTTAAATATTTTAAGAGTGCAACAAAAGGGTTAAGTAACACAAGAGATTTTTTAAAAGGAGGCTTTATATATATAGATGAAGTTTGTACATTGGGAAATATGAATAATACCCAAATATTTAAAACAAGAGATTTTAAAATTGTGAGTGGGGCTAGCTAATATATTAAAATAAGTTTTCTTGTAATAAATATAAGTGTATTTTGATTATTTCATGATTTATATATATATATATATATATATATATATATATATATATATATATATATAATAAAATGTTGGTGATATAGAAAACTTAATAGAAAATGAAATTTTTGCAAGTTGTTAAAAGTCAAGTTACATAATTTATGCAAATGGGTTATTGATCATTCATCAAATGTTATTCAAATTTTATTATAAATTTCCTTCAGAAATTGCGTTGATAAATTTTCAGTAAATGTAAGTAAATTTCCAGTATGTATGACTTTCTTGCAGAAAGGATTAATTTTATTGTAACCAAAGGGTTAAATATTTTCTATTAAATGGGTTAAATAAATGTTAGTAAATGTGTAGATTTCTTTTGTAAATGATTAAGGATCTGTCAGATAGGAAATTAAAATATGTATTAAATATTGTGATTTCAATTCAGTAGGTGTTTGATTTCATTCAGCAGATGTTTTAACAATTTTTATTAATTATGATTTGTTGTTCAGTAAATATTTTGGAGATCTTGTGGAAGATATGTCTATTTTTTTTATATGTAATTTTTGTTTCAGTTTGTGCTTCATAATTGGTTTTTATATAATATAATGTAATTTATGAAATTGTTTTTAGGTTGTTTGGTAAAGTTGAATTAATTTCTACCTGTAAAAGCAAGTAGAAAATAACTTTGAAAGGTCTATTAAAGTTAATAGAGATATAGGAAAAATTTTATCACTTACATGGCTATATAGAATGTTGCCAAAAATAAGTTGTTTGTTTAGAGATTTTAACTAGTTGAACATAATGTAAAAGTTAGGGAGCTTTCGGAGTGTACTGAAGAGTAAAGCTTTGCTAGAAACAAAAGAGTTAAAACGAAAATTTGTAGAATGTAACAAATAACTTTTAAGTAAAAATCCAAGTAAACATAAACAAACATTGACAATTGAAATTTCAAGGTTACATAACCAGAGATATTGAAATAAAATTAGGACAAGCAGTCAAAGGTTTTAAATAGTCACTTAAGGGAAAAGAGATATTTAAATTGAAGATAATAACAAAAACTTCAGGTTGAAAGGGTTTAATTTTGACAAGCAAGATTGAGTGTTAAATTGAGTAAAGTTTTACGCTTCTTTATATTCCGATAGTTAGCAAAATAAAAATGTAAAATCTTATTTAAATGTTTAATTTCAAATAAAAAAAACAAATAGTATGTTTTCTTAAAATTAGCAAGAAACCACACAAAATGTAATACAAGGGTAAAAAATTAAAATGCATAATGTGCTATGCATATTTTAAATTAATAAATTTTAAAATTAAAAAATAAATATTTTTTAACTAACTTGCAAACAAACTGAGTATTCTTTTAAACAAGTTTCTTACACTCTCCTACCATCGATATGGCCATTTCGCCGATTATATGTCTTTCAAATGAACTCCTTCCCCGGGATGACTCACCCGTTAAGGGTAAAAGCATCAGCAAGTTAGGTTTTTTCTTTTTTAAGTCCAGTGACTTGTTCTCTGGCAGATTTTGGAGAGCACTGCATAGCGTTCGTGGCTTTGGCTGCGAGCGGCTCGTTTCAAAATTCTTGCTCTGCAACGGGCGTGTGGTGCCGGCCTTGCGCTGTAGAGCTGATCAACGAAAGGGTTGACGGTTGGGTAAGTATGCGCTTTTGTGGTTGTGACCGCGTGCGGGGGGCGGGTGCTGGCCCGTTGCAGTACGTGAATATTATCAATGTAGAATATAAATGCAAACGCTTTTGATTATTAACGGTTTTATGGTAGCAAGTTGTTTGTTTAACTTTTTATTTTGCTCTGCAAAGTTAAAAATGTTATGTATTAAAATGTAAACGTACCTTTTGTAATACCAATAACCCTATATCTGGCAAGCCACAAACCACCAGAAAGTTTCTATTTGGCCTATACAGTTTTTCTTAAGGATAATATTTCAACACTTCACACAGATAAATATTGTAAGGATTTTATTAAAAGTTCATAATTTTATTGTTTTTCATAACATATAGCCTACAAGTTAAAATTTAAGCAATTAAAACACTTTAATATATTTTGGTATACCATTAGTATTGCTGTGAGGACAATAATTAAAATTAATACTTACTAATTATTTAGTAAACATAAGGTTTTTTATACGTCCATCACGTTATATTTCAGACGTTTACTGGTTAATATCATAAAGTTGATATATATAATAAAAACTACATGCTTTTAAGTTCTGAAAGTAACATACAATTTAAAAATAAAATCGATAGTAGTTTTATTTTAATTATCTTAAAAGAAACATTTTACCTGAGTTAAACACAGAACATTTACTAAAACCTTTAGATACACCAAAGTGAAGATCATACTATATATACCTGACAACTAAGCCACTGCAGTGTGCTACTTCATTGCATTGCTAATATTGTATAACTAATTGGAATATTCGAAATGTGGGTGTTTCATTAAAATACTGTCGCAACTCAGAGATAAACATTTCTAGTGAATCTGAATCAATACTTACTAGCCAGTTTGTGGATTTATTGTATTCACAATACTTACCAAATGCATGCATCATTTTTATAAGGCAATCTAAAAAATATACATTCTAAAGTATTTTGGAAAAAGAAAATACGAGTTAAAGCTGACCAAAAGATATTTCAAAACAGAAACGCTAATGAAATTAGAAAAATATACTTACCAAGAATTAATTAAAGAGAAAATAGAAGGATCACACAATATAAATTCTATGACAAGATACGTTTGTAAGAAGACAGGTTTGGCTTTGACAACCCCTGTGTAATTGTTTGATACAAGTTCAATGTTTTCTTTCAGGTAAGACGGTAGCCTGAAGCCTGTGTTGCTATCTCTTTGTGTTGTATTTAATTGAGTAAAAGCAATTTAATTTTACTCTTCTTATACAAGTTTAATCGAAACACAAATATCTGTTAACAATATTAAACTAACCCTATACTATATTTTAGTTTCTATTACCTCATAGAAAAGGTGAAACCGTAACTAAAATATAATTAAAAAGTTAAGGTTTACAGTATCATTAAAAAAATCTAACAATACACACAAAAAGACTTCTAAAATTTACCATCACTATATAAAATGTGTGGTTTTCTTACAAAGTGAGAATTATTAGTCCTTTCCTGTTATAGAAATTTAACTAACAACAATTAGATGCTTGTATGACCTTAAATACATACATCCCTATTAAAGGACAAAATAATATACACGTTTTAATAAACTCGACGGGTTATAATTAACAATAGATAATTCTTTTAAATCAGAAAACAACAGAACATTTATATGTGATTATATGTGTCGTGAAAACAAACAATGAACAAACGAACAGTATGTATATAAATGAGTGTCAACTGAGTTCCAATATGTCGGTGGTAGCACCTGAATTACGGTTCTTAACAAAATAATTGTGGTAAAATAATAAAAACCAATAATAAAAGTGTCAGAAAAAAACCATAACTAACACATGGTAGAGGAATTGTGAGAATGAAGTAAAGGAAAAACATAGACAGAGAAGGAGAGAACTAATGACTTGCATAGTGTAAGACAGTTCTTGATTAAAAGAATAATGAAAACGCCTTTCCCCACTTCTAGCAGGTCTGTTTCTAATTACTCTATTTTAGGGTGGGAGTAGTTGGGGTTCTTGATGAAGTCTTGAGATATGCAGGTATGTAAGTTATTGTTGTCTGTCTGACTTAATAAAGTACTTGTGGACTTTGTTCTTTTATATTTCACGTTGAATTAGTGAAACAACCTAAGTGTATCTGTGATTTAAATTGCTGTTAAACAGTTTGATGAAATCGGACTAAGGTTTTTTTAAAATTGAAATCAATTAATGAATTAAAAAATAACCACCAAAAAGGACTGCAATTATTGTTATAATTATTGCATAGTTTTGGAGATTGCTGTTTAGAGGTTTCTATTACTATACTTGATGATTTCTTGGCCCATATTATAAAATAGGATTGTGAGGGAAGTTGACTGATGAAATAGGTAAATGGAAGGAGAAAAGGCAAGTCACGTGGCTACATGATAGGCTTTTCTTTAACGAAATTAAAATTTCGAATTTTTAGAGGACACATTTTTTCACTCAACAGAACTCACGCACAACACGCACTCACGCGTGTGCGTATGTATGTGTGAGGAGATAAACTTTCACCTTTTACAGGTAAAACCATTTACAGAATATAAAAACAGATACATACTTTACAAAACCTGCACTTCTCAACACATACACATACAGCTCATAGGTACTTCATCTCATTGACAACTAAGGAAAAAAGACTGATAGTTTCTTTATTTTATAATTTTATTTGGTTATAAAGAGAACAATCAATATATCTATTATTTTATTTATTTACAAAAATATATTTTAACCATTTTTCAAAGTTTAACTAAACAAATTCCCAGTTTAATGTTTTTTAAATATTTTATTGAACCTTATGAAATGTTCCAGAATACATCAATGCTACTTGTGAAAATATATATATTTACGTATGAAATGTCTCAGAAACTTTATACCTAAACAGAGAGGTAAAATTTCAGACGTACTAAATTTCAATATTTTGCATGAACAAATACAAATAATTAAAGAATAAAAATATGGTACAACTCACAAATATACAATATTTTTATTTCAAACGCGTTTCAACGACTAATTTGTTGTCATCCTCAGTGAAGATACACAAATGATATTAACTAATAATATATATATATATATATATATATATATATATATATATATATTAAACATAACCTATAAAGTTTTAGCAAAAGTAAAAACAAAAGTGAAAATCGTGCCAGAAACCCCTTGACTTGACGAGCATTCTTTGGTATTGGAAATGTTTTAACAGCCAGCTCCTTGTTCTCTAATGGCCGAACTCCTTCTGTTGTGACCACGTGACCAATTCCTTCCAATTCCAATTCCTTCCGGAAAAACTGTGATTTTTCAAAATTTATGGTGAGGTTTACGTTTGAAAATGATTTGAAAATTAGTTCTAAATGTCTAAGGTGTACTTTAAAATTTTTGATATGCACAGTCAATTGTCGACATAGAGTATTAGGCATTCCTTAGGTTCCTTTGTTAGGACCAAATCCAGTGCTCTCGTTAGACTGTCGAGGCTGGTGTTTAGTCCGAAAGGTACTGTTCTAAATCTATAACACAAACCCTTATCTAAGAATCCTGTATAGTTTTGAGAGTTATCTAAGTTCGTTGATTGTTTAGCTGAGATTTGGCCAGATACTACACACACTTTCAATACATGCGGCTAGTATTTAGAACCATAAAGATGCATATTTAAGAAAGGCGCCCATCTTTATTTACCCGCTTTACTCTTCTTTAATCGGAATTACTTTGAAAGTTTTAGTCTTTCAATACCCAACAAAATTTTGTCCTATATATTAAATAAAATAAAACTGCAAGAATAAATAAGCTTTTCCTAAACCACAAACAAAATTTGTAACTTTACTTTTGCTAAATTTTATAGGTTATGTTTAATAAATATATATTTTTTAGTTAATTTCATTTGTGTATCTTCACTGAGGAGGACGACAAATTAGTCGTTGAAACGCGTTTGAAATAAAAAAAATGTATATTTGTGAGTTGTACCATATTTTTATTCTTTAATTATAACTTTCACTCACAAGCCAGCTCGAATATTATTTATAACAAATACAAAGTTTAGCTCATTTCAATGGAATGAGAATTACACTTGTTTAAAATCGTTTGCTAGGTTAATTTATGTAGACCTTGAACAATTCAAGCATTCATTTAAATACTGAAGATTCGTTTAAACATTCAACCATATACCTGAGAGATGTGCAGCATGTATGGAGCTACTGGTAAGAAGATTTTTCGGTTCTATTAACAGTTACAATAAATAAACAAAAACGTATTCAGTTTGTATGTACATGAATTCGAATATATGCACATATATTACAAAAGTCTGTAAACATTTGTGTAATTAAAAAAGACAGCAATTATATTGTGGAGCGCAAATATATTATAAAAGGGTTTCCGAAATGTTGAAAAGAGTAATATTTCTGATTCATCTTGAGCAACGCTACCTGGGACCACCCCTAATCAACTCTCACCGATTCTGTATCGGCTGTCTCAGGTTTCTTCAATGAGCCTATTTATTATTCTACTATAAGCATAATTTGTTCTTAAAAATCAAAACGTGATTATCTTAATAAGTTATTTTAAACATAATAAGAGAATTATTATCTACTCTCTTTGCCCTGTGTAGAACAGTAGAGATTTTGGAGGGATTTTATCTCACTTGAGCAGTGCCGCATACCTGTAAGACAAATGAACGAACATAACTTTCCGGACGGTAGCGGAGTGTATGACGTGTGAGATCCGGCTTGATTATTTAGAGTAGACCTGGAATTAGTGGGGTTAGAAAGTGAATGCTGTGCCACTCTTAGGAATGTATGTGAATGGAGATGGGTAATGCGTTAACTATATTGATGCTTATAAAGTATGTAATTTAGTTGTTAATAGGGGTTTTGGAGTTGATAATTGTTAAGAGAGTTATCTATGTTCGTTGATTGTTTACCTGGGATTATTTGGCCAGATACTACACACACATTCAATACATGCGGCTAGTACTTAGAACCCTAAAGTTGAATATTTAAGAAGAGCAACCATCTTTATTTACGCGCTTCATTCTTCTCTCAACCGAATTACTTTGTAGGTTTTAGTCTTTCAATACACAACAAAATGTTGGCCTATATATTAAATAAAATAAAATTGCAAGAATAAATAAGCTTTTCCTAAACCACAAACAAAATTTGTTACTCTTAAATAATTTAAAATGTTATGAATGTGGAATTTACAAAATTGTTTTAATTATAATTCTCACCTACGTCTATGGTGATGGGTATACAATTATAGATATTTTTCATGGAAATTAAAAAGTAATGTAAAATAACCTAATTGATTATTGCATGTAAGATTTTTATTTTCGATTTTTCCATTCTAGTCTTTTGTTTTATAATTGTTTCAAAGGTAGGAGGCAAAGAAAAGCAAAAAATATTAAATAACCCATTTTAGAGGTTTATGTAGTGTTTTTATATTTATAAGAAATTTCATTGTAACTGTGTTTATTTGTGAACTATTGTTGTTATTTTTGATAATTTTAATTGTTTATGTATTTATCATAATACATAATAATAATGATAATAATGTATATTTAATAATGATACTTATTCATTGTTGCCCGTTACTGAAACGTTGCTTATATAAATAAATAGTTATACCTGACTCACAAGTCAATCGCTTTTATGTAACAATACATACTATATAATTAAAATTACTAACGAAAAATGTGTTGCTGAAAGATTTAAAAAAAAATATATGAAATGAAAACAAACTGTAAATTGCTTGATTTTATGAAAAATTTTAAATACAAATTATTAATATATATTTTATACTACTGCTAATTTTCTGTTTTTTTTTGTAGAAATGTTCACGTCAAACCGTTAAAGTCCTAGGCATGACAATAAAACATACAAATAATGGAGTTATGTAACTCCAGAAATTTTATTTCTGGTGTATTATTGTTGATAGTAAGAGGAAACTCCACTATTTAAAAATAAAATAAATGAAAACTTCAAGCGCATTTGGTTTTATCAAAGAATTGTCTCATATAAAACTAATGATATTGTTCTATGATATCTAAACTGTCTGGTCATGATGTTTTTATTTATGGTTATGTTCAAGCTTATACGTGTTGGTATCGCAAAGTGAATAATGAGTTGCCATTCGGAGCTGGGAAGCTGTTCCACACTGTCAGAGTACGTTAATTAACCGTTACCGTAGAACCAAATGAAATCTAGCTGCTATTATTGTAAGTGAGCTTTTATATTTTATTTATTGCTGCGTTTTTGTTTTATATATGCTACTTGTTATTTAATACCAGGAGATATTTTTAATTCTTGTGTGTTTTATTGTTTTTTGCCATTTACTCTAAATTCACTCTAAATTACCATTTACTCTAAATTTACTAAATTCATCAACTTTAGGTATGTTTAAAAAAGTTAAAAGTATAATCACTTGACAGATTTGTATTTACAAAGCTTTAAAATTAAAAGACAGGTATATTTTACACTAAAGTCATTCAACGTGCGTTTTTAAAGGTTTTGTTGCTCATTAAATTTTCTGGTAATTAAAGTAAGAAATAACGGGAAACCCCAGACCCATTACTTCGCAGGCTAAAGCTATTACACAAGGACTGGAACTTAATTAACTTTCAAGTCCTCCTACTACGGCAGACACTACACATCGCCCGATGTAAGAGCTAAGGGAAACTGCGTGTTTGTATTACAGTCTCACTTTTAGAAAACATCTTAGTTATAAGAATATTTATACGACTTTTCAAATACTTTACCGTATGTACAACTGGAGGCCAATTAGTATACACTTTATATTTATGGAAAGCATTTCCCATAACTTGAGTATGTTATTAAATACGTTTTTTAAAGACATTTTATTGATTATACTAATGATTACATTCTTAATAGTTATTGTTCGCACAGTTAGGATTACACGTACACACTTTCTGCATTGTTTAAATTGACAGTTTCGTCTAAGCATTGCGGTGTTTTTCCATTCAAAAATAATTCTCTATTAGTTGCAACGTTATTCGTTGCCCCACGTTGGGTGCCATTTCACTTTGCAACGTTTTTGCTAGAGTGTAAATGTCAATGACTCTGCTACATACGTAACTTATTCTCTTAGCTTGGATATTGTATTCGTTCACTTATATCACCCTTTCAAACATACAAGGAATGGGTGCCCTCACATGATCTCTCGTACTTTATAAGACAATAATTGACCCAAGACCTTTCGCTTCGTTACCATACATTCTTCGACTTTATACAAAGTTTGAAAAAACAACACTTTTATTATGATTGTAAATATATCGCTTGACCATAAACTGAATAGAGCAAATGATCAAAGCCGGAATAAGATTGAACTCACCATATTATTAAATAATTTAATTGTTTATGGTATTTATTGTTACAATAGGTTCATATGGAAGAAGTCAGATTTAGTTACAAGTAGGTAGTGGGTAGAAATATATTAGCTTGAGCTGAGTTGATTAAGCAGGACTACCTGGCTTCTAGGATAGATAATTTTTGAAAAAAAATATATTTGTGTGTAAGATATGCATATTAGAGAAACATTAGAGAATCTCACGTAAACTAATATTTAGAATTAACCGTAGTATATTTTACGAGTGCAATATTGTTAAGTAACAGTTGATAGATATATTTTTGTTTTTGTTTATATATCTATACTTGACCTTTACTTAACTAACTACCTACTTTTATATTTATCTTAGTAGCTACTTCCCATAAATTAGTTTCTTTATTTTTATCATCGCTATTTCTTAGGTAAAGCCCCATACATGTAAATAGTGTTCCCATTCATTTATAGTTTGTAAATGTTATAAAACAATGAAAACATCCTTAAACATTCAGTCAAAGTAATTACCATTCAAGGAACAATGACCTGATATTATTAAATGTTAAAATTCAAAAAATTAAAGTGGATACAAAATTGAAATTGGTTTAGGTGTAGGTTTTATGAAGAGATCTAGTTAGTGACAAGTGCTTTAGGCTCTGGCTTATAGAAACAGTATGGTGCAGTATAACATTGGACGCACAACAAAGCAGATCCGATAATCTGTTTGAACTTGCTTTGGGGCGAATATTCAAACTCTATATAATAGTAACAAAATATTACCGTATTCACAATATAATAATACATATCGTATAACCGTAACACATTATACGGTGTAGAAATAAGGTCTTTGAATAAACTACAATGTAAGATATAAAGTATAAAAATAATTTGCACAAGAATTATTATTCAAGATCAAAATGTTTCTTTAAATAATTTGACGTAATGAAAATAGAAGTATGTCTAAAGTGTGACGGTATTGCTAAATTATTTTATTGTACAAAACATTTTATTACTGCTTAGTTTTCATTATCAAGATAAATGTAAAAGCAACATAGAAATATTACTTACTTGAGAAATACGTTTGTCTAAAAGTTAAACGCAGTGTTCAGTTGCCTCCCACCTAATGAACTGCGTCGCTATTTCGTTTAAATTATGAATTCATTATGTTAATGAAATATTGTCTGTAATTAAATATAAATTTCAAACAAACATGTTTTTAAAGGTAATTTTAAACTGACGGATGAAAGAAGAGTGTAAAAAAATGGAGAGGTATAATGTGAGACTAATAAAATGATATAAATTAATCGACAAGATATTAGGACTGTAATAAATAAGTGTAATCATAATCACATGGTTAGTGAAAAATAATTATAACTTACATTCATCGTAATTAGTTTAAAATAAATTTCATTGGATATTTCATTGTAATTGGCCGAGTTTATGAAAGTAAAATATGGGAAACATGAAAAACAAATATTGTAGGAGCAGTATTTTATTTTTGTAAAATAAACTCTAAACAATATTAAACATAAAGGCTCATTCTTACCTTGCCGCTTCGAACATCGAATTTATGTGACAGATAATGTTATTTACTCATTTCCCGAGGGCATAAAGCCACTTCATATTAATATCCCCTCTTCAGTTTAATAAACATTTTCTGGTTCCAAAATTCACTGTGATTTTTACTCACAACAGGCTTAACGTGATCCAGCACACAGTAATTGTAACGTAGATATAAATTTCTACTGTTTTAATCAATTCCTAACCTTATTTCTTTAGTGTTGTGTTTTATTATTAAATATTGCCATTATTATACTGTAGGGAAAGAAAGTTTTTTAATATTAACGAAGCAACTAATTTGTTTTTAGTTAAAACAGACACTTTATTCTGAGAAAGAACCTTAATTTACATTTAAACAAATTCAATGTAAAACTGAAAATCGAGAAAATGTTTATTATACTTGTTTCTGTTCATAGTTTAGCTCTCGTTTATAATACGAAGGGCAAATTAAGGTTTTGATTCTCAAGAGTGAAGAAAATAGGTAAAAATTGAACGAGTAACCTAGAGAAATAAATCTTTTGTTGTAAAGGCATAAATGAGATAGAAAACTGCAATTGTTGAAGCCCGTCAACAGCCTTAACTCCTATCAGTATCCCAAGACCCAAGGAAAATGCATACTTTGAAATCGAATTCATCAGGATTTTAACAAAACATTCGGGGACACGATCAAAGTGCACAAACTTGCACAAAGTGTTCAACTACTAATGTAACGTGTCAAACGCCTTTGCGTAAAATTTGATTAATTTTGAAAAACTTATTGCAACTCTGAAATATTCATGCTAAGCTACATTCGTAAAAAACTAACAGAAGTCGAATTACCACTTCTATTTCCCTAGTATAAAATAATGAAATAACTATATCATATTCGTAACTACAGATAAAGACTCCTAATAAACTAATAAACTGCTTGTCTTTGAGAGTCATTGAAAATATACAATCTTCTATAAATAGACATCAACTCGTCCGTTGTAGGTTTTTGTTATGCAATTGTTTTACTTTGATATACTTTGTAACTATAGCCTGTATTCGTTTCTTTAAGAGACTTCCAGATTTTACAAATTGGTTTCTAAATTTTATTTTGGGTGTAGGTTTAGGCGACTGGCGGTTAAAGAGCTCTTACTACTGACAACTGAGAAGAGTGACTTGTAATTTGGGATTAATTTAGAATTATGTCAACAGTGTTGCAGGATTAATTTTTGTAAAGAAAGAGTCTCTGTTTCATTTTTTTAAATAGTGCATTGCATTATGTTAAACATAATTAAAAAATTTGTAATAATTAAAAAAAAATATTTTTTTATTATTGAGTGCTGTTTATTTTTTTGTAAAAACATAATTTATTATATGTATTCATAAGTTACCCGACTTAAGCAGACTATTTTAAAATATGTGTAAAATAATGTATAATGTAAATATTAACACTGATAAGACGGTCTAAAGGTTTTTGCAAAAAATACACAGCAAACCTAGATCAAGTTATCACTCCATCGTATTGACACAGAAGTTACCTACATATTTACGACATTTTAAGTTTCATAGAATTAAACCAAAATGTAAACATTAAATGAAAATACCAAAATTGTACAAAGCGGATATATTTAAATTAAATTAGTCTTACTTCCACAAACTTTCGTCCTTATTAAATGTTGCGTAGCGGCTTTGAATTAAATTTAAAACAAACAATTTGATGGAGTTTTAAAATAACTCTGCTCTCTGTGTAAGGAATTTTATCATATAAAAATTCTGTTGAAACTCTAAATTACTTTACCCTAAAACGGATCGTATTTAAAATAACCTTTTATTCAAGAACAGATATTTAATAAAATTTGTGATGAAATAAAACTAAGCAATTACTCAAGAATAATTTTTTCTTTGACGAAAGAATACTTAACGTAAATATTTATTAACATTGCAATATATAATTTTATATGGTAATATATATTTTTTATAATTTATGTAATAAATTATTGGTTCATGTAACACATTAGTGAATTGCTTTGTATAATAGCTAAAACTGCTGTAATCATTATACTAACAGCATTATTTTTCCACGTATGAATAATTAATTGATGCATAAATTACATTTCGTACGTATTTTATAATTGATCCATAATAATGGATTATGTTCTGGCTATTTGAGCCTCCACAAAATGTTGAGTTTTACGTAATAGAATGAGTTTTAATAATGTAATAGCGATACATTTTTAAAGAATAGAGGACTAAAGGGTTGTATAAGGTTGATGTGCCTTATATTTTATTTATATAATCCAGCGCATTAGCAGAGAATAGGTTTTCAATTGATATTCTGTCAGTAAAACGTAAAAGATTTAACTATAAATTTCACTACACATTAGTTTATTACAACAAACACTACTTTCGATGGCGATGTACTGTGTAGTAAGCAAGCACTGATGAAGGCGTCGTCGTCGTCGAAAAGTGGTCTGGTTGTTTTAATAGACAAGTGTGTTTGTTTTAATAAAATAATGTGTAGTGAGATTTAGAGTTGACTGTGTTAGTTTTTTCCTTAGTGATTTGTTCTCATTAGTTAAGCTATAATTAACTTATTATGATGTTCTGACATTTTAGGAAATACGAGTATGTGAGGGTATAATACCTGAAGAGCTAAAATTGTGTTTCAATCAAAATTAAAGTCCTATTTATTTCATTCATGAGTTTATATCAAGATAGTTCTTAATCAATTACATTCTTTAATATGAGCAAATGTAGCACATGAATCCATAGCTATACAATAAAAAACAATTTAAATTAATTTAAGTAAGGGTAATTGTTGAAACCTTGTAAGTTCTTATCTCACCCTTTTCCAACAATGAGGGATTACTAAATGCTGTACATTTTACACATAGGTTTTTGTACGCAATCTGTATTATTTCTTTTGTACAGATTCCGTCACAAATTTAAGATCTGGGTAGAAATTGCCTACTAACTGAAACTTCCATTTTCCTAATTCTTTTACATGCAATGTCTGCGGGAAACTCCTATTTTTGGTTTCCCAACATTTATTGCTTAACATTTAAACCATTTGTCTTTACAGTCTATTGCGGATTCTACTTTAACAGGACCTTATATTATTTCTACAAATATTTAAGTAATTAAATAAATTCTTTGCTGCTTTTTTATAATTTTTATCTATTTATTTTGACATTTTCACAGGTAATGATCAATTTAATTTAATTTTTAAAAGTTGTATTTTTCAACATGCAAAACAATATTATAAAGCATTACTTAAAACCACTATAGACATGTGCATAGAAGGCTTAGCTGAATTCATAACTCGTTTACTTTATTTAACTTATATAAACATCAGCTCCGACTGTGATGTACACGTCCTAGTTAGTCTACATGATTTCTTTTCATTAAAAACCTGTAGACATTGAAAAACGAAATGCTTAATAAAACTTCGGCCTTCAACACCCCTCTGGCCGTCCTAGTGTCTGTGTGACACGCATGAAATATACAAATATTCGCTTAGGCTTTTATAGCGTGTACTTAGTAGTATTTACCGACAAGCCTTTGAGGTGGGAATGTATGCATTTGCAATAGCAAACCTTGGAGAGGAATTTGTGTTCCCCAGCTGACTGAGCTTTGCACTATGTTATGTAAACAAATGTATTTAGGAGAGCTTAAATTAGTTTAGTGTCGGGAATAAGCATCAACGAGTAAAATTCCCTGAATAACTGGAATCCTAGTCGGTCCAAGAATATGTCAAGTGTTTCTTGAAACTACAATCTCTGGGGCTTAACAGAAAATCGCTCTCAGAACAGATACATATTCACAAAAAAAGTGAAAGAGGGGAAGAATTCCCTATTAGGAGGACATTTCAGTTTTAAAAGAAGTGGATTATAGAGAGGTTGAATATAAAATTGTCACTATAGCTGTCTATATCTCTCACAGGAGAGGAAGTCTGGGCAAAAGTGTACATGGAAATGAGAAGTCAGTATGAGTTATTGTTGTCATGGAATCCATTGCTGTCTTATGGGAATAACTCTTTGACGAGCGTCTAAAGCCACTCTCTACCTTGGCTTTTACTTGAGATTTATTTTTACGCAAATAAGAAAAAATCCGTTTTTGCCTCAGGAAAAATAAGATTCATAATATGTTTAGCTGAAACTAATTGACAAGTATAAGTATGAAACCTATTCAACTAATTAAATTTTAATTAAAATTAGATAATTAATTTGAATAATCATTGAGTAATTATTGAAGAATAATGTGTTATAATTATAAAGCTAATTTAAATTATAAGCACTTAGATATGCTATGGATCTAGGATTTGAAAAGGTTTAGAATGGAATATGACAGACAGGGCTACACTATTTAAAAAAAAATGTTTATAAAATGAAAGAGTGTGTTTCAAGAGTATGTGTGTTGTAACGGGCTTAAATTGGGGATTTAAAAGTTACAATAAGTATTTGAAATTGAAATTTTAAAAAAAATATAATTAATAAAAACAAAGAGTAAAATCACAACG
Source organism: Prosapia bicincta (assembly GCA_036971475.1). Lineage (NCBI taxonomy): Eukaryota > Metazoa > Arthropoda > Insecta > Hemiptera > Cercopidae > Prosapia > Prosapia bicincta. The sequence goes on from JBAIZL010000001.1 coordinate 341,367,775, forward strand.
TAATGCCATAGTCATATGATTATAAAAATAGAAATGAACAATAGACAAAGCCAATATAGATAAGGGTTTTTTTGTATAACTGAAAAACAAAAAAAATAGTCATAAACAAGTTCGAGAGACCATCGACATTCGAGGAGAAGCAGCTACAAAAATGAAGAAGAAAAGAGACAAGATAAGAACAACCTAGAAAATTACGAAATTAAAAAGGGTTGTCTTGAAATGTAGTCTAGAGCGTTTCAAAAACTCTTTTGGATAGGCTACTCGCCCTAAGGTTATAAAAGTGACATTGGTTTGTGTTGCATTTTAAAGGTTAAAGAGGTTCCAAAATATCACAAAAGCGTGAAATAAAATCTTATGTAAGCTAAACAGTGACAAAATTAGAACTCAAAAGAGTAACAATTTAAATAAAGTAAAACCAGTTGCTAGGAAGAAACTATTTTTTTTGTGTGTAAGTAATTCAGGAAAATTGTATGACATATTTTGAAAAAAAAAATTTGCCTAAATGCTTACGGGTTAGATTCGGAACTGCAGCAGAGGAGAATCTATTGATGTCATGAGGATGCCAACAGAAATAAAGTGCCGGAGTAGATGAAGATGTTTAGGTCCACACTAGTGGCCCACTAAAATAGAAGATTGTGCGTTCAAATGTGGTTAGAAACTAGTTTCTCTCTCTTTCATTTTAAACTAAAATTAAATATATCAATTATAAGAAAAGTCAAAATAGTAAGAATTTAAATCTATTTAGTAAATTTTTAATAAGTGTAAATGAATAACGATGTGGACTTGTCATGGTAAAACAGACTTTTTTGACGCTATTTCATCATTGGAAACGAACCAAAATGGCGGACACAAAATATTAAACAAGGTAGTTTAAAGAAGTATAAAAATAATGTAAGACCTAAGGAATATATTTTGAGTAAAATTATAAAGAAGCATCATAATTCTCTGTTTTAATTTTTATTTGATTGGAAAATACGTCTATTTCATAAAGGTGATTAATACAAAGGTCTAATTCTGTTTGCAAAATATGTGAGATCTATTAAATAAATATAAGTGTGTGGGATTTAGTTTTGCGAATGATGTTTTCTTTATATGTGTTTCATTCTATGAACTTATTTTGGTTTTTCAAAATGCCTATAGGTTAGAATTTATTTTGGTTCTTAAATATGTGGGATTTCTGACATGTTTTATTAGTTATTATGAAGGTTTTTATTATGTTTGATTGTTTTGAAATTGGTTTGTTTCTATAATTTAAATTCAATAAATTTATGATTGTTTTCACGTTATTTCATCAAGTTGCATTGTGGAGGATAAGTTAGATGGTCGCTAGTGCTGTGTGTGTATGTGTCTGTCTGTCTATCTGTGTGTATGTTTGTGTATGTATGCGCGAACGTAATAAAATCCAATCTTACTTTATAAAAAAGAAGCGATAATGTCGACTTTAGTATTTATGAAACATTATAATATAATTATTTGATTCCTCTCAAAGCGCTACAGAAATATGTAAGAAATTATGCAAAAGAAATATCATTTTGGATCGTATATATATATATATATATATATATATATATATATATATATATATATATATATATATTTTATATATATATATATATATATATATATATATATATATATATATATATATATTAGAAAAATCTAATAAACTTTAAATTTAAATCAATAAATATAAATTTATATTTTGAAATAGCATTTCTCAGAAGTATTTATTATTAGTGGTCATATTTCATTATTGGTATGCAAAGTATTTCGTTTTTAATTACATTTTACGAACTTTTTCTACTTGCCTTTATCAGAATATAAACAAATACAGTAGTTGTTGTTAAAGATTAGATTACAAATATGTTAACCGAATCATGGTGACACGGAATCATGCAGTTCATATATTTCTCAGTTCCCTTATAAGTAGCGACGATGAAGACCTAAATACTTGAAACATTTAACCCAGGTCAGGTCTGGATAGGAAAGCAATAGTATTGGGATGTTTATTGATTGATCAAAACTCTCATGGCAAGATACCATACAATGAACCAGCAATACGAGAGATTGAAACGATGCCGACAACAAGACCTTTAAGGCCATAGGTGATTGATATTTAAAAATAATAAAATTGTCCTATATATATCGTTTAAAATATTGAATTTTATAAAACTAAAGCTTTGGAAATTAACGCCTATTACTTTCCAGAGTTTTGCACTCATTTTCTTCTTTCTGAATTCGTAAGTATGATGTATGTGTTTTGATGGAAGTTATGGATGGTTAGGCTACATATTTACTTGTACTGGCTTCAAATGTAAGTGTTTAAGGTCAGAACGGTAAGTAATGTTTTAGTCTATGACAATGAATATGTCATTTGTGTATAGCAGAAGTTGTGGAATATCTTTATTATTATTAATAATTAGGGCTAACTGTTAAAATTTTAAATATTTTATTGTTTTACAAATACTGTATAATCGTTTAGAGGGAAAATATATGCCAACGTGTTTTCTTTACACATTAAAACTTCCCATGTCCGGAGGCTCCGATATCAGGACGTAATATGGAAACATCTTTTTAGGGATTTGACCAGCTGATGAAATACGTTAACTAGACGAAACAACAGCAGTCGAAAGTCTGCTCTTTCGAAAGTGGAGGGATATTTCATCAAAGAAATGTGTTCATCGAAAGACGTTAAACACCATTCCATTTTTTAAAAACCAAAACCGATATATTAAAGTAATAAGGAATGTTACATAGAGGCACGCAACTATATTGTACTATATTGGTATATTGCACATCCTCATAACCTCTCCCATATCCGGATCTATCGTTATCAGGCATTCACCACATTGATCTGGATATGAGAGGTTTTACTGTATTTTAATTTGTTCACAGTATTGTTGTCTAGTGTTTTACTATTCAAACAAATATATTGTTAAGATTTAAAATTCATTAATTCTTGGCTAATTTAATTCTAAAGTTTATTATGCATTACAACATATTTTTAAACGTTTATAATATGCACAATATCAAGAGCACAGTGGTACAATATATTACAATAAAAATATTGAAAAGAACCCCAATACCACAAAAATAATCAAAAATAACAAATAAGACAAGTTACTTAAGATTAAACCCTTATGTACATTTCGATGACCATGTCATCATCATCAGAGGGTCTTGTTACAAAACACAATCTAGCACACAAGAAGTTACAAACTATAATGATACCAATCGTTCTCCGCGGTCGCTGAGATATATGTAATATATCTACCTACTTACAATAAGATGTTTTTATACAACGTCTACCTATTTAGGCTTTAATGATAGTCAATAAAAAAGCATTACATTACTTTCCTTTTCAGGCAACTAACTATATGGCGCATACTTATAACTGGTGTTTTATATAAAACTTTAACTGCTGTATGGATTGCTTTACCATTATTTATGCAAATAATGTAGATTGAGTTTTAAGAAAAAAAATTTTGTGCAACTAAATATTAATAAAATAAATAGCCTGGGTAAGTATTGTTATTGAGAAAAAGAACCTTCTCTTGTATTAGCACTATTTTCCAAATTGTATCCATTGAGTCCCTTGATGAGTTTTCCTAAAACCCTGTATATTCTTCCTTATCTTGTAATTATTCCTTTTCATTTCACTTTAAGAACTTGTTAATAATCACGCAATGCAATATCTCAGGTAAATATTCATTAATGCTGTCTCTAATTGTTATTAGGAAAAACAGTTTGTACTCATAAAATTTTAATTAAATAATAATAAAGTGAAAATTGATAGTAAAGTTATATTTAATGAATTTATCTGTTGATATTTAGTGAAGTAATGAGGTTTTCACCTGAGGATTATTGAATATCCTGACTATAGTAAATGAACTAAATCAGATTTTAAGAGTATTTATTTTGTCTCATCTCATTTGAGTTATATCAAGTTATATATCAATACCATCGAAGAGAGCGCTTTAATGAGGAAAATTCATTCATTAGTATCCGATGGTGAACTTAAAGGAGCTTTATCCAGTAATAACGAATACCCATTCGTTTTACACTTATGATTTCTGTGTTATTTTTATGTGTTGTAGAATACTATATAAAATAAATGTTTTGATTGTTTTTCTTGCTTATAAAATATCTTAGATTTCATAATTTGTAGAAAAAAAAACATTTTTAATTTCCCTTTAAAAAAACTTTTTTCCAAACTTAAAATAGCTTATATTTGTCTCCAAATAAGACGGATTGAGATGTAACTTTAATGGGACCACAGGGTTGGTTTTTTTTCTTTCATTTTACAAAAAATTCACTTTGATCGGTTGAATACTTCCAAAGGTATGGTGGAACAAACAGAAACAAAACATACGGATCGAATGCAAAACCTCCTCTTGTTTTGACGTCGGTTAAAAATATATAATGGACTTGAGTAGAAGGAAACGTTTTATTTAAAACAAAAAAATAAATTACAATGAAAATATTGGAAAGATTTTCCAGACCCAATACCACAAAAATTATGAATAATACCAAGTAAAAGAAGTTACTTAAGATTAAACCCTTATGTACATTTCGATAACCATGTAATCATCATCAGAGTTTCTTATTACATAATTATAATCTAGCAAACAAGAAGTTACAAACTAGAGTGGTGATTTATTTTTTTGAAATTATTTGAGGTATTGTGGTTCTATCCAATATTTTAATTGTAATATATTTTACCACTGTTCTCTTGATATTGTGTAAGAAATTAAATACAAGACAAGGATTTGAAAGCGTGTACAGTCTCTGTCAAAAAGCGAGTTTGGAATGTAGGGGATATAATTATTTGTAAAGGGCGTATTCGCTTATGAAATGTAGGGTGAGGAATGAGAAGTATTAATGAAAGATAAACAAGTAAAACTTTCCAAGCAGAACAATACATCATATTAGAGACGAGATAAAGAGCTATTGGTATTATTTAGAGAAAACCGGGAGATAGATAAGACGTAATTTTACAGCGAAGAACACGCTATTTTCATGGAAACAAACAATTTTATCAATGCATATAAAACAGCATTAAATCAGGAGATTTGATAGCCTTATCTTGCTTATATAATGTTTTTTCAATTTCGTTCTGTGTTAACTGTAAATATTTATTGTTGAGTTATAATTGTTAATAAAAACTCCAGTGTTTTATTGCCGTTGTAACTAATAAACATTAATACAGTTCATTGCTCTACAATTTAGATGTTAAACACAAACATCGCCAGATTCTGCATACGTACAGTCTAGCGATAAGAAACAGCGTTGTTCACAGATAAGAAAAACTCTGAAGATGTGTTTAAAGAGATTTTGTAAAGGAACTAAAACTTTATTCATACTCGGTACTTTTACATTTACTCTACACAGAAAATATGTAACGAATATGTTTGCCTTTTGGAAACCACTCACAGTCAGAATATGTATACTCCAAGTCCTCAACTGTCTAGCTTGTGTAAACAATGCACCTTGAAAATGTTGATTACACATATTTTGTTCAAATTGTGTGTAGTGATTATATTTAAAATGTATAAAAGTAAAGAAAGGCCTAAGTTTATAAAAAACAATAAATATTGTTATCTCACCGTACAATATAAAATATATTGTGCAAAATCAAAAATAAAAATATAGGGAAATTAAAATTTAAAAACTAAAAAAAATATAGGTGTAAATCATATTTTATTAAATGAAAATACTAATCATATTAATAGAAAGGAATACAATTAAAAAAAATAGAATGTAGATGCTAGCTAAATTATTTTTATCAGTTTATTCATGTCTTAGATTACAGTGATCAATGTTTCAGATCCATTTAGAAGGTACAAATGGAAAGCATGAATTTTATCTCTAAGCTGTAGAGGTTTAAATGTAGTCGTCTCAATTCCGAGCGCAAGACTTCCATGAATGCCAAATGAAATCAATTTCTAGTGAAAGTGACAAAGGACGTTGAAAATTCGTTTCGTTACCACCATGTTTGATTTTATCAGTGGAAAATGTGTTTTGCAAGGGACATTTTAAATGTAAGTAGTAAGTTTCAAGAAGTATTGGTTTGAAACAAATTTACAAATATTTATTGTTTAATTTTATTGTGGATTGATATACTGAACCATTTTTGTTTGTAAAATGACTTTTTTCAGAGCTCAGAAACAATTAACAATTGGGCTTGTGTAAATAACTAAAACAAAAAATGGCTAAAACATTTTCTCAGTTATACTATATTGGTAATAATTTTGTCTCATTTATTATTATTCTTTTAATATTTTCAGAAACTAAAAAGCAGTCTTTCATTTAATTTAAAAGGTTTTTTTTCTGTTTATAACTCGATTTTAATGAATGTAAAATATATTTTATTCCTGTACATATAGTGGTAATATTTTAACAGTAATGTTATAAACTGATGTTTTATTTAACAAAACGCATCATGCAGTTTATATTTTATTCATATAATTTCAATCGCTTAGAAAAGTTGCAAAACTGTTGTTATTACTTAATAATAGATTGAAACTATTTAACAATCGGAAAGGCTAAAGTTGGTTTCACTTGTTTATGCATCTATTTTAGTTTACACTATCTTAATAGGGGTATTAAATCTTTTTTTTAAATATGGAATAAAATTTCAAACAGACTACCTAAGCAGTTGAGTAAAGAGATATTATATTAGGAGGAATTTTTAAAGTACCTAAAAATATAGGTACTATAAATATAGGTAAAAATATATGGTTATAGCGGAATAGGCTTAAATCGAATTGTGAATTGTTTAATGAATGTGCATCAGTATTTGTAAAGTACCTATGTAAAGAGGGAAATGGCAATAGTGAATATAATAATAATTAATATTTTGATTCCATCTTCAACTTGAGCTTCTAGTTTTATAATACAAGCCTTGGATATATATTGATAAGTCGCACTTGGGTATAGTGGTACTTACTTTTTTTGTTTAATTAGGACGCCCATTTTGTGAGATATATCCTATTATTACTTTTGACTTTTATATCCTCCGAAAGGTCCGTCCTTATTAAACAGATAATGTATATGCTATCTTATGCAGGTGTAACGTGTTAATATATGATCAAGTGTATAATGTAGTAAGTTTTCGTGTTGTACTAGTGCTAACGGTAGAGGAAGGAAGGATATTAAAAACTAAGAAATGTTTGCGTTCATCTTATTAAAGATTAATGTTTCAAGGGCTTAATAAAAAATACAAAGATAGATAAGAGTTGTGGATAATCTAACTCCTTAAATGTAACACCACTGTCTAATAATCCTACCTCAACGTTAAGGATCTGAAATCGAGTGACTACGATTCTCACGGAAGTTTTGTTTAAGTGGTATCAGCAAATGTCCAAAAGCATTATATAACGTTTGCGGACGGACTGTTCCAAACAGAGCCTACGGTTTCAACAACTTTTCCACTAATTACTAGAACTTCCAAGTTCTACTAACTGAGAACCAGTAGAACTTTATGAACGATAGGCTTTAGTATAAAAGAGGTAGTTTAAATATTGTTATTGGGCCTCTAAAAAAAACCTTCCCATTTAACAGTCTAAAATATAATAATGAGTGTCCTGTAAGCTCTCTTTATGTAAGACTCTAATATTATTACTGAAATGTATGCTCCTTAAATCATGATTTTGTAATTCATTGTGGCTCATCTACTAGAAATTCCAATTATTTCAAGATTTATTAATAAAAATGTGTCATACCACAGTATTGTAACGGGTGAAATCCCACCTATAATATATGGCTAACGGGTTGACAAATAAATGTGTTTTACGCTTGAGCACGAATAATGACCTTTCTTCTAGAAAGACCTGGAACCTATGCAAATGTTATATTAAGCGAGATGTGTTTGCAATGTAGTGAAGACAGTTGTGAAAGAGGAATAGAAAATGTTATTGTTTATGTGTAAACACCATGAGTGTTTAGTGTATATAGACTCTTAGGTATTAGAGAAGACATTAGTTATTATTTGACCTAATTATAATTATAGTTTTTCAGCATTTTTATAAGTACAGAGTGTTTAAATCACAGAGGCCATTAAATTGCATCAAGTAAACTAATTTTCTCCTTCACTCTTAAACCAAGTCTACAATTGGAAGCATTTGGGTTACACTTAATCTTTAGAGAAGGACTGTATTCGGAAATTGAATTTGTAATATATTTTACTTGTACCTGATATAAAATTGAATCAATATATTTTATCGTTAAATGTTTCCAGTTAAGCTTGTAATACATATTTATTAAAAAGTAGAACTTTATTATTATAAATTCTATAATCATTTAAATATTACAAATTGTTAGAGGACGTTATTTTTAAAATATGTGAAAAGAAATCACAAACCTTAAAGGTTGAAATGCAAGGTAAAGTGTGTCAATGTAGGGGGAAATGTTATTTATTCTCGTTATGTTCAGCATAAGTTTTAATATCGATATATTAAAATACCTAGAAAACTTTGTCTAGAAATATTGTCAAAGGCTTTATACGGAGAAACAATTTTCTAGGGCAATGTATTCTTTTTAATAATACAACGCTTCGTTGAATAATAAACACAGGAAGTAAAGCAAATTTTTAAAATCTTGTTATCGATATTTTAAAAATATGTTTTATATTAGAGAACATGATATTTACAAATTTCATTTCTGAGAGGCATGAGCAAACCGACACATATTCCAACCATTTCTGAACTATTGTTTGGTAATTCATTATCAGGAAAATACACTTGGAATTTTTAAACGTTTCTTTTACATAAGTTAGAGTTTCAATATATATGCATCTATTTATTGCCTATTACAAATAGGCAATCATAAAACCCCTCAATTTGTTTTTAATTTTGGAACAATGCAATTTTATTCAAATCCGTTGAACTTCTTCCCTTTGTTGAATTTGTTTTACAGTTTATTTCTGAACTCAGATCCTTAAATATATATTCATGTAGCTTATTTTTGTATAGAACTAGACACCGGGTTCGATTTTCTTCATGTTGTTGTAATAATAACATTAATGTGAATGTAGTAATAAATAAGTAGGACCCTGGAGTATAGCACAAGAGAATATATAAACATTTATGTAATTTATTTCACTATTTCCGTCGACGCTTCAGCCATTTACAGTATCTTTTTAGCCATTTTAAAAATAAACACACTGCAATAACTTATTGTTATTCCTTTTGCTATAAGAAATATGTCAACGTTTCTTTGCTAATCCTGTCATTAATTAGTGGCAACGCCGCACTGCGCGAAGGCTAATAGAAAACGCTTTTACTTTTAGTAGAGTATGTTTTTAACGTGTCAAAAGCACATAAAATTTATGATTTTTTAAACCGCAAAACTATTTTTAAAAACTATTATTTTCAAAAAAGATTTATTAGCAATAATTGACAAACGTTTACGTGGAAATATGTCTACAGTATTCAATATAAATTACGGGTAAAAATGTTTTTACGAAGTCGTGTTTTTGGTACTTAACAAACAATCAAACGTTTCGGTAATAAAAATATGAGGATAATGTATGAAAGCTCAGTGAATGTTGAGATTTTATAGATATAAATCTCAGCTATATAATAATTAACTATATATGTACTTGATTAAAAATTCCAAAGAAATACAAATTCCAAAAATATGTTATTTTGGAAAAAAGGAGATACTAAATAACTAACTACTACCGTAACTTGTAAAAGTCAGCATCAGTAGGAGCACTATTGTTTTCTGTGTCGAACATTCGACAACATCAAATAACAATATTAAAAATAAAGCTTCCTTAAAAATTCCAAACACACATAGCTTAAATTATAAATGATAAATGATAAAGTAATATAAAAAAAATTAATTTAAACAAAGTAGTGTTAAAAATTAAAAAAACTGTACTTTATAAATCTAAAAAAAAATAATAATAAAAAGAAAGACCTATTTTATTGGATACAGAGTTTAAATATAACTTGAATTATAATATGAAGAGCTGTATTTCATAATATTCTACTAAATAGTGATTAATAAATTTTAACAAAACATATAGATGCAAATAGTTCAATTGAATAATTTATTAAATTTCAAATTGATAACATTTTATCCAGATGTACATTGTTTGAGCTTAGCCGATATCTTTCCAAGATCTCTCTTCACTAATTGCAATCCGACAGCCAAGTTGTTATTAATCTTTCTTATAAAGCCATTTGCAGTCACAATGGCCACGACTATTTTATCCTCCAGATCGTCGACTCGGTTTTTAATGTCTTCAACTCCATCTGTGAAACATATCCCAGCAGAATTGTCAGTCGCTAAGGCGAGACGAGAGCACTTTGTTAGTATGTCGACAGCGCCTCTGAGTGCAATTTCGTTAAGCGCGAGGTTCAGCCGAGCTGTTTGGGAGATGAGACTTACCGCATCAGGTGCGATACTTGCGACGTAGGTTTCGATTATCTTTGCACCTGTAACAAGTTTGTTATTGGTGTAAATAGATTTAAAGCAATTAAGAGTTTGAAGGGGCGCCTATTCAATGGGGTTGAGTGTCTATCACGATAATCCATTCAAGTAACCTAGTTTAAATAACTAAATAAAAATAACCTAGGAAAATGGAACTCTTTATAATTTAACGGTTGTTTGAAATCTAATATTATCTTAACAACAACCAATCTTAAATGTACTTTATCGCTAGGCGTGAGGTTACTCTAGGCTTGAACTTCATACATTTATTTATTATGCCCGTTTTATGAATTTTCTTTTTGGCTTTTTATTTAATTTTACAAAATTGAATTTTTAAACATTATTAACTGGCACGTATGTTAAAATGAATATAGTACATGTAATTTTTTTCGTAACACATATAGACACACATAGAAAATTAAAGTAATTTAAATAGATATAAGTATTTACTTTTTATTAGGTCCTTTCACATTGAAATTGCACTTACCTCGTTCTCCCAAATTGTTAACAGCTGCTTGGGCATCATTTGCACAAGCGATAGCCGAGAGGTTGTTGGGGTTTACGCCTACTTCATTAATTCTCTTTTGGATAACCCTTAGAGCTGCAAAGACTCTAACTTTTATGGAACTCACACTGACGGTGTCAGAAGCACTTTTCAATTGTTTCAAAGTAGCTAGCAGTGCGTTGATTTTACTGTTGGGTCCAATCGCATTAGACGTTATGTTATCGATTTCGCTGAAAGCTGAGTTGGCTACATCGCTGAAGTTTGGTATATTGTGCGGAAGCTAAGACATACAGAATGTTACAATGAAGAAGAATATAGAGTATAGAGTGTTCAATTAGTATAATGACAAGAAAATTTTATTATCTTTGTACTGTGAAAGAGAATAAAATTGTTTAGAGTATTGCAGTACTTATAGTCAATTCAAATTGAAAAAGAAAACACGATATTAGCTTCTATGTACAATCTCAACGACTATTTATAAAACAGAGAAGTGTTTTACACAACATCACATTAAATATCTATTTCGCAATATAGCAGTAAAATATCGGTTTTGAATCGGTTTTGATGTAAACAAAATGTAGCTATATTATTGCAATGACAAATACTTATTTGTTTTACTTCTTAAACGTATCTTATTCGCTTTTAATACATTGTATGAGACGAAACTATCGTTAATTTTGTGATTAAAATATTTACGTTTCACTTATCAGCGAATAAAGCACTGTGTTGTCGAGAGGAGCTAATTGAATAAACTATTACCTTTTTTGAAATCTCATCAACTTTCATCTAATAGGACAAGTTGTGAGTCAGTCAATAAAAGAAGCGGAGTTTGGTGGTCCTCGAGGTTATACAGCAACTGTTGATGACAATGAGTGCGGGTAGAATTTAGGGGAACATGGATTTTGAAGAGATTCAAAGAGGGCATTGTCAAGTGTAAGGCCTTTTTTTGGGGGGATAGATAGGGTTTATTTAATTTAATGAGTTTTATGACTACTGACCGATATATAAATAGAAAAAACTTACGCAAGGGTAGGGTCTTTAAGGGATTTTATAATTGCGAATTTGGTAATATTGAAAAATAGTTCTTGATATGACTTTTGACTGCGAGGATTCGATACTTTTACTAGAGTAATCCGATTGACCACCAAACCGGTGCAGCATATGTGACAACAGGACGTAATAGACCAGATAGATAAGGTACTTTATTGTCAAAGGAATGGGACTGCTCCTCAGACACTTATTAAGAGAAGGAAACGCCCTTTTTGAGGATGGCGTCGATATACTGGACAGAGCGTCTCCAGGAGACGGACTTCTCATCGCCAGTGATGGGGATGGCACCAGCCAGTAATTTACGCTTTCTTAGGAAACGGATCACCTCTGGTTTATCAGTGTTAACCGCAGTCATTTATATCAGGAGTTACGGCGATAGGATGTCCAGCTAACACTAGAGGGCGGATGTAGTTTTAATTTCGCTAAACGTACTTTAATGGCCCCTTCCGCCTAAAGGGATATGAATACACGAACAAGAAGCCAGATATCGTCTACACAGACAGGGTAGAGGAGATGACCTAGGACGGACACATGCAGAGATAGTTTGGAGGGTATAGAGACAATGAAGCAGTGAACTTTCGGCTGAACAAGTGATTCTGATAAGAAAGACGTTGTGTTTAGGAAGGGCGCTTTTAGCCAAGTTGTATAAAATGTCAGGATAACTCGAACGAAGGTATTGCATCAAGGAACACTGCAGGGGTTCATGAATCCATCCATCACCGAGATAGTGACACTTAGCAACTACTGTATGGTGAAGTGCTCTCACATGAAACCGAATTACTCCTATCGGATATGACTGTTCACGAGGTATACCGGGATAGCTCGCCCGCACATGAACACCCCGAGTCTGCGAGACAGTGTCTTTGATAAGGCCAACCAATAGTTAACAGAGTTTCGATTAAATTACCTGGACTGAACTAATCAGGTGTGGTATCTAAGCTACGGAAAATCTGGACTTTCAGAAAGCTCTTATCGTCTCGAAAAGTTCTGGAAGAGCGGTTGAAAACTTAATATCTGATTGAAGTTCGTTAATAGTTCAGGCTTCAAAGTAAGGTAAAAACTTGTGCAAACTGGTATCACAGATCGTGGCCCCAATCTCCACGCCTTTGCTCTGATGCTAAGCACCTTGGGCGGAAGTCACTAGTTTTAGATGTGATTCCTAGAAACACTACATACACTAGTTTATGACAAATTTACACGAGCAAAATAATTAAACTAAACCTATAACAAACGATAGCGAACTAGCGATAGTTTTTTTCACCATAGTAATTTCAAAAAAACTACAAAGTCGTCTATAATCAGCTAAATTCAAGATAAGATCGTTAAACTTAGACAGAAAAGGCTTAGCTCCTACCGACTTAATACTTTCACAGTGAAATAGGGACTTAACGGCACATCACAATAGGGGATATGCTCTAAGCCCTGCCGACCAAGCTTTCATTGCAGGTCGAGCTACAAAAACCACACTGTAGCAACGCATAAACAGAACTCGTAAAAAATAGAATAGAGGAGACAGTTTGATTCTACATTTTCACACTAACTACACGACAGGATGATTGCGCAAGATCTGCTAATCACCCAATTTCAATTACTGCTCATATTTCTTTATTTTCTAACACTCAGAACATTGATAAGTCGGCAGACAGAGCTGACGACCATGGGACCACATCTCTATTTTTTTTATATAGTTAAATTATTTAAAATAATAGCCTAACATCTTTTGCATCTTTTAGCAACACAAGGGATGACATCAGCAAATACTCTGGTATAGGAGTTTACAGAACTATATTATTCGTAAATTAATTTATTAGGCCTACTTCAATTATGGACCTGATAATAAATACCGTGAGATGCTCGCATTGATAAACTGATTTCAACAAAACTTTTATTGAGTAATATGCCAACAGTACTGGGCCTACTGCCTACTGAACCTGTTACGTATTTCGCAGTATTTGTAAGTAAAATGTCGGGCCTGTGAAAACTAGTTTCGGATGTGTAATGATCCAAGTTTGCGCGTCACAAATTAGAAGGGTACTTATTAGCAATTCAAAACTCTACGACTCCAGAACGGAAAGAGAAAGCCTTAGTTATTATTGTAATGTAACATCCTAACATTATTTATTATAACAGTATTAATTACAAAACTAATTAATTTAATCATTCAACTGTCAAACCAACCTCTTTCTGTAGTTGAGTGTTAATTAAATTTAAACAATTGCAATTTCAGTTACCAGCTTTGCAAAACACTGTGTCGTAAACGTAACTTACATTCAATATTTAGGGCTACGTGACACTGCAACATCATACTATGTAAAAATTGTTTGTCCTGAGAGTTCGAGTTTATGTTTACGAGAACAGCGTATTTACAATTACAATAGTAAACAAACCTGGCTGTCAACTCTAGCTAATTGGATTGCGTTAATAATTTGTAAACCAACTAAAGTATTTTTCCCTTGTACCTATGTACACATGTACACAAAGCACGGCCAGAAGAGGGTTATTATTAAAGATTCCTTTTGAAAGGGACCGCTCTAAATTCTCGTTTAGTAGACAGCTTAGGAAATTAATCCTCCTACCACGCGGGGGTGGGGCAGTTTCTTTTAGTAATTACCTTTACCTACTATATTATTTTTTTCTTTATTTTTATAGTCAAACTTATCGTACATGGATTCTTTGGTGGAATTTATATCATAGCTACTCAAACAAAAAGAAATTTACTGAAATAACACTCTATTCAAAATAGATAAACAATGTCTGGTTAAGTTAGGTTAAATATATTTACCTCTCCTATATCAGTACGCGAAATGGAGACCAAGTCGATAACTACAACAGTCATGTAATTTAAATCATAAAAGTTATTATTTTTTTTCATCCAACCAAACTTGACACAATCGGAGACTTTGTAGCAATACTTTATTATGACTTTCTATTACAGCTGTACAACGTAGTATAGTAATTAATATCCCGCGTTACTTGATTACGAATGAATGTGATATTAGTAAGGTTATATTTGAATGATAATATGGGCCTTGTTTTTCAGCCATTATTTATGGTACGCAATACCTAAATAAATTCACATCTCATTAAAATGTTTTTTTTTCAATAGTCTTTGTAAATTCGAAAATATCTAAGTTGGTCCAACCTCGTACATACCTGAGGTGGGGTCACATTGTATCCTTTGCTGACCACACACTCCACTACGGAATTTAGATGTGTAGTAGCGGTTGTCAGTTTTTGCACCAACACGTCCTGTGCACATTGAGGAACTGTCAGTGCAGATGATAAAGTGTCCTGGATTACAGGTGTCGTCTCAGCAACAAGTGTTGCCACCGTTTGTAGACCATAGCTTACAACATCGAATACGCAAGATAATGCATTACTGAGGGAAATTAAATTGGCCTCACCATCAGCACACATGGTAAGTTTTTTTGTAGTTTTGGTCGCAATGCCAACGCTATTTCCGACAATTTGTTCAACGCCTTTGATTGCAGCAGACACTTCTTTAATTATTGGCTTAGCACATGTAACAGTTTCCGGGACACCTGATAGTTCCAGGGAAATAATTGTTAATTGCAATGTTGGTTTGGTATTTCAATAAATGAATTATAAAAAACAATTGACAAAAGTAGTAAATTATGTCTTAAATGATACTTTTTATTATTTTTACAATATGAAATATAAAATTCCCGCTAAAGT
Source organism: Prosapia bicincta (assembly GCA_036971475.1). Classification (NCBI taxonomy): domain Eukaryota; kingdom Metazoa; phylum Arthropoda; class Insecta; order Hemiptera; family Cercopidae; genus Prosapia; species Prosapia bicincta. Next base: position 341,383,466 of record JBAIZL010000001.1, read on the forward strand.
AATTATATATATTGGCTATATAGCATTCGACACTTATTTACTTAAAAAAGAATCTTATTTGTTATATTCTTCAAGTTAAGAGATAAAGGTAAGCCATATATAAATCAAATAAGCATATAGCGCTATGATAGTATACGAATTGTAACAAGTTCAACTACTACAAGAACACCGCAGTCTTTTAGCAAATATACCACATAAAATTCATCAAGTACACTAAAGTGTATATATATATATATATATATATATATATATATATATACATATATAATGTACTTGAACAAGAGTTTCAGTTGATGCTCAACTATGAAGACACCGTAATTAGTCTTCGAAAGTTACCTCGCATAAAATCCAAGTAAGACTCTTGTTTAAGTACATTACAGTTTAAGTGATTAGTGAATACTAGAAAACAGTGTTGCAAATTTTTATATATATATATATATATATATATATATATATATATATATATGTGTATGTGTGTGTGTGTGTGTGTGTGTGTGTGTGTGTGTGTGTGTATGTATACATAGAGTCTATATATATATTAGTTATAGGTTTATTAGTAGAGTTCTATTTAAAAATTAAAATTAGGTATTTCTTCGAATTATAAAACATTTCAAACAAAATTGTATAAGAAATAGCCGACAAATGTAGAGGAGAGTGGAAGTGGCAAATTTTTTGGCAAAGCGGTTTAGAGTATTTCTAAAGATTTGCCTGAACGTTTCAAAAAAAAAGAAAAAGAAATGTGAAAGGCGTGACCGAGAAAAAACATGGACAGCCTAAAGCACATTTCATTTGGCAGGGTGGAGGATCTTATGATTGCTAGTCCAGAGAATAGCAGGGGTAGCACGTATAAAAGGGAGGAGATGGAAATATCAAGGAAACTTTCTAACATTTGTAGAACGATAGTAGGATTATCCATGTTCAGTCAAAGGAGTACAAATTAATCAAAATACTGACTAAAAGAGTTTTATTTTCCCTACATATCTGTTAGTAATAGGCTTATAAAAATACAGGCGCGTGTCTGTTAACTATCTTCAAAATATTTAGACTTAAAAAGTAAAGCGTATTTTTGCATTAAAATAATTACGTCCACTTTTAAATTTGTTAGTAGTAATAAGTCTGAGTGAGAACAGTCGGAAGGAAAGACAATTTATATTAATGGTTAATTACTGTAGATATATTAAGAATACGATAAAATGACTAGAAAACGTTTTGTAAATTCCACAAAAAGGATCATATGACATGATTAAGGACCATACAGGATACATTATTAATAACGTGTATCGTATCTGAGTTTGCTGAAATGTCAAGAAAGTTCTATCAATAAACGAATTTCAAAAATTATAAAGTTAAATTGTATTTTACATTATACGTAGAAATAGTTAGCGAGGATTTTAAATGGCGGAAAGAGCTTTTGGTAGTGAGGAGTAGATGTTGATTTGAATCAGAATTAAATTCTGGTTTCTGGACAGACCTATCCGGAAAGTTCAAAGACAGAAATATGATTCACAACTTTAAAAAAATATAAGCTAGGTGGAAACTTTTATCCCATTGTCAAGAACTTTTGGAAAATGAATGATAAATTATGCACTGTCTGAAACGCAGCCTTTGGAAAATGCTTTAACGAAAACGATTCGTAACTCTTGACTTCCGAATCGGGAGACGAGAGTCGGACTCAAGATAGAGGGTTTACTCCCGCGTCCCGTCCTACCAGAATGTAACAATAAGGTCTGAATTGGCCAACTATCTTTTCTTTTACGGTTGCTCCAAGAGAGTCAGATCTTTCCACCGCGTTCCAAAACTATTCAGAAACAGGAAAA
>JBAIZL010000001.1:341390282-341435282 GCA_036971475.1 Prosapia bicincta
ATTTTAAATAAACAAAATAATAATTTAATTTGCAATAATAATAATAATAATACAATATGGACTTCATTTTTATTTATAGGCCATGAAATTAAAAATATCACCAAATTATTTAAAAATACAAATATCAAAATTGCATACAAATCTAATAACAAAATAATAAACATAATAAATAACAATAATGAAACAATTAATATGCATGAAAAAGGTGGTGTTTATAAATTAGAATGCGAAAATTGTAATAAAGCTTATATAGGTCAAACCAAGAAAAAATTAAAAGAAAGATATAAAGAACATTTAAGTGCCTATATTAATCCAGAAATATATAAATCAAATTTCGCAAATCATTGTATTAATAATAAGCACCAATTTCCAAATATAGAAAATATGAGACTTATAAAAGAAATTAATAAGGGATTAAGAATGAATATATATGAAGCATTCGAAATATATAAACACAATAATAATAACAAATTAATAAAAGAACACTTGACATCGCTGCAGAACGCTTAGCCATTGTATTAAACAGCATAACAGATGTCAGATAATGCCAACTCATTAAAACTGTAGTGCAAAAGAATAAAAAATTTCACTATCTATTCTTGTTACGGGGCTTTAAACACAATTTAAAATATTAACAGCATTGAGTTTTATGGTTGTAAAATCTAAGTAAATCAAAATTTGTAGTTTTAGTGTTGTACATAAACACCATAAATACTATTCTCAAAACATTCTAACTGATAAAACACACTCCTTATCAAACACTATATTTGAGCACATAATAAACAACTACTTTATGAACAATAACACAGCTCAGAACAGAAATACACCACAGACTCACACCAACACAACACACCTGAGCAACAGTTTTGTTAGTATGTCACAGCATAAAATATGCGCTGACCTAGGGCGAAAGGCGTCTGCTGAATAAATAAGTATGTAGTGGTTTTTTGCCAAGATAATACAAACAAGTGTAATAAATTATAATGTTTAATACGATATGTAAGAGATACAATTTCCACAAACGTACTTAGTATATTTTTAAGAAATCCAAACAAAATCATTAAAATGATTTGTTTTTATAAGTGTTATTTTTCAGTGATTTTTGTCCATTAGAAATTCCGTTAAAAATCACAAGATTTTCTCTTTAATTTTATAAAAAATACTAAAATTGGAATTTTAACTATGGTTGCAAAATTGCCTTTTGGGAAATTTAAAAAAATTTTCCAACATTAATTTTGTTTTGAAATTCTTTTCTTAAATATACTATAGTGGATATAAACCGTTTTATCCGTAATTATAACTTGCTTGGAATATTATTTGTTGAGGAATGCAGGCAATATCAACATTCCTTGAATTCAAGAAATTATATTGCTTCATCAACGTACCAATTTCCAGGAAGGATCAGACTGTTTATGTTTAATCAACGTGAGGTAGTTCTACTACCTTATTTGCAATGGAATGTCTCATTATTACTTTGTTGTTAGTGAAGGGCGTTAATATTACACTTTCATACATTCAATCCCTAACAGTTTAGTTTCGATAACAACAGATTCGAAATCATGTTGAAAAAGAAATGAAGATGTCAAGTTAAAATAACACCAGTTTTAGACCAACAAATTTGAAGACTTACTACCGTAAGTTCTCAAATTGAACTGACAGTGACAAAGCAAACCAGACTCTCGAAATTTGCGCTGCTATAGAGGTTGGGAATTATTGCAAATATCTCGATTCATGTTAACCCAGGCATTCGGATGTCGGAACCCTTGCTTCCGATCATTGACTGATCACAGGCTCTTACACATCCGTCTTTAACTATCCTATCCACAGCAGAATGTCCAATCTGCAAGTAGGGCAATATTGTATCACTTCTATTACAATGAAAAAGTAGATGTAAAAAAATCACCAAGGAATAAACCAATTAGGAGGCATTCAAGAACAACGTCCATCTTTATTGCTGATACCAAACGACCGAGGTGTGAAGAGTGCCTTTTGAATACTAAGTTTGGATAAGCAAAAACTTTAAATAAAGGTACATTATGCTAAAATAAGAATTTACATGACTCTTGGAACTCTTTTTCAAAACGTAGGTTTTTACTCAAGTTTGAAAAACGTGTTACATATGTCGCCAAATACCGCAGAAAAGCTGGTTAATATATAAAGAATATGGTTGGATGCAATTACAGATGGATGAAATAAATAAAATATGAAAGGTATGCAAATATTAGAACCCTTATCAGATTTACTTTTTGGCTAACTAAAACATTTTTCATTAGTTGGAATCTGACCTCCACTTAAAGTTGGTTATTTTTGCTAATTGGTAAAGTGTTACCAACTTATAGCAATTAAACGTTTTCGTCATTATAAGTAGTAACAGGGCCCACTTTGGGACAAAGAGTTGGGGGTAGTAGGCCTATGACGCACTAACCTAAGCTAGCCAAATTACATCTAACCTAACCTACCCCTAGGTGTAGGGGTGTTCTCAGCTACTTTCAGGAGTATCCCCGGGGGTAGCTCCGGGGGTGGAATCAGGGGTGGGAGGGTAGTTTTCGAAGAAAGTTTGGAAAAATGTGTGTTGACTGATAGGGTGAGTATAGTGTGTATTTTGGCTAGAGTTGAGGGTGGGTTCAACAGAGGTAGTTTTAAATAATATATGAAATTACCAAAAATCGATCGGTTGGATCAAATGACTAAACAACTGTATGGCGTATCGTTAGAGTATGTGTTGGATAGATGCGGGGGTCGGTTCACCTGAGGGGTGTTTTAAATAATACGAGTATATCAGAGAACCACAAAAAAAATGATCGGTCCTTGGAGGCGTGCTCGATGTAAAGCCACCTAGGAGCCGGGCCTTAGGTAAAGCTACCATTGGAGCATGACCTCAGGTAAAGCCATCCCGAAACCAGGCCATAAATAAAGCCATCCCGGTGTCAAACCTTAGGTAAAGTCACCCTGGAGTCGTGCTCGAGGTAAAACCACCTAGGAGCTAGGCCTCAGGTAAAGCCAACTCGAGGCCAAGTACAGGTCACTTTGAAGGTGTCATCGGCTTTAAAGGTGTCTGCGTTGCTGGATAATAGAACCAAAGATGTTAAACAAAGAGTCCGCTGTTATCGAAGACGCCGCTCTAAAAGCAATATATCCAGGGGCGTGGTTTCGGAGATTTAGGCTCTGCATGGTGAAGCCTAATTGTGTGTCTTCGGTAGCGTTGTTCTTCATAGTCTCTAAGATTTCCTCTAGTCCTCGTCTGACCCATTCCAACTAGTTTTCCGCCTCGGGCACGGGTTTGAAGTTAAAGGTCACTCTAGTACCGTGCGAACGGAATTTTCGTACATATGACTGGTCCGTTGATACAATACGAACGGCCATTTTACAGATACAATTTACATTTCACTACAATAGATCTTAAATTAACACAGGTATATGCTATATACATATATTGATGCTATATATACATTCATATTGATGCTATGTGAAACAATTTAAATTTTTTTGAATTAATCGCTAGAATAAATACTCAGATTGTTTTGATAATAATAATAATCAGATCAACACAGATATCTACTATAATATTATGTTATACAAATTCAAAATTATTCAACTTTGATTCACAAAATTATTACATATCGACCTGATTACCACGCGTGATTGTGTTATTATAAGACTCTAGTTTATAGACTACAGATTTCACACGGGAACAAGTAACAACAAGATAGCTCACCAGAATGTTTCTTCTTCCAAAGCTGGATAGCAAGTGGTGGTTGTGATGATGAGATTTGTAAGTCATAAACGCCAGCTCCCCCCACACCCCTACAAATGGCATCCACGGCCGTGATGTAATCAACACGGGGAATATAGTTATGACGTAATTATGGATCAGTCCAGCTCGTATGGACTCGTCCACTCCCCTCTCACATTGACTCTTCCACAGTTATGTATAATACATTATATACAGGTGGGAGTATAGTATTTTTGCATAGTCTGTATTCAGAGTGTTTCGAGTGATCAGTGTGTGTTTGTCAGTAAGTAGAAATATGTCATCATCCATGTCGGTAAAGTTTTCATCTTTAAATTCTGTAGATTCTATGCCTATACGAGGGCTAAAGATAGGCAAAGCCTATATAATTGTAAATGCGCGTTTTGTCGAGACAAGTATGGTAACACCGTACTTGTAGACCTACAGGTAGATGAATACAGACGCGCTGTCTTTCTTCCTAAGCGATACGCTACGGCGTTGACTGTGGAAGATTTGGGCTCTATTATAGGCAAATTTTTAACTGTTACCAAACATGTCGGCCAAACTGTGAATTTGGCCATAACAGAATAATATTATTCTTTAGAACTTTTCAGCATGTTTCTATTTAAATTTTTACAGTGTCCCTATCTTTGTTTAATCTATGCGCTATTGAGGTCTGCGCATGCGTACAGAACAGAAATTATATAGACAGTTTGGACTTACCTGTATCTGTAAAGCAAACGTTGATGAAATCTTTTAAAGCCTACGTATTGATGAAGCCGTGTGATAGTTCTGATTTTGATTTTTCATCTATAGATTTCAATAATTTAAACTTCGAATTTTTACACCATATCTGGGACTCCGATAACTGGTGCGATAACTGGTTAAGCCCATTATTTAAAATATTTAGTTTTGAAGACTTTCTACAATCAACTCCGGAAGAGAACTATACTTTGGTCAACTATTGTGATCCGTTAATCTGCAGGTCATACATTCACGAGAGATGGCGTCTACGTCTCAACAACCTATAAACACTCGCATTGTGAATAATTACTCTTTTTCCAAATTATGTTAAGCCTAGATGACACAATAGGTGTTTATTTATAGGAGAGCATATTTTCAGATTTCATTTTCAATTTTTGTAATGCCTAGATCACACAGTATATTGAATGAGTGGTAGTTTATTTTCAATAACGTTTAATATATATTTTTTAATTGAAGCTCATTTTGAACACGAGATATTATATGTTAATGTCAGGTCTTTTTCAAATTATGTAAAGCCTAGATAACATAGTATATTGAATGAATGGTAGTCTATTTTCAATAGCGTTTAATATACATATTTTTTTAAAATTGAAGCTTATATTGGACACGAGATAATATATGTTAGTGTCAGGTCTTTTTCAAAATAATCTGAAGCCTAGATCACAGAATATATCGAGTGTCGTTTTATTTTCATTAGATTCTTTTTCATTTTTATAGGCGTACACAACGCTTTCATCTTCAGATTCTTCACTAACCTATTTGTCATCCTATTCGCCTGTACTACAACCACCCGACTCGTGGGCTACCCCGTCTCCAAGAGAGACCGTCTACCTTCCCGACCGCCAGGCGTTGATACGGACAGCGAGGAAGAGGATCATAGACCCGGCAATAGTTGGCATGATTCGTTTTCGTTTCGCATACACGATTTCCTAATGGATTCTCATCCACCATGGGACCTGCCTTCACCCCACACATGCATACAGACGCTGTAGTACACTTTAATGAAGCTCCGGCTGGTGATTAGTGATTTGCGGATGGCTGCTTTAAAACCATACTACAGGACGAGTCGGACCTTTTCGTATAACGTTTGGGGCATGACGAGGAGATTCCTAGAGGATATTGTGTTGGCGGGAGACTACGCTGTCCATCGTAGCAATATTGCAAGTAGATTTTTTCAAGTAAGTATTATTTCAATTGACTTTTCTTTCAGGATATCCGGACCGATTTACTAATCATGTTGTTTCTTACAGGATTTTTATATGCATGTACAGCTGTTACTATTTGACTTCTATTTTTTGCCTACAGAATAAGCCACGACCGGCGGGGATTAGCTTATGCAATATATGTTATGAGAACCCTCGCGACGCAGTTGCCACGCCGTGCGGACATGTCTTTTGTCTAACCTGTCTCTCAAGATGTAATCGCTGCCCAAATTGTAGATCACGGATCGTCGACACATTTAAATTATATATGTAATATTGAGAATATTTTATATCTATGCACTGTAAAATTATTATTATAGGTTAGTTTAATAAATCATCATGCTGAATAAGCTTATTGTATATATTATTTCATCTACCGTCCTTTTTCAACCCGGGACCTTATATCATGCGCTTTATCCAAAATTATATATTTAATATATCATAAAGAATTAGGATCGTTTTATAACATATATTTATTCATCACTCTACATGTTATGTGATAGGTCTTATTATTGGTTTTTCTCCATAGACTTTTATATCTAGATACATTTACAGCTATAGGATATATCCATAGAAGCTATTTGTTTATTTAAACTGATTTCTGATTATATATGTATGCCTTGGTATGATCGCCGTACATAATAAACTGATACGGTAATCAAACAACAACATTCGTCTAGATTCACAATGACACAGCTGTGCGGGTTTTATGCCTGCTATAGCGGTCACCTACAGCGATTGTGGTTTTAAGATAATATGTTATCTCTGCAGGTTTGCACATGTCTAGCACACGGTCATCGGTTATCTACAGCTATGTAGGCCAAGCGTATTCCCTCATACGATAAGGCTTTGTTGCACTGTTTATTATTTTAGTAACATAGACAAATTTTGAGTTTGGCAATCATGTCCCCTTGTCCCAGGGTTGGGCCCCGCATCACCCAAAACCTTTAGGTGTAGACCAAACTAGTTAGGGGTGAGCCTACTACTTGCCTAGAGTTGCTCGGGCCTCGATCACAGATACGTCATCAAATATATTGAGGAGGTTAAAATGTGTGTCAGGCTCAGATCATAAAGGCTTTGGCCAGTGGTTTACCGACATAGTAGGCCTTATAGTAGGCGCGTTTAAGGATTCATGTATATATATATATATATATATATATATATATATATGGCTTAACATAGTATATAAGCCTACACACCTTACTTCGACCGTTCACGTTGTGTTGCTTGGGTCTACCGAGCCCCTGCAATGTGATAGGTCGATTCCCGCACAGGTTTTTGTCTAGTTGAACTCAATGTATAATTGTTGGTCGGTTAAACTTAGCGTTTAGTGGGAACTTTGGTCATTTGATAGAAGCCGATCATTTTTTTGGCAATCTGATATATTATTAAAACCAACACCCCACTTAAACCCTGACTCTAGTGTGAATTTGCCTCAGGCCTTTCTCCAGGGTGGCTCTAGCTAGGGCCAGGCTTCAGGATGGTTTTACCTAAGTCCATAATTTATGGAGGCTATACCTAAGGCTTAGCTCCTGGGTGGCTTTACCTCAAGCACGACTCCAGTGTGATTTTACCTCAGACCCTACTCCAAGGTAGCTTTACCCAAGAATTGATGGAGGTATTTGTCTTAGTCGAGAGGCTGAAATAAATGTAGCAACCATCCTGAACCTAAAGCCCGACTCTTGGGTTGCTTTACTTAAGGGCTCACTGCTTTACCTAAAGTCTGGCTCCAATGAGGCCATACCTAAGGGCTGACTCCAGGGTAGCTTTACCTAAGGCCAGATTCCTTGGTTACTTTACTTAAGGGTCGGCTTCGGGTGGGCCCTACATAAGCCCATGCTCCAAGGTAAATTTACCTAAGGCATGGCTCCTAGGCGACTTTACCTCGAGCACTACTGCAGCGTGACTTTACCTAATATCTGACACCAGGATGGCTTTACCTGAGGAACTGCTCCATGTTAGCTTTACCTAAGGCCTGGCTCCTGGGTGGCTTTACCTCAAGCACGACTCCAGGGTGACTTTACCAATGGTCTGACTCCAAGGTAGTTTTACCTAAGACTTGGTGGAGGTATTAGTCTTAGTCCAGAGGCTGAAATAGATATAGCAACCATCCTGAACCTAATTCCCGCGTCTTGGGTAGCTTTACTTAAAGGCTGACTCCAAAAAGGCTTTACCTAGGGCCTGACCCCATGGCAGCTTCACCTAAGGTCAGGTGCCAGGGTTACTTTACCTAAGGCATGGCCTCGGATTGGCTTTACCTGAGGCCTGGCTCCTAGGTGGCTTTACCTCGAGCACGACCCCAGGGTGACTTTACCTAAGGTTTGACACCGGGATGGCTTTACTTATGGCCTGGCTTCGGGATGGCTTTACCTGAGGCCATGCTCCAATGGTAGCTTTATCTAAGACCTGGCTCCTAGGTGGCTTTACATCGAGCACGACTCCAAGGACCGATCATTTTTTGTGGTAATCTGATATATTATTTAAAACTACCCCTCAGATGAACCCACCCCCGCATTTATCCAACACATACTCTAACGATACGCCATACAGTTGTTTAGTCATTTGATCCAACCGATCGATTTTTGACAATTTCTTATATTATTAAAAACTACCTCTGTTAAACCCACCCTCAACTCTAGCCAAAATACACACTATACTCACCCTATCAGTCAACACACATTTTTCCAAAAATTTTTCGAAAACTACCCCCCACCTCTGATTCCACCCCCGGTGCTAACCCCCGGGGATGCTCCTGAAAGTAGCTGAGAACACCCCTACACCTAGGGGTAGGTTAGGTTAGATGTAATTTGGCTAGCTTAGGTTAGTGCGTCATAGGCCTACTTCCTCCCCAACTTTTTGTCCCAAAGTGGGCCCTGTTACTACTATTATAAAATCATCGCATAAATCTGGTTTTCAAATGAGTATGATTTTTGGTAATGAGGGAAGCGTTTTCATATCAACTGGAACTGACCTACCAGTCGTTTATTTGGTTTGAAATATCGAAATTGATTTAGGTTGCAATATAATTGGCATTTATTGTGCTATATCTGTTGTTTCCAATAAACTTGTATGTGTTTTGTAGCTCAGCCAGCACTCTTCTGTGAAAGAAATATTGAGGAGTAATTAACACAAATTACTTAATTACACTGTTATAGGTTACTTTATGATGAGCCCATTGACGTTTTTCACACAACTACTACGCCTTGGTCTTCAAAACTAATTTTTTTTTTACTGATAGATTTAGGTAACTTTTACTGATATTTTTGCATTATAATGTAATTATAACGTGCGTACCTTGGTATTTTATAAATATTCAATTTTATTATAATTTAATAAATATCGGAAATCAGTATCTAATGGCCATTATATTTTCTATTAGTTCTAGGAGTGAAATAATTATGTTGTGTTCGGCATCTATTTCCAAGGAACAATATGTAGAATCAAAAAAAAGTCTGAACAAGTTCCTAAATGTTACTATTTAAAATTATAGTTTTGTATACCAAGTCGTAGGTGGCTCCTCGATGGCAGTTAGGTAGGTGTGAGTGTGAGTGTGTGTGTGTGTGTGTGTGTGTGTGTGTGTGTGTGTGTGTGTGTGTGTGTGTGTGTGTGTGTGTGTGTGTGTGTGTGTGTGTGTGTGTGTGTGTGTGTGAGGGCTGTTTAAACCTCAGGGGCGCTTTCGAGTCAGGATGGAATATAACTTTACGTTTATCCCTGTAGCAATAAATATACGCTTGAATTGTAAAACAAAAGCTAATAAATATCATTAATTAAATCACAATTCCTCCTACCAGTAATTGACATCAATTTCTAAATGAAATGTTTTCTTGAAAGAGAAATGGAAAATATAACTTCTGAACCAAACCGTATTCAAGATTGAACAAAAAACGTTATCACATTTTTCTATTTTTTAAAATTGTTCGAAACTTTTGCACTTTATGACATTATAAAGGTTTTAGATAACTTTTTCAAATGACTCAGTTCATAAACAACCTTATCTTGAAAACAAAGCAAGTTATGTGGAAAAATTAACATTTTATTTTAACGTTATAAAAACTATTTCAGCTTAGATAACAGTAGAACAAACAACACAAATTCCCGTTATTATAATACATTGGAATGTTATAGTTGTTTCATTTCGAGACAATATTGCGGACATATATGTAAATGACTTACTTGTGGAACAAGGAACGATCTATGTAGTTAAAAATACTGTAGCGATTTTTTTTCATGACAGGTTAGTAAAAACAAGCTGAATTAGTTACCTTTTAGTAATTTAAATAATGTTTTTAACATGATAACGTGTGTTATCTTTAATCAGCTGTTACAATATCTTAAAATTTCCATCATCACATAATATTATTTTTAACGAATTTTTGTAGATACACTTCATCATGAAATTACACGAATGAAGGGAAATTTTCATCTGTTGTTCTTTTTGTCCATATCCTCTTAACACTGATATTGTTGATGTTCTTTTTTCTTTTAATTCTAAGTTTAATTATGATTTGAAATGAAAAACAAATTCGTTGTAGACCTATCATTTTATTCAATAATCATTTTTGAGTCGTTATTGCCACAGTATTTTTATTTTAAACAATGTCATGAGAGCGACAAAATGATAAATATCATGTACTTTGGTTTATTATTTAGTGTTGTCAAATGCCAATACGTTAATTGAATCAATTATTTTAATTGAGTCAAGAGAAATATTATATTTCTTCTAATTGACAACTTTATAAATTTAGAATCATTCATTTAATTATATAATAAATACAGCGTTGTCATATGACGACCTCTGTCCTACGACTGACAATTTCTTGTTTGTCTTCAGTAACGTGTTAGTTTTTTCCAATTTTATAAAAACAATCTTCGTTCACAGAGAACAATAACTCGTTAAAAACTGTGTAAATTTCATAATTCCCATCTAGGTAATGTGTAATTTTTCGTCTAAAACCTATTGATTTCAAAGATTTTTTAAATGTTGACTTTTCTATATGGCAGTTGAAATTGAACAAATATTTCCGAAATAAACATAGTAGCCAGGTTTGTCATTACGATTTTTTGTTTAGTTTCCGTCAACTTTAGCATGGAAAAGATAAAGCCAGTATCACTATTTACCAATAACGTATGATAGATAATAATGATTGTTAATATAGATGTGATTGAAATGGGAACATTAAGTCCAAACCAACAGGTAATGAATTATCCTCTACGTACCGCGTATGCGATAGACACATAAAGAGGTGTACAGTCGATAATAAGGAAACGACGTTGAGCCTGAAAATTAGTGTAAACGATCACAGTTCTCAACTACGAAAAAGACAGGGGTTTACTAGATACCAGCCTATCAATATAGCTCTACACTTATTAAATATAGACATTAAATTATATAAAATGCTAAATTTACCAGTGTAAGAACAGATATTTTTAGTTGTAAAAAGATTCATCCCTATTTCTACAGTGTAAAATATTAATTTGAAATTGTAGTAACATTGAATATATAAAATAATTTTTAATTACCGAGTGTTTGAGTGATACGTAAAACGTATAAAACAACGTGAAATGTTTTGAAAGTCTCTTGAAAGACTGAAGCGCCTTTTCTAATTATTTATATTTTAATTACAAAATCAAATAAACTTGTACGAAGTTTGAAATTGTTAGGTAATTTTCTGAAGCATATAATTAGATTTTACTAATGTATTTGTTATTCGTTCTAATCATTAGTTGGACAAGTTTCTGAAGTTTGTTAATTAATTTCCATTGCTATTTCTTCAAGAACAAACAGAATTCATTATCATTCAAATTGTAAAACTGGAGTGTAAAATGCGATTACTGCAATTTCTAAGCAGAATTGTTACCCTTGATCTTATATATTATTAAATTATTTCAAATAGGGAAGGCATGTAAATTTCTCTAAATTGTTGGTCGATTTCAATAAAATAGAAACTGTATTTGGGGTTTAGTGTTCAATAAATTAACTTTATCTATAAATAAACAATTAAATTAACTTTATCTATAAATAAACAATTAAAGTAACTTTATCAATAAATAAACAATTAAATTAACTTTATCTATAAATAAACAAATAAATTAACTTTATCTATAAATAAACAATTAAATTAACTTTATCTATAAATAAACAAATAATTTAAATTTATCTATAAATAAACAATTAAATAACTTTATCTATAAATAAACAATTAAATTAACTTTATCTATAAATAAACAATTAAATTAACTTTATCTATAAATAAACAATTAAATAAACTTTATTTATAAATAAACAATTAAATTAACTTTATCTATAAATGAACAATTAAATTAAGTTTATCTATAAATAAACAATTAAATTAACTTTATCTATAAATGAACAATTAAATTAATTTTATCTATAAATAAACAATTAAATTAACTTTATCTATAAATAAACAATTAAATTAACTTTATCTATAAATAAACAATTAAATTAACTTTATCTATAAATGAACAATTAAATTAAGTTTATCTATAAATAAACAATTAAATTAACACTGTTTTTCAGATTAATCTCATTTCTATCGACAGTTTACAGGGACACCAATACTTCGAATTAGATTCGTAGTGGATGTAATTGAAAATTTCGACAGGATTGAAACCAATGAGTAAATTGAATAGATAATATCTAATAAGATTAAAGATATTTCTTATTAGAGGTATTCTATTTCAGTTGTGATGGCAACAACTTTATTTACGAAAATAAAGAAGTGAATATATGGAATAAAATATAATAATCAAATCAGTTTGAGATCTGTGACGATAAAATTGAAAATAGTCGTGATGAACATCAGTGTTTCAAAATATTAACGAACAGGTCTAAGTTCAAATAGTTGCAATAACATACAGAACAGGAGGTCAACTAGAATGCTATCGACTAGTGCAAACCGGATGTGAGCGCATACAACATTTAAAACATAATAGTTTGTCATAACATTGACTAATTGTTAGCTCTATATTCCAGAACATAAAATATCGTGGTAAAGCGATACCATATGATTGTATGAATGGTTGCCTCGGAATTTGGAAGGTGAAATTTTAGTTTCTTATAAAGAAAATCAAGGAAACGGCTATTATATGTTATTTATATTTAAAAATATCTATTTCAGTCAGTACATTTGTACATTTTATACTGTATGTTGTATAACATTAAAGCACATTTGTATCCAGAGTACCATAATTACCTGCCATTCCTAGCATCGTCACACTCGCCGTTGACGCGTTTCGGAGGTTCTATATCAGTCAGAACCTTTCATAATCCGTTCTTCTCTGCATGGGAATCGTCTTTAATATTATGTAACAAACCGCCTCTTCGATATTTAATCTTTATCTCATATCGGTTCAGCTTATTCAAACCCCTGTCTATTGTTTAATCTGTTGTGTTTACTTTAGAAGCATTTTAAATTTTTTAACATTAAATTCGATAACCAAGAGTGGGTTGGTTAGATAAGAGTAAAGACGATTCCCATGCAGGGAAGAACAGTTCTGACAGATTGAGGTCCTTCGAAACGCGTCGACGGGTAGTAAGACGATGCTGGGGATGACAGGTAATCATGATACTCTAAATAAGAATATATATCACAGCGAAAAAGTAGAACATTATCAAAAGCACATTTGTGTTAAATAAATCCTTTCTATCATTAAATAGCTAATTACCGCCTTTCATTGAGCTCATGATTTCTATAGACATAATATATAATAAATACAGATGAAGTTGAATCTAAGAAGTAAGAGATATTCTAAAAACGCTATTATAGTTAGCTGTTACTGTTAGGTTTTAAAAATACCCCGTAATCAACAATCATAAAATAAACCTAATCTTGAAAGAATATTCTTTTCTTAGTAAAGTTGTTGAGCCCTGTGGAGTAATGTTTTAACTAAATAAATAAATCTGCTAACGGCAGCAAACAAATCTTTTATTTTATTAAAATATTTAAAAGTATTTTAAATTATTTTACTAAAATATATTTCAATATACAGTCAAAAGAAACTTTCAATACATACTCGTACTTTCTTTGTTTCAAAATGGATAAATTAAAAATATTTTGAAGGTAAGATAATGCGTGAACCTGGCAACCATATAGGAATTAGGAAAACAGAACAGTTGCATAGGTGGATTTGAGACAGAATATTTTTAAAAAAATGTGTATACAGTTTTTTTTAATATTATCAGTAAAAAATGTTAAATGAAAGCTACTATTTTCATGTTGTTTAAAAATAATAGACATTTTCCAAAGGAGTGATAGTTATCTGAAATATCACTTGTTGAAGATAAATACATTAGTCTTGATGTAATCTAAGCTGACATGGGGTAACATCGCCAAACTAAATTTTAGGTGAGACATTACTAGTAATGTCTTTTATATATATATATATATATATATATATATATATATATATATATATGTGTGTGTGTGTGTATGTGTGTGTGTGTGTGTAGGTATATAAGTACTATGTCCAATATAACAACTAACTTCTATATACCTTTATATATATATATATATATATATTTGTATATAGTAATTAGTAGTTATATTAGAAATAGTCCTTATATAGCTATACACACACTCACACACACACACACACACACACACTGCAACGTCCCACCCATTACTTTTGTTTGTTTGTTGTATTGATATCCCTACTCGCAGAATACCAAAATTTTTTTGTTTAAAAAACTTATTTATAAACAAACCAAACATCTGCCAAACACCCCGCTTGTTGAACCGTGCTAAAATCCCTGAGTTACGTGTATATTTCCCGCTCGTAGGGCCAGGCCCAAAACAAGCCTATTCCCGCAGACTACTATTTAAAATAAGTATAAACTCCCCATAATTGGTTTATCAATTATGTATGGTCTAGATATAGTCACACATGTCATTTCAATAATCAGCTGGAAAGAAACACATTTAAAATAAGACACAAAATATTCACAGAGTCTTACCACCTGATGATGATCTGCAGAGACAGCAAGGGAACGTGCAAAATATGATCGTGTTTAAATTACCTATTTTAAAAGGCTCCTGTGTCCTTTTAAACACAATCTGCCAGTAGACAAATCTCTGGACTTTTATACAAAAAACCAACTAATCTTTAGGCTAGCTCAATGAAGTTAGTTGAGAGAAACTCTTTAAAAACATTAGGTTTTAACTATTATCATTTAATGAAATTTAATTAAACTTGTTTACTGATTTAATAATCATTTTCATATTAGTTGGTAAAAGCTAAACAGTTTTTATTGATTATTCGACACAGAATGAAATGCAAATACTGTTGATTTTTATAACATATTTAATTTTATTTATTTAAATAAAAAAGTAAATTTATACTTTCAAATACAACATAATTATATTAACAAAACAATTCACTAAATAACTTGTTGTTTTTCATCCTTTAAAATCTTATAATTTCCATTTATATCAATTACATTTACATAAACATAAAATTATTTTCCAAATTACCCATAATAAAGATTTATCTTCTATATTGAATTGGTAAATTCGTATTTATGACACTTAATTTTTAAATTTATAATATTCTAAAAATTCTTATATCCTTGAAAATAAATGGCTTATGGCCAAAAATCTTTGTAAGTTTAATATTTATCATTTGAAATATTCTGATCACATAAATTCATTTTATTAAGCATAAAATTTATTAAAATTTTATAAAAAGTGAAGTCATTGTTAAAGCTTGAATATTTGTTTGAATTTAATAAAATTAACTGACTAAATTTGACGTAATTGGTATATAATAGAGAAAATGACTTGCCAAAGATGTTCCTGCCGGTCCTAGAGTCCCTCGTCTGGATTCCCTGGTCCTTGGACATCGGAAGTCGCCATCCCTGTTCGTCGGTGGTGGTTTTTCTCCATTCCCGCGTCCTGGAGGCTGAGTCTAGAGCCTTCATTCCTTGGTAGTCCTAGACGTCGGAAGCGTTGAGGTTTGGTCCATCTGGCCTGATGGCGGTCCTATCCGCGGTCCAGCATAGCGTTATATGAATAAAAAAATTCAGATCGTTGTTTTTTTTTTTGAAAAAAGAGAGTCGCATTTATTCAATTTCTGTTTAAATTGGAGAAACATCTACATATTTATTTTATCATTTATTTATTTATTTTATCATATTACATTTTATCTAAAAACTTAGTTCATTCACAAAGAATCTAACCCAAAAGTGAGATTCGTAAAAGTACGTTGTTGGAAGAACTGGATTTTCGATTTCTTTCTTTTTAGTGCCGTCATTGATTTTCTTAAAGCACTTTCATCTTCATTTTCAAGCACAGACACGTAGTTTAGAAGTGTAGATTGTAATACCTGAAATCGTTCATTGTTCAACACAGTACATCTGAGTCAACTGTTTACCCGTAGTTCTTTTGTCTGATTGATGTGTAATTTGTTTATACACTAACGTTAAAAGAACTAGTTTTCATTAAGTAGCCATGGTGAGCGATCAAACGAAACACGATCCGATGCGAAGGAGTATCAGGTCCGTCAACCTGGCAACGGAAGACAGCCAACTATACAAAACTCACTGTGAAGGTGACTTTTCATCCAATGTATGCGTTGCACCTGTAGCTTTAAGTAGCATTACATGTAAACTAAACTATTATTCTGAAAAACGCAGTATGTTCCTGTCATACCGTTTTTTTCTGAAAACCGATTCAGATATTCGGAGTTTAGATAATTGGGGTTCTACTGTAATATGAAATTATATAAATTATTCATATAAACAAACACAAGCAAAATAAAATTAATTAATTATTGCTGGCATAGGATTAGATATTAAAGTGATACAGCATACATACTTTTACTTGGTCCTGCCTGTTCTGAACAATTGTAAATACAGTATCTTGCAGTGCCCAATTTGCTCATTTGGTGTAATAACATGTTTCCTAATAACATATTTTCTAGTAGTTTGCATGTGTTGAAGTTCTAAATCTTTTAATATTTATATCAGAATTAATTAATTACCTGATTTTAATCTTTTTACACCTAAATTAGATCATATATTTAATATATTATTTTTAATTTTTACTTATGTAAGAAATATTGAAACCAATATTTTGAAAGAATAGATGTTAAATGAAAATAATTAAAAATAATATACATTTCATAACCTAGCTTTAATGTCTAACATTGCTTTTCTTAAAAAGATATTAATTTAATTTATATTAATTAAATTTAATTTATTGATAGTTAATTCAACATACATTATAAAACTTTCTTTCCTAGCACACAAATATGTAACATTTACATACTACTCATTTCTTCAATTAAATTGTTAACTGTAATATGACTTTGTCTATACTGTCAGATATTCAATTAATTATCACATTTAACATAATTGTATTTGCAAGAATATTACTCCTTATCTTTACACTACATTCTAAAACTTTATACAATTTTTATTTAAATGTTTTTGGTTTATTTGTACTTTTTACTCACTAAAAATGACAATAATTTTATTTAAAAACCATTCCCTTTAAACTGTAATGATATCACTTATTATTTTTATTTTAATTGTTAAGAATCGTTAGCAAAATTTATTATTTTTATTTCTTTAAAATAAAATCTACTCTTACCAGTTGCTTTGCCAATATATTGTAATGTAGAAAATATATATAGTGGTTTGTCCTATAAGGAGACTTTGTAAGTATGTCTTTTACTGTTGTATTTTGCTGTAATGTCGCCGACAAAATTTGTTATTTTTCCGTTTTACTTAGGGCCTTCTACAACAACAGGTGTATTTTTTACAAAATAATATATTTTTAATAATATGTACATCACTTATTTTAAAGACATATTTAGGATCTATTCTCATTTAATCGTGTTATTAGTAAGCTATTTACATTTTATAGAATTTACCACTTTTAGTATTTATAGTAGTATTTAAGCCTTAATAAATATGTGCACTTAATATACTATTTCGTTACATCCTTTATAATTATTCCAAATGGTTTATTTAACACTTTTACTGACTATCATTCGTTAATTTCTTACAGCATCCACAGTTATTTCATATAAATTTAGTTGAAGTCTAGAATTATTAATTTATTACAAACTGTAATTCATTTTACAACCCATTTAATGAGAGAACAAGATATTTTATGAAGTAACTAAATTAGGGAATTCAAAGGTAGAGTACATATTTTTAAAATAACATCTGGAATGTACAAAATGGAGGTTTTAGGAAGGTAAAATCAAGTAATCCAATTTTCATGCCATAACTCAGTTTTATTACATTAGTGGGTGGATGCAGAATTCGCTGGGGTTTTAAAGCAATTTATTAACTACTTAGAACAATAATTAATTAAAATATACGTTTTATAAAACAAACAAAGTAATATTGGGTATTTTACTATATTTTAATAATCATATATAAACTCCTAAATTATTTTGTAAAAGAAAACCTTTATTGAAATACGAAGAAAATTAATGACACAAAAAGAAAAAAGAAAATTAATTCTTTCAGTTATTGTGTTGTAGATCTTGAAGTTTTCATAGAAATCACACTTTTTTGTGTTATCTTGGCAGAAAAGCCACTCCTGACTGATTTATTCAGCATGCTGGATAAATCAGTGAGTAGTGGTTTTTTGCCAAGATAATACAAACAAGTGTAATTAAAATTAATTATTTCTTTTTGTGGAGTGTTAAATGTTGGGAAGGGTCACTATATATGACTTTAAATTAAATTATACCATTCTTACAATCGAAATTGAAAAAGCTTGTTGACCACTTTAGCATAAACGAACATAGCTCTAGGAAGAATTCGATGGGCTGACCTACAGTAAAACTCTTTCACCGTAAATTGTGTTTAGTTCCATAAAGCAGGAACCCCTGTTGCGAAACAAATTTACCGGTGGTGAGTTTGAGTTGATTTACTTCCTCGCAGCGGTTTGTTTTACACTTCCTTCGAGTTTATATAAGCTTGACATAGTTTGGTTGATAAAAAGACATCAACATCAGAGCATGAAAATTCGGATAATTATATTTTCCTAATTCTCTAATTTAGAGCTTCTTTCCCTAAAAATATGTCTATCCATTCCTATTGAAATGCAATAAAACTTCTCGCGAAGTATTTAAAACCTAACTCGCCGGCTATAGGCCTAGGAAATAGCCAGGGCGTTTCTTTGAATGTACTCAGGTCTTCTAATATATTATTGATGTTAAACAAGAAACACCTTTCGAATAGGACCTGTTGAACCAATACTTTATTGCTTCCAAAAATGTAATACTTTGATTACAAATACGTAAACAATATTTATTTTAAATTACCCAAATAACAATAAAGGTAAATCGCAGGGCCCTACTTCTATTTGATTTTTAATGTATTGTCCGCTTTAACTTTATTAGCAATGTTTTGTATAAGCTTGACACTATTGTTTTTTCTACAGTTTTCCGGACAGAGCTGTAGTCACTGCTGCAGTTGATATAGGTATCATTGGTTCGCGTCCTGACAAGAGCGAGTAATTTACTTTAACCGACGAGAGCCTATATTTTACTCGCGACTAATAGCAGCATTGTCTTGA
The DNA here is from genome assembly GCA_036971475.1 of Prosapia bicincta. Lineage (NCBI taxonomy): Eukaryota > Metazoa > Arthropoda > Insecta > Hemiptera > Cercopidae > Prosapia > Prosapia bicincta. The sequence goes on from JBAIZL010000001.1 coordinate 341,409,539, forward strand.
GGCGGTTCGAGGCGGTTTGGTTCATGCAGGCTCATAGCTCCGCAAGGAAGCCATCTGCACACAGCCATGGATTGTGAGTTTGGTGGGCTCGAGACGGTTTGGTTCATGCAGGCTCATAGCTCCGCAAGGAAGCAATCTGCACACAGCCATGAATTTGTGAGTTTGGCAGGCTCGAGACGGTTTGGTTCATGCAGGTTCAGAGCTCCGCAAGGAAGCGATGTGGACTCAGGTTTGAACATGTTACATGTGCGTCGGGCTCAGGGCTGAATTCATGCAAGAACCTTGAAATCACTCATAGACTAGTAAGGAAGCGATCTGCACACAGCCATGTACTTATGTCGTGCGTCGAGAACGGAGGAGGGCGTGTTTGTTCAAGCACGCATCGTGCATCCACTCATAGACCCGCAAGGAAGCAATGTCCACCAGTCCCTAACCTTTCGGCGTGTGTCAGACTCAGGTTGGAGTTAGTTCATGCAGACAGCCTGTTGCCACTCATAGACACGTAAGGAAGCGATCTGCACACAGTCATGTATTTATTTTGTGCATCCACAAGCACTCATCGTGCATCCACTCATAGACCCACAAGGAAGCAATGTGTACCAATCCCTGACCTTTTTGGCTTGTGGCAGACTCAGGTTGGTGTTAGTTCATGCAAGGAGCCTGTATCCACTCATAACTCCGCAAGGAAGCAATGTGCAACAATCCCTGACCATTTTGGCGTGTGGCAGAATCTGGTTGGTGTTAGTTCATGCAAGGACCCTGCATCCACGAACCATTGCAAGGAGCCTGTATCCACTCATAACTCCGCAAGGAAGCAATGTGCAACAATCCCTGACCATTTTGGCGTGTGGCAGAATCTGGTTGGTGTTAGTTCATGCAAGGACCCTGCATCCACGCAGCCATGTATTTATTTTGTGCGTGGATGGAGGAGGGCGTGTTTGTTCAAGCACGCATCGTCCATCCACTCATAGCTCCGCAAGGAAGCAATATGCACCAATCCCTGACCTTTTGGCGTGTGACACTCAGGTTAGTGTTAGTTCATGCAGACTACCTGCATCCACTCATAAACCGGCAAGGAAGCAATGTGCATCAGTCCCTAATGTTTTGGCGTTTGGCCGACTGGGGTTGGTGTTAGTTCATGCAGACAGCCTGCATCCACTCATACATTTGCAAGGAAACAATATGCACGCAACCCTGATCTTTTTCGTGAGGCAGCTCGGAGCAGTGTTGGTTAAAGCAAGGAGCCTGCGTTCAATCATAGCTCAAAAGGAAGCGATGTAAATCCAGCGTCGATAATTTAGCGTGTGGCGGGCTCGGATTGGTGTTAGTTCATGCAGGCAGTTTCCATTCACTCATAGCTCCGCTAGTAAGCGATATGCACCCAGCCCTGACCGTTTAGGATGTTGCAGGTTCGGGGCGGTCTTAGTTCATGCAGACCGTATCCAATCATAGCTCTGCAAAGAAGCGATGGCACTCAGCCCTTATTTTCTGGCGTAAGGCTGCCTATTTGGGGGGATTATAAGTTCATGGTGATAGTCATGTGCAACCAGCACTGATTCTCTTGTGGCAGACTCGAAGCGGTGTTAGTTGATGCAAGGAGCCTGCTTTCACTCATAAGGGAAGCGTTATTCACCCAGCGCTGATCTTTTGGGGTGTGGCGGTCTCTGGGTGGTGCTAGATCTTGGAGCCAGCTTTTGTTTACTCATAGCTCTTGAAGCTATAAAAAAGTGAAAAATTAACTTCGATATAAACTATATTACTTTTTTGCTTAACATTCTTTTTCACTGTATTTTCTATGTAGACTTTGGACTTTTACCTTGTGTGTCATAATCCAGTGAGTGCGTTTAAACTTGTGGGGTTGCCTTGAATATGACGCATTTCGAGCGCATTGAGACACATCAAATATAATTAGCTTCACGATCTAATAAAAGACGATATAAATTAAAATAAATCTGGAAAGCTCAAAACTATTTTTGTAACTGGTTAAACTAAATTAAACAGTTCCAACGGTATATTATTTGATCTTTTCGATCAATGGTTCAAGAAAAAAGTTGAAACATTCTAGAGAAAGATTTCTAATAAATGATTAATTCTAAAACTCAATAATTATGTTCATAGAATTTTCTTGAACGCCATAATAGATTTTGAGATATTTCCAGTAATATATTTAATAGTCTTGAATTTTTTTAATTAAAGTTTCTTTTTATTGTTTTATAAACAGAATTTGTATTATGCTTTAATGTAATAATATAAATAATATTATGTAAGAATTATCAAAGCACAAGAAAATGTAAATTTTATTGATCATTTTCATGAAAATTGGTCTTAAAATTTAAATATTATAAAACCTCCCAAACTTGAATTTCAAAAATGTTTACGGACAACATGGAAAAGATCAGATAGGATAGTCACCACTATAGCCTACCAAGCGGATGAAAAATTGTTAATATATAACTTGTTTTTTTAGCAACAGATTTTTCAAGATATATTCCTTTTATAAAATATAACAAAAAAAATATTGTAATTAAACCTAAATTTTATATTTATATTTATGTTAATCCTAATTACCTCCAGTCTTTACCAATTCAAACAAATCCTTAAAATGATTTACTAAAAACTGTGTTACTCAAAGAGGACAGCGACAGATGTTGCTAAATCCAAACCTAGATACTTTAATATATGTATTTCCTTTCTATGAGGACCATCGGGATAGTGTTTACAGTCTTTTCTCTTCTTTTAGGCCTTAACCGAATTTGCTAATTGTATATTATGCTAAAATAATCGCTCTAAATAAACAGCTTTCAATTTGCTGTTTACAGATAATGTTCCCCAAAAGTATATATTTCAATTGCAGTCATACATTATACATTTTAATTTTCTAAGTAATTACCTTAACTTTAAATACGAACCTAAGTATTTTCCGCCGGACTCATAATGGATTTAGGAAATAAATAAATATTTAAAGTTAAATATTTAGAAATAAACTATAAGGCAGAAGAGAAAGAAATGGTTTTTTTTAAATTAAGGCAAAATAGTGGTATAAACAACTGCAATGTTTCTGGCCTTGTGATGAGAAATATAACAGAAATATCTCGAATAAAAACTACCTGCTTAGAACTGTAATTACAATTATTTATCGCTATTGATTTACATTATAATAAATTACGCAATCAAACTGTGTTCTATAACTGTCTAAACAACATATATTTTAAAGAATTCACAGCTAAATAGGTATTGTCTTTAAAATAAAAACGATTATTACTATTCTTATAACGGTTTTTAAAAAAAGTGTAACTTTCAAAATCGTAAGGATCTCCTTAAGAAAAGCTTTGATTTAACTGCTTATTATATCTTTTGCAAAATATTACTTACAAAAGACTATTTGTTTTTGGAAATACTCTGCTATTCCGTATTTCCCAGAACGCCAACGTAAAGTTTACCTGTATTTCTGTAGGTGTTGAAGTATTCTTTAATTTATTTTATTTTACCTATACTAAGGCAACTCAGTTTTAAAATTTAAACAGCATTGATTATTCTGTCATGGTTAGATGTTAAATAAAGCATTGAAAACTCTGATATTTAATGAAATCGAACCTTTCAGATCAAGTTGAAACAGTAATGGGTAAAATTGGACAACCAGCCGACACTTTGTGTCCCTGTTGAAGCCACGAGTTAATGTTGCACCACCATCAGGTGTTTAGAAGACTTAGCGAATCACAGGAACAGTAAATTAGGATGGTTCGAACATTGTTGTATGATAATGTATTGTAGCTCAAGGACATTTGCACTTATGTAATTTAAGTAATTAACACATTAAGTTAATGAGCGTAATTAATAAACTGGTTCTGACTGTAAAGCTTTGCCCGAAAACAGTAAAAACACACAGGGAAAATAAAAACTACTCCCTATTATTCGCGTTTTATAAACTTTATTACAACCAAAATTCATCAATGAGAAGTATTAAAATTCACTATAAAACTTAATGAGGAAATTTTAGCCTCGACTACTTTTTGTAAATTACTGAAATTTTTTATTTACCTTTTAAAAATATTACTAGGAATTTATATCTGCTGAATAAAAATATTTCAGACTGTTAGATAGATGATAGTATTGCTAAGTAATAACTGACAGCTTTTTAAAATAACTTACGACACAAATCTTACATTATAGTGAGAACTTTATCTAGAAATATTGCATTTATGTAATTAAAATTCACAAACCTGAGAAATCATCTGTAAGTTATATGCCTTATAATGCACCCACTTTTATTAGACTACCGTGATTCGTAAATACAACATATTCGTATACCTGTGTTTTAAAGTAATACTGTTATATTGTTGGGTTGTTAAAGTATAGTATTAACTGTCATGTACTTTTTTTTAGTATATAGAAGAAATAAAAACGTCTGTAAATGTCTAGAAATAATAAATGTGTCTTCATAAAAGACGAAAAGTAAAATTAGATGTAAAAACTTATTATTTCCTCCAGGTGGAATATGATAAATCGGAGCGGTTTCAGAATCCCGCAAAGAATCAGATTATCTGAGACAAAAAGGTTCAATGCTGATTACTAAAGGGTCTAATGGAGCCAACAGTGAGAATTCTACTGTATTTAGAGAAAATAAACGTAAAGAAATTGACTTACTTTGAAAAGATAAGAAGTGCGGTACGAAGTAAGCTAAGATTATTGCATTCACACAAGGCGCACTAACGACTTACAAAAACAAACTACAATAAATGAATACAAAAAACTTATGTTTTAAACATTTAAAGAACCTAATTGAACTATTGAATTATGACTTGTTGTTTATCATATATTTGTTAAACACAACCTAAGTAATTAAATAGCTAAACAAGTACGACGGGCGTAAATGTAAATCTGTTCTGAAACAAGGTTTAGATGAGACAATTTTCATTAAATCGCCCTCATAATCTCTTTAGTGTCAAGCATTTGTGTCTTACAAATACTGACGTCTTTTGTAACCAACTTTAATTTCAATATAGTTTTAGAGAGAGCAGTGTTGTTCCTGTTAATTGAGGTTTTACAGAATTATAGTTTAAAACACTATAACAAATGAGGCATAAAGAGATTATATAGGATACAAATCAAGGAGAAAAAAACAATCCTGAAAGCAACACAAATTTCTATTATTTTTGTAAGGTTTTTGTTAATAAAAGAACCCAAGGAGTCAGTAATTCACTACAACTACCAATTAACAGACCGGGATTGATAAAATTGTATTATTAGAAGTGTGTATTGAGATAAGCTATGAGGATGGTTATCAGCAGAAATTAAGGGAAAAGTAATGTATTAGAACTACATACTAGAGAAGTGCAGTATTGTTAGGTTATCATATCAAATAAAGATGTAACATTAAACAAATTTAGTTAATACAGTCTTTAGTCAACAAAGAACAATATTAGAGTTTCTTCTTTTTTATAACTAAAATTAGTATAAATATGTATAAACATATGTTAGAATAATATCGAAATTCCTTGCAATTTTCTACTTTCCTTTCTTTGTCTGGTGTTGGAGAATTATTTTTGTTTGTTACTATATATAGGCTTACTCTCTTGCATTACTCTAGTAGCTTGCATTGTGTTATAGTTTCTTTTCGCTTTCCTTTCGCATTGTCCGCTTGCGAAGCAAGGTTCGGTAACGTTAAAAGTTTGTTTATTTTATTCTTTCCATTATTTTTTTCCTAGAGCATTATTTATGATATGGTGTATAACCATAGCAACAATTTAAGGTTTTACAATGAAGGTTTCTACGACAAAAAATTCATATACTTAAATAAATCTTTGAGAAATACATTTCTAGCTATGGGAATCTTCGCTAAGTGTCAAAGAACCAGACTTCGAACATGAAGATACTAAGTTTGATTTAGACCTAAATCCCCCAAATTTTTTATAATTTAATATTTTAAATATTTAATAAATGTTTGAAAAAAAACGTATTAACATCAATTGTCATCGACTATAAGTTTTAAAAATTGTATATGCTCTTGATTACACTAATGAAAACGTATTGTTGAAGTTAACTATTTGTTTAATATTGTGGTGGCAGCGGGTCAGCTGTTTTGTTTGTTACAAAAGAAGAAATGCTTTAATTGTCCAGGAAAAGTTTTTTTGTGCAGAACGGAAAGATTGAATGTCTTTTAATATTAACGTGTAACATTATCAATTATTTAATTAATAATGATTGTGATTCTGTTATTTATTATTGCATATTAAATAAATAGTCTCATGTATAAATTAAACTTAGGCCTATATTTTATTTTCACTTAAATTAATCTTGGTCACACGCAAAATACTCAACAGTTTATGGACCCAGGATTCTGATACAAACCAGAAACTTAAGTCGACCAAGAAATTTAAGGCAGCCAATGAAAATTTTGAGAAGCAAGAGAAAGTCAATCGTCACTATCATTTGTCATTGTTATTGTCAAACGCACATTCTACGACTGTCTACACTGAACAGTCGTATTAGAATATACAACAAATTGTAAAGGCAAATAGTGTCAGTAAATTTAGTCATATTGTTGTTTATATTTTTTGCATTTAAAGTAAAATCCTACTTTAAGTATGGATTCTGTCAAATCTCAGATAGAGACGTTGAATGAAGACTCAAATGGAGTCACGAATTATGTCTCATGGCGTTTCAAGCTAAACCTAGTCTTAAAAACTAAAGATTTATACAGTATTGCAACTGGACTAACGGGACATTTTTCAGTTTTGAATATGACAAGATCAGCATTATAAAATTGTTTTGAAATTATACAACTTGGTGAACAGCTGTCAACTGAAAATGTTCCCATGGGAGAAACTTGGTTGATGACAAGAATTCTCAGTGTTCTTACTACGAAGTTGTCACATTTTCGAACAGCATGGGATAACGTTCCTGCAAATGAGAAAACAGTCGAAAAGCTTGTTCAAAGACTTAGACTGGAGGACGAACGATTAACTGAGGCAAGTAAATATGATGATAGTACACGGAATGCGCTAGTCGCTAAATAAAAGAAAACAAAACGCGAGGTCAACCTGAAAATTAACATCTACAGGAACTAAAGACAGCGTCTTTATGCAACTGATGTGAACAGAAGGGTCACTACAAAAGGGACTGCAGACATAAACCATGCGCCAAGTATATTGAATAATGCAATACAGTCTACTCGTGTAACCTATGTGGACAAAAAGGACATTTTGCGAAGGAATGTACACAACGAAGCGAATGACACAAGTCAGAAGGGTTAAGTCAGGAAAAGCGAAGGCAAAATAATCGTTGAGCATTAATGACAGTCGGATTGACCTCAGCAGACTTTAAAAATGAAAAGAAAACAGGCAGTATGAAGGACGATACCAGGAATGAGGTCCTACACACCATATGACATCTCGTAGAGAATGGTTCTCAAAATAAGTCGAACTGGACGAACCAATATCTATCTCAATTGGAGATGCAAAGCAACTAGAGGGGGTTGGAGTTGGAAACGTGGAACTGGAAGCCTTTAATGGTCATAATTGGATACCAGTTGTACTTGAAGATGTCGTGTACGTGCCCAAACTAGACTACATCCTATTTTCAGACGAACAGACACTGGATAAAGGTTACTTGCAACAAGCTAACAGTGAATGGTCGGAGTTTAAGACTTCAGATGGACAAATCGCAGCAGTAGCGAAACTTGAAGGAAGCTTTTTCAAAATGATGCTCAGAAGAAATCAAACAGAGACGTGTTTAGCAGTCATCTCAATTCGAGTCTGGCATGAAAGATTCGCTCTCCAAAGCATTAAGTATGTGAGGAGTACTTTGCAGAGAAAAGGAATTGAATATACTGACGACTGGAACGACTATGTTTGCGAAGGATGCGTTTATGGAAAGCAGCACCGAATCTCACATCCTGCAAACGTGAAGACAGCCCAACAGCCACTGGACCTAGTTCACGTGGATGTGGGAGAAGTGAATATACCATCACTTGGTGGATCCAAGTACTTTCTGCTTTTTAAGGATGACTATTTACACTACAAGACAGTGTAAATCATGAAAACGAAAGATGAAGTTTCAAAAAAGTTAAAAATATTTACAAAGTGAGTCAAAAATAAATTTAACAGGAGAATCAAGTGTTTTAAAGTCAGACAATAGAAAAGAGGTAGAAGATCTAATTAACAGCACTTTGGTGCAAATTGAAGAACAACTTGAAAGGAACAAAGCTGCAAAAGCTCGCCTTTAAGATGATTGGTCAGACAAAATGGAAACATATGAAATTGAATCAACAAATGTGAAACTAAACAATTAATCGAGAACAATTCTGTTTAAGCTTGGAGCAACAAGATTTCCTGTTGGTCAGTCCACACCATCAGATTGGGAAGACAATGTCCGTGATGTACTCCAAACGGCTGAAGCTTTTAAGGGACAATCCTGTGAACTGAGAGCATTGCAGGATGGACCCATTTTCTCTGATTGTGTAAAGGATTTTAGAGCACAGGGTGATAAAGTGGACTGTGCTTTGGCAAGAAAGATTGCTCAGACAGATCTGTGTTTACAAGGACTTGAAAAAGAACTGCAGTTGGTGGTACGCCGCAATGCTGAAACTGAGAATTTGAATTTAGAAATTAAAGCAGCAATTCGAGGTTTGGACATGCCAATGAAAGTGGCTCAGACAAGATTAGATAATCGACTGTACAGATCACGTATTAAAAACTGCAGAGATATTCCTCAGTTTGCGCTTGTTGATGAATTGAAGAGTTTAGCTGAACAAGCTAGTTCACTCCAAGGGAAATTAAAGCAAGCAGAAAATGGGCTTGTAGGACTCTACACTGGTCGAGGTGATTTAGAAAGAGAGGTCCAGATCAAACGAAAATATATCAAACAACATGTTGGCGAGACTATATCACCTTGTCATATCAACAGTGCTAATCAACTGGCTGATATATTTACTAAACCTTTAAGTAAACGAACCTTTGTGACTTTACGAAACAAGATAGTTGAGGAGGAGTGTTGAAGTTAACTATTTGTTTAATATTGTGGTGGCAGCGGGTCAGCTGTTTTTTGTTTGTTACAAAAGAAGAAATGCTTTAATTGTCCAGGAAAAGATTTATTGTGCAGAAAGGAAAGATTGAAAGTCTTTTAATATTAACGTTTAACATTGTCAAATATTTAATTAATAATTATTGTGATTCTGCTATTTATTATTGCCTATTAAATAAATAGTCTCAGGTATGAATTAAACTTAGGCCTATATATATTAATTTCACTTAAATTAATCTTGGTACAAGCAAAATACTCAAAACGTATTTTATTAATGGTTGAAAACGTGTAGGGCCTACAAGATATATATCAGGATAGTGTGAGCTGATAGAAAGAATTTAAAACAGATTTAGTGATAAAAAAGTAACCAATGGGAATGAAATACTGTATCCGTGTCAGTTATGGTTCCTTAACAATTACCGTAAATTCGATTAAAATAATGTTTTGGAAACCTGTAGATACGATTTATAAACAAAAAAAAAGAATAGTGCTTAGCTTATAAGTATACAGTAAACATTTTACGAACAGGAAATCGTAGCAATTCCTGATCACACAACCTTGTAGAGACTAGATCTAACTTAAAGTTGGAACTGTAACCTATAAGAAGATGTAATTCAAACCCAAGCAATCCCGGTTTAGATAAATGGCTTGTTTCAAATCTATTACAGACACCTCTATCCCTGGATAAAGAACCGCTATTTCTACAATAACTTATAATCTTATCTTATTAACATTTAAGTACAGAAATATCTTATATATTACATATATACATGGTAAAATCTTATAAGCATATCATATAAGTTTATCTCACAAACATAGAAGTACAGAAGATTTTTGTAGAAATATATAGACACCTAAACATACCCTATAAACATATTTTTTAGTCTTATCTCATAAACATAAACATGCAGAAATATCTTATGGGCTTATTTAATAAACATAGACACACAGACTTATTTTATATATATATATATATATATATATATATATATATATATATATATATATACATATAAAACCAAAATGTATTACAATATGCTGTAGAAATATATATATATATATATATATATATATATATATATATATATATATATATACATATAGCCAAATTGTATTAAAATATGCTGTAGAAATATATATCTTGTTTATATATATTTGTTTATTATATATATATATATATATATATATATATATATATATATATATATATATATTATATTATATATATATATATATATATATATATATATATATATATATATATATATATATATATATATATATATTATAACGTACCTTCACTTAATGCTTCTCTACAGGACTAGAATGGATATTTTGACTCTTAGGAAATTAAATTAATAATTCAGCTACTTGCTTTTATAATTACAGATTTAATTTTTCCTGAGATCAATATTGCATTGACAGGTAGTTCATATAATTCGTTTTACTAACTCTAATATATGCCGATAGGCATCAAGACTCTTATTTGACTATTAATTTTTTTAACAATTCTAAATTTACTTTCTTTAGCTATCTAAGGGCTTGTATAAGTTACTGCACTTGGTTTGATAAATTTTATATTTCAATTAACTATGACTTTTTAAGGAATTTCTAAAGTTTAAAAGATGCTTAATGTTTGTTACTTTAGAGAGTTGGCTTAAAGTTAAAATAAATGTATTGCTTATTACTTGGGTGGTTCCTTGTTTCACTTTACTTGACACAAATTCACTTAGTAATATTTTCCTATCAATTTCACTTTTCTTAATTTCTCGAAATGCTTCTATTCCTTAACTGACTTTATTAATCACTCCCTTATTTTATTCTCACTTGCTACCTTTTAATCTCCCTCTTTATACTTCACTTTCTTTTTAATAATCACCCTGGCTACCCTTTAATCTCCCTCTATCAATCTCCCTTACTTTAAATTTCCACGTTACTTTGTATTAATTTGATATTTCTTACTAAAACTGAACATTACTTCTCCCTCGAGTCCTAAAGCTTGACACTTTCGAGTACTAAAATTGACTGCCTTCCTCCTGTTTCCCTTGGTTGGTATTCGTATGGGTTTCATCCCCTCTTCCTATTTGATTGGCTCCCTTATGGCGCTCAAACTCTGGCTAGCCTATGAAATTTTGACGCTTCCCTCACTTTCTTCTGGACTTCGTGGGAATTTGTTGAACTTTCCCACAGGTGCATGTGTTTTTCTGTATTCTCAGGGATTCCTAGTCACAAATATCCCTGGTCCGTGGATGTCTAGCTAAAGCTTCTCTCCCATGAACGAGGCACGTCTTGGTTTACTTACAATCAAACTTTTCAACGTTTATTAATATTTATGGCTCACCAGATGCGTGCAGTAACAGTTTTTGGCCGAAAGATATAACAATAGACTACCCCTTGCTAGATAGCGACCGTGTACTACGATCTCACAAGTTGAAATATTTAACCAACAGTTTTCTTAACTTAATGAATTACGTTATATATTATATGTATATATATATATATATATATATATATATATATATATATATATATATAAATATATATATATATATATATATATATATATTAAAACAACATAGGTTATTCAAATACAAATATATAATCTGTAGGATATAAATAGCCCATAAAAAGAAAGAAAAAACATTTAAAATTGAGCCCTTAGTGTGAAGGGGGGGGGGAAGAAAGGAAAGCATGGCACACGTATACATTATTACATTTATTCTGAAAATAAATGTAGTAGGACGAGGCGATTACAAGTTGAGATATGGAGACTTGTAGCTTTTCTTATAACCAGGAGTGGAAAGTGGTAAGAAAGAAAGAAATGAAATCACTTATCTTCATGAAATAATTATAAACTAATATCGACTGAATTTAGAAAAACATTGTTGTTTCGTAAATAACAATAAATCAATATTCTCATAAATGTTTCTATACCTAAATTAATTTATAAGTCATAAAGAGTAGTAACATTAATTTTTTTTATTCCTAAAAATAACATTTAGGGTTAGTTTACAATATGTTGGTACTGATAGCAAATAAGAATTAAGGGTACAATACCGTAGCTATAAATAATAACAAATATAGATCCGTGATACAAAATAGCTACCTTTATGTACATTTCTCTATTACAGTTTGCCTCAGCAAAAGGTTGCAAATGAATTCAACAACCTAATGGTAATTTTAAGTCTTCAGATGATGTTAATTTTATTAGTGAAATGTACATTAAGGTTTTGTAGCCATTTTATATCAAGGATTTGTATTTACTTATTATTAATATAAACAAATTAAAAGTAATAATTTCAGTCAGGAAATCTTTAACATACCAAAATTAAAAAAATGTATTTAAAGATCTAAAAACAGTTGTAAAAATTAATTAAGGCAAATGCTCAAATCAAATTCTAAACACAAAATGTAAACGCTACTCTTTCTTTAATTTATTGTATATTGCTTCCAGAATATAAAACCAGAAAGAGAAGTGATAATTTTAAGTAACTATTAATGTGCGAATACTATTGTAGGTGCTGTGCATACTTTTATAATGTTTGTAATACCATGTATAATACATTTTGCTTGTGATGGTTGTGTTTTTTCATACAAACAAATTACAATTCCGACCATATGTAAGAAGCGGAAGGCTGTTATACATCTAATACTGTCAAACAAAGATGTTATAAGATTGCCCTTGTGATATATCTGGAGGTTTTATTCATTACATGTACTAAAAAACATTTTACAATCGCAGAACGCTAAAATCGTTACAAATTGAGATTAAATGTGTGGAGTGTGGATGTGTTACAAATATGGTTACCATAAATTTACTATAAACCTCAAGGTTTTAATAAATATGTAGGAAAATATTTACAAACACAGAACTCTAAAATAATTACATATTGAGATTAAATGTGTGGAGCGTGTCTTACAAAGATAATTACCGCTAGATTAGGTTACATTCAAGGCTTTACTACCTCGGAAAGTAGAAAAAATTGTACAAACACAGAACCGCTAAAATCGTTGCATAAAGAGATTAAATGTGTGGAGCGTGTCTTACAAAGATAATTACCGCTAGATAAGGTTACATTCCAAGGCTTTACTACCTCGGAAGGTAGAAAAAATTGTACAAACACAGAACCGCTAAATTCGTAGCATAAAGAGATTAAATGGTGAGCATAATTGTGTTATTAATATAATTACCGTTACTTTACTTTATATGTCAAGGCCTTACTAGACGTTACAATAGCAACTAGGCGAAACTATGCGTAGTATTCTTTGTTAGCCAAACAACGTCTGCACTACGTTGTAAACTATTATGTCTGCCAATATAAGTTTTATTGAAATCACAACTTCAATCCATGTCTAATAAAAATTCGAAAGAAATGTAGATTTTTTCCATGGCTAATTTATAATTTTTTTCCGTATTATCCGACTATATTGATATGAGCTCTTTCGATAGAAATAAAATGTTTATGATTATAATAAAACAATTACCTTCACGCAATGCTTCTTGGAATATGCCGATGTATATCTTATGTAACTTCTTATTTCTTATTACAGTTTATTTTTTGTATAACCTTATCCCATGGCTCTACGCTGTTTGTTCCCTTATTATTTTATTTCCATCACTTGAAAGCATAAATTTCAAAAAAATAAAAACGGATCTTTTTATTACGTTTATCATATTTACTTTTAAGTTTGTATATCTGATTGATTTATTTAATTATTTTCTTCGATAGTTATTCCTTACCTGATGGTGTTAACCATTGCAAATTAGAGTGAATACTCGGTTTGCATTATTGCGGACTAAAACGATTAACATTACTGTTTAAGATATTATTAATTCAACAAGCTTGAATATTCTAAATCTATGAAAATATATTATTCTATTGACGTATGATATATTATAGGGGTATAATTAGGGTTAAAAGGGATATAATTAAGATATTTCGTTAATTATTTAAATAAATCTATTATTATATTTACTGTCAATTTGTGTCGTCTTTTCCATTTAAAAAATTTATTACGGAAGCAAATGTTTTCGATTTAATTCTGTTCCATTTAACTACAAAATAATATTATTTTTAATTCCCATATCTAACATATAACATCACTATTGGATACAAGTAGATCACTCACTGGGTACAAATTGTAGATAAACAAACAACAATACAAAAAAATTGAATAAACCATTTTCATAATATTGATAAAACTAGATGTACAATAATGACTTGACTAAGTTACATTATTTACTATTTGTAAAACCAACAACAGAGAGTTATTGAGAATATATTGCTGTTTATTCGTCCCGTGATCTACGGTGAAAGAACGTTGGAGTAAAAAACATCATACGTTTGTGTCTAACATGGATTAGTTATGTAGGATAATATTAATACATTTTTCATACCATAAAGTAGATTTTGTAGTTGAACTAATTTAACGCTTGCAAAAAACTAAAATCTCTCGAAATATCTCAAACAAACGTTTGTAAATCATTCTTATTAATTCGAATGAATTACTTTTTACTAACAGACTTAGTGAAAATGAAAACAATTCTATGTTCATTGATTTTAAAATAGTGTCATATAAATAGTATTATAAAGTAAACTGTGATTATATAAATGTTATATATTTTATATAAATTATCAAAACTAAAAATTAATCAATGGTAAGAGGACGTCATGTGTAAAGATTATATTTATAATTTAAGACTTTTATAATAGCAGGATATCATAGTTTAGGTATAATCAAAGGATTAATGAGTAAGTGGTTATAAAATGTATGTTATAAAAGTGTCAAAGATACAGAATGTCGATTAGTAGATCAGGGTTATAACTTAAAAAAAAAAAAAAAAAATATATATATATATATATATATATATATATATATAACAACATAGGTTAATCAAATACAAGAATATTTATTAATTAATTATAAAACATTCTTGTATTTGAATAACCTATGTCGTTTTAGATTATTAAACAAGAAAACATATTATATATATATATATATATATATATATGTATATTTTGATTGCTATGACAGGGCAATAACACATAGAGTTATAGTATGTTCTACTTGTCAAAATTTTGCCCTTAAATACAATTATAATTTAAAACGTTTTATTATATATGTATATTTTGATTGCTATGACAGGGCAATAACACATAGAGTTATAGTATGTTCTACTTGTCAAACGTTTGCCCTTAAATACAATTTTAATTTAAAACGTTTTATTTTTATCTACTTCTTTGAAAGGGAATTTATAAATTTTTGAAGGTATTATATTCTACATTTTTCATACCGGAATAATAATCACATACATTTCTCCAGTTTACGACTAGAACCTTCAAGGATATTCAAGAGAAGAATGAAAAAGTAAATACTTGAAGAAAATAAAATCCATTGCGTTGGAGGACAAAGGGTTTATATACGCTTGATAGAGAAAAGGATAACCATGGGGGAAATATGTTGATCCTGAAACATAATAGAAGCATTGACACTATCTACAAAATGATGGTCATGATTATCCATAATCGAGTTACAGGTGACGACAGTTTAAATATTTCAAACTGATCCTTATGAAAACCCTTTAATCATATCACGAATAATGGCAGTTTGTTCATTTCAAACTTATTCTGATAATAATCCTTAATCATGTTTTGAATGATTATGTTTTGTATAACCAAAATTATCTTTATGTTTAACCTCAATCAAGTTACAAGTAACGAGACTTTGATTACAACAAAACTATCTTCATTTTTATTCTCAATCATGTACAAGTAATGAGACTTTGATTACAACAACACTATCTTCATTTTTATCCTCAATCATGTACAAGTAACGAGACTTGATTGCAACAAAACTATCTTCGTTTTTATCCTCAATCATGTTACAAGTAACGAGACTTTGATTACAACAAAACTATCTTCATTTTTATTCTTAATCAAGTTACAAGTAACGAGACTTTGATTACAACAAAACTATCTTCATTTTTATCCTCAATCATGTACAAGTAACGAGACATGATTACAACAAAACTATCTTCATTTTTATCTTCAATCATGTTACAAGTAACGGGACTTTGATTACAACACAACTATCTTCATTTTTATCCTCAAGTATGTTACAAGTAACGAGACTTTGATTACAACAACACTATTTTCATTTTTATCCTCAAGTATGTTACAAGTAACGAGACTTTGATTACAACAACACTATTTTCATTTTTATCCTCAAGTATGATACAAGTAACGAGTCTTTGATTTTCAAGAAAACCATCTTCATTTTTATCCTCAATATTGTTACAAGTAACGAGACTTTGATTACAACAACACTATTTTCATTTTTATCCTCAAGTATGTTACAAGTAACGAGACTTTGATTACAACACAACTATCTTCATTTTTATCCTCAAGTATGTTACAAGTAAAAAGACTTTGATTTTCAAGAAAACCATCTTCATTTTTATCCTCAATATTGTTACAAGTAACGAGACTTGGATTACAACAAAACTATCTTCATTTTATCCTCAATCATGTTACTCTTTGATTACCTCTAATTTATCCCTATGATCTCCTTAAGCATTTTACAAGTAATGATAATATGAGTATTTCAAATTTATCCTCGTGGTGATCCTTAATCATGTTACAAGCAATGGGATTTTAATTACTCTAATAATGCCTTCATAATGACCTTCAACCGTGTTGCGCGTATAATATTTTAATATCTTTAAAAAATTTCTATTAAAATGGCATTTAATCATTTTTTATGGGATAAAAGTTAAATTATTGAACATTATCTTCATATTTATTATAAATTTATTCAATATTTAACACCACTTTTCAAAAGAGTGTGTATAATATACTTTTATTTTTATCATGTAATTACTGCGTAAAAAAGTTATTTTGTTTCTCTCTTCATACTTGCGAATGAATTTTCTATGACGTACCATAGACTATCCATAACTATGGACGACTAGATAAACTTATGCGAGTACGTCATCAATACCGCACTCGTCATGTAGATTCGGAAGCTCAGTAACAATAGTGTTACATCTATTTCATGTTCTATTATTCCTAAGTTACATATAGTGCATAATTGTTCATTGGTAATGTCCCACCATACATCACTCACCGTGATAATTTCATTATATATTTTGATAATTTCTTAACATAAATAAATGAAACCTCTATATCACAAATGACTTTTTTTTATTTAAAACCTGATTTACATTTTGATTGCATAGCAATTATCCTTATATGTAATTTACAATAAATATAAAAATAGGTATTTTTATTGTAAATTAACTTTGAGGATTTAATTACTAAATTTGTATAGAAATCATGACTTGCTCAAATCACGCACTTTCCATGATACTTCCCAAGGAACCTAGGAGATGACTTTATGCTTCCAGACTGGTAGTTCTTCTCGTCTGGAATTTTTTTCATCCAGGAAGCAGGAACGGACAAATTCGTCGAAGCCAGTCTCTGAAATGAAAATTTTAACCGTAAATTTCCATATTTCGATGTCTAGTTTTCACTAGCCATAAATTAAGACATACTGCATTATTCCTGCACTCCGCGGCCTCGAGTTTATGCTCTAGAACTTCATTTTGGTATGTTTGCTAATTTAACAGAAAACTATGACCTTTCTGGTTAGTGGCCTAATTACGAGAGAGCGCTTAACGCCCAGCAACAGTTATCGTCTCTATTCCCCCACTCTCGATTTGCTTGTCTGTCTTGGATTTGCCGTTTTTTCTTGTCTGAAAACTGTTTATTTAAAATCTTGCAGAGCTCTGATTTTTACGTAGCACACAAAACACTCCCTACGTATGATTTTTGTACAATTACAATTTATTTTAGAATTATACACTTAATGATCAATATTCCTGGCTTGGAAAATGTAGTTAAATTATATTTTATAAATTGAGATTATTTCAATTTTTATTGAATTGTGATAGGACATTCCAGCCCGTTAAAACACACACACACACACACACACACAAACACACACACACATACACTCACACACATATACATACATATATATATATATATATATATATATATATATATATATATATATATATATATATATATATATAAAGAACCAAGTCAAAATACAAATACAATAATTATAATTGAATTTACAAGTTCTTTATTAATACACAAGAATACATATATATATGAAACACAAACACACTCACACACACACACACACACACACACACACACACACACACACACACACACACACACACACACACACACACACACACACACACATATATACACACACACACATACACACACACACTCACACACACACACACACACACACGCAGATATATATATATATTAAAATATATATTTATATATTTTTTTTAAACAACATAGGCTTTCATTATACAACATAGGTTGCATTATTGTAATTTTCACTCCTGATGATGTTGGTACTGTTTACCAAGAAAAGCTTTGAATATTAATTAACAAATATTCTGTATTTGAATAACCTATGTTGTTTTAAATTATTAAACAAGAAAATATATATTATATATATATATATATTATATATATATATATATATATATATATATATATATATATATATATAAATATCGCAATATGTATTCTTGTGTTTTAATGAAGAACTAAGTCATAATACAAATACAAGAATTATAATTGAAGTTACAATTCAAAGCATTTCGTTGGTTACAGTACCACCATCATCAGGAATATTAAACAATTAAAATTAACATATCAATATGTTAATTTTAATTGTTTAATATTCCTGATGATGTTGCTACTGTTAGCCAACGAAAGTCTTTGAATTGTAAATTCAATTATAATACTTGTAATTGTAATTTGACTTAGTTCTTTATATATGTATATATATATATATAATAAAGTTCTCTCTCTCTCTCTCTCTCTCTCTCTCTCTATATATATATATATATATATATATATATATATATATATATATATATAGAGAGAGAGAGAGTATATAATAGTTAATATATATATACTGTAAGAATATTAGAGGTGTCTAGGTAAAACAAATTTTTAAATTACGTAGTCATATGTGAAGAATATCTAAATGCCATTTTTAGGAAATTTTATTATTCTGTAAAAGATATATTTCTATGGGCTACTCCATGTTCAGATGTCAACAACTTTTTTGTTTGCGTGTTTAATGTTGGTTCATAATTGTTTATTAACACTATTGTATTCGAAAGACCTTGATGAGGATTTTAAAACATTTACCAACACACATTTTAGATAACGTTTTTACTATTTGCGTAACCTTGAATACAGACGTTTCATTTAAGTATTATATTGATAATTAAGTGGCTAACTGGCCGAGGGCATTTTATTGCTTGCTTTGAGCTCTGAGATATCATGGCAAAGGGACTGTTCTTTGTTGGTATAGCTGTCTGCCTTTTGGTGAGTTAACATCCTATAATTATTTATATAGTCACTTATGTATTAGTTCATGACTATCCGAACTTATGTATGTTCTGATAGTCATAAAATAATGTAAAAGTAATTCATAGGTTTCATTGAACGTAATGAACTTCAAAATTCAAGAATTTATATCTTTTATTATATTTATTAGGCTACTTTGAAAAGAAATACATACAATTTCATACAATACAAGATTACAAATTTTTTTATTATGAACTACATAGAGTTTACAAGTTACATCCTTATACATTTAGCTCTACATTATTACATATTTAACTTAGGGACCGATGTAACTACTATTTCATTGGAGTAAAATATATTTTATTGTAATAATCTAAATATAATTTGGGGTTTAATTCCGGCCGTAAACATTCAATTGACTAACCTTTTTTTTGCAGGAATTTAGGACTTTTAATGTTAATAACGGAATTAGGGTTTTTTTAAGTATTAAAATAATTTTCCTTTCAATTTAAGTTATAATCTTTTTTATAGATTTAGGGCTATTTATTTCTTTACTGACTACGTCTTGCAAAAACCATCGATATTATGCCATCATGATTATCGCATAAATCTACCCCGAGACTGTAGTAAATGTTCTAATGTACAAACTCGCAAAACTCAGTTATTTACTTCCGTTAAATATTTATCGTTTTTGTCTTCTTAAGAAGTAAAATATAACACTAAAGTGTAAAATGAATTCCGGTTTTTGTAAAAAAAACAATTAATTTACAGCATATTTTTTAGATTACATACATATTTTTCTTTTCTTTTTAGGTCTTCAATATATACTGTATAATAGTAACTTAGATACTGAAGCCTCAGAGAAAATACTCTTAGAAACGATTATGCCATTTAATGAATTTTAAAAAATCAAATGACTTTTTTAAATTATATTTTTTAATAGATAAACTATATTAAGTTGATATATTTTTTCATAGTATGGATATCTTGAAAGTTGCATACAACGAACATGTCATGGAATTAGTAAGAGTGATTTAGAGTTATGGATCTTCTGTTATGAGCATATTAGATAGATTTAGCTGATTAATTATTATTTGGACACTAATATAAACTGCTTCAAGAGTATTTCATCCCAATAATGATTATTTTATTATTGGTTTGATACTGTAATTATCGTAGCTACCTTATGACTGAGATTTCGAAATCTAGCTAACTCTAAAGTCAAACATTTGTTATACATGCATACATGCATACATGCACACACACACAGACACACACACACACACACACACACACACACACACACACACACACACACACACACACACACACACTCAAACACACACACAAACTCAAACACACACACACACACACACACACACACACACACACACACACATATATATATATATATATATATATATATATATATATATATATATTAAATATGGTGATATGTTTTCTTGTAATATATTTAATAAATGAAAAATATTTCAAAAACAAAAATATTTTTATTGCATATATTATTCAAAGCTTTTCACCGATAAAATAGTACCGGCATCTTAAGGAAAATAATTATCAGATATAATTATTTTCCTGAAGATGCTGGTACTATTTTATCGGGGAAAAGCTTTGAATAAAATATGCAATAAAAATATTCTTGTTTTTGAAATATTTTTCGTTTATTAAATATATACATATATATATATATATATATATATATATATATATATATATATATATATATATATATATATGTGACTATTCAAATGTACTTTCACTTGTGTAAATGATTAGTTTGAAAAAAGGAAATCCTTCATTTCTTGCAACAATAATATCACCAGACTAGTATCTAATGAAGGCTAATGTTTTATTCTAAACATCTTTTTGTTATTGATAATATGGTAATTTTGATTTTCCTGATCACACGAAAATGTTTTTCAGTTTATTACATAGTAGTTTAGGTAATTATTTTTATGCTTTTCTATATAGCGATATTATTTAAAGTATACATCTAAATCATTACTAATTGCTAACAATAAATAATCTAAATTACCTTAGGTCTCAATATAGGTTGAATTAAGTTGAGAAAAAGTTGTTCATTTTTGAACCCTAAAACTCTTCTTACATACGAGACTTAGAAAAGTCTTGAATACTACACAGAAAAAACTTATTATTTTTTTTAAAATTTTATATTACTTCAAACGATCCTAATACACACTTTTGAATTATGAGATATGTAATTCAGTGAGTAACAGTGTGTACACACTGATGAATTACTATGACTAATTTATATATCCTGCTGTTTGCTATAGCGGTAAAAATATTTTTCAGGCGACAGGGCATTCATTATTACCGCTGGGAGATTTACTGGCTTCTGTAGGGCAGATTGCAGGCACGGCGACAAACACCGTGGGAGAACTTACAGGTGCAGTTACTGGAGTTATCGGAGGACTGACAGACGCACTCTCTGGCATACTAGGAGGACTACCGGATACTATAAACAATCTCTTAGGGACTGTTTTCGATTTGGTAGGGAATCTGGTTGACGTATTGCTCTCCGTAGTGTCAACAGTCACTAAGGTTCTCGAAACAACTTTGGATACCGCATTGGGAGCGCCATTAGACATCGTGGGAGGATTATTGGATTCAGTGACCAGTGCCATACGCCCTGGAAACGTTGCTAGCGGGCTCACCGCTGGGCTAGGGGCTCAACTGAAAGCTGTCAAAGGTCTGGTTAAACAGCTGACTGGCACAGTAGGGTGCCTTGTAAACACTGTTGTTGGGAACGTGACGAAAGAAGTTTTGAAAGGTTGGTATAAATATATTAAATATTTACAGTGTTTAGCGATAGTAAATCAGTGTCTTCAATCAAATGATGACTCTGTAATAGAAACTATATTACTTATTGTATTTCCAAATACAAGTGCATTAGTAGATACTTTTTACATTTTCCTACTTTAATGTAAACAATATTACAATCTATTTCTTATTACGTGAAAAACTGTTTCATTTAAATAATTTCAACTTCCATTCTTATGCTTGAAACTAAGTAATTAAGCATTTGCATTTTATTATTCTTAATTTTAATTTTTTATGTAACTACATTATTGATATCACTAATCAATAAATATATCTTATCAATAAACAAAATCCAGATTTATTTAACTGAAGGCCTGACACATTAACGGACCTTGATCTTAAAATACTGGAACTTGGAAATATTAGGATGTTGGATTATATATATACATTTACATTTGTATAAACGTAATTATATACGTACATTTTTTCAAATTTTTTTCATTCAAAGACGAAAATGAGTTAAATAAATAATTTATAAAAACACTGATTAATGATCATAATGATTGAGAAACTATTCGTGTATGACATATATTTATGAACACTTATACAAAAAAAGATAGTCAGTGAATGCATATGTGTGATTTTTAGAGAGAGGGAGAGAGAAAATGGAGTTGAGAGAGAGAGGGAGAAAATGGAGTTGAGAGAAAGAGAGAGAGAGAGAGAGAGAGAATGGCATTCATACGTAAGAGATGAAATAGTTATTTCATTTGCGCTATCCTATATATTCATTTCATAATGCGTCATCTTACCAATTTCTGATTTTCAGGTCATTAACATTTCAGTGCATGTAAAATCGCTACTATCATGTTTTTTATTGTTATTACTCTAAGCCGTGTTATATAAAGCGTGTTTAGCGAGTTTTTCTTTTCTTTAGATAGTTTTTATTCACATTTAATGTATCAATAATAATTATAACTTCATTATAATACAGTAAAGAGTGTAGGAAAGTATCCATAAGATTTTAGCAATATAGGAAAATATTTAAAATTGTACTATGGGGAAAATATCATTATTATATACTCCAAAATGATATCATGCATTATAATACAATAACATATTTCTCATTGTTTTACCTTATTAACTTTTTTTTGTATTAAATGGGAAAAATAGCATTTACATATTCCAAAATGATATTATGCATTATAATACAATAGCATATTTGTCATTGCTTTACCTTATTCACGTATTTTTGTATTATATGGGAAAAATAGCATTTACATATTCCAAAATGATATTATGCATTATAATACAATAACATATTTCTCATTGTTTTACCTTATTCAAGTATTTTTTGTATTATATGGGAAAAATAGCATTTACATATTCCAAAATGATATTATGAATTATAATACAATAGCATATTTGTCATAGTTTTACCTTATTCACGTATTTTTGTATTATATGGGAAAAATAGCATTTACATATTCCAAAATGATATTATGCATTATAATACAATAGCATATTTGTCATTGTTTTACCTTATTCACGTATTTTTGTATTATATGGGAAAAATAGCATTTACATATTCCAAAATGATATTATGCATTATAATACAATAACATATTTCTCATTGTTTTACCTTATTCACGTATTTTTTTGTATTATATGGGAAAAATAGCATTTACATATTCCAAAATGATATTATGCATTATAATACAATAACATATTTCTCATTGTTTTACCTTATTCAAGTATTTTTTGTATTATATGGGAAAAATAACATTTACATATTCCAAAATGATATTATGCATTATAATACAATAACATATTTCTCGTTGTTTTACCTTATTCACGTATTTTTTTGTATTATATGGGAAAAATAGCATTTACATATTCCAAAATGATATTATGCATTATAATACAATAACATATATCTCATTGTTTTACCTTATTCACGTATTTTTTTGTATTATATGGGAAAATAGCATTTACATATTCCAAAATGATATTATGCATTATAATACAATAACATATTTGTCATTATTTTACCTTATTCACGAATTTTTTGTATTATATGGGAAAAATAGCATTTACATATTCCAAAATGATATTATGTATTTTAATACAATAACATATTTGTCATTGTTTTACCTTATTCACGTATTTTTTTGTATTCTTAAAAATAAAACCTTTAGCAACGAAATAAAGACCGTTAATAAATATAAATACAGTATAGAAAGGATTATTATATTATATTTTTGGACTAAATTGTAAATATTTATTATAAATAAGGTGCTCATAAAACTTACTCCAAATTTCAGGTGTTAAGGAAACAGTACAATGTGCGACTCCATTGGTTAAAGAAGTACCAAATGCAACCAAACTAGTTGGAACCATCGTCTCAGACACCGTT
Organism: Prosapia bicincta; assembly: GCA_036971475.1. NCBI lineage: Eukaryota > Metazoa > Arthropoda > Insecta > Hemiptera > Cercopidae > Prosapia > Prosapia bicincta. The sequence continues at coordinate 341,434,193 of JBAIZL010000001.1, forward strand.
GATCTTGCAACTACTATTTTAAAAGATATTACTAGCTGTGTAACAAATGCAGCTAAGGCAAATCCACCCGACCTGGGTAAAATCGTAGGTTGCATCGTCATACCAGTCGGGAAAGGTTTGTAAGAAGTAACGAAGAATATTGGTAAAGCTACACCTGTTATTCAAAGTGCGTTAAAAACTGCGTTGGGAGTTCCACAATGTCTACAGAACGTCCTCACAGAGAAACTGAAAACCGTAAATTCTATGATAAATTCGGTGGTAGATTGCGCTGCAGGCAAAGGAACCTCTACATCTTTACCCAGCTTATGCAAAGGTATTTCGTTTGTTGCCTAAAATATTTATTACAATTTTTGATTCAGTTTCAAGTAAAATGATCTGTCTTTCAGCTTCCAGATTCTTTCCCAGACTTTAAAGCAATTGCAGAAAGTTCCATTCAGGCTTTAAATAGTGCATTTGCTGCCGCTTTAGGCTCCGAGAGTCCGCTCAACACCCTGCATCTAAGTATTGATAAACTAAAGGAAGCTGCCTCAAAAATATCTCCAAATGCTATACAAGATACTGTTTATAACAAAGTTCAAGCAATAAAAGCCGCCATTGGGCAGATTAAGCAAGTCTCCAACACTATTAGCGCTGGAGCTCAACAATGCTTTTCAACAGTTGAAGATTTGGTCAAAGATTTACCCGTAAAAGGTAAGTATATTATAGGTATTAAAGTTCCATTAGGCCCCTCATACATAGGCGAATTCGTTTTATAACGAAACCTACTTGTTTCAGCTGTCGAAGAAATATCCGCATGTGCGGTCAGCATTGGCCCAGATGCAGCCAAATTCATTGCCCAAGTTGCTGAACTAGACATTGGTCTTAAAATAAAGGCTGCTGAAGGAAGTGTAAAGGTTTTTGAACAGTGCTCCGTTTTTGCCACGGCAGTAACAGTTTGACTAAGAATTGCTTTGACTCAGGAATCTCCGATGCTAGAAGTTATATTGCTGATCAACTGAAAAAGATAAACAATGCCATAAACACAGCAAATAGCCTGACGAAGAAGCCTGAGGGATGCTTGAGTTCCGAACTTGAGCAGTTGGGCGAGGTC
>JBAIZL010000001.1:341440282-341450282 GCA_036971475.1 Prosapia bicincta
TAATATTTAGGATTGAATTACAACGAAAATATAATTCGAGAAAAAATTGAGAATGTACAAAAAAATGTCTAATTTACGCATTAAAAATTGATAAAGCCTTCATTAGTCAATACACAGGTGTTGTGATCCATTGTTGATAGAGTTAGTTAGCTGCCCTAAATGTGGGCAAGTTTCCGCCAAATGGGAACGTTCTAGAAGATATTTTGATATAAGAGTTTTTCTTTTGGGACGTATAAGCAACGTTTTGGAAACATGTCCAAGTGCAATCACCTGAATTGGTAACCAAGAGTTAAATTTATTTTCTACTAAATAATTTTCTTAAATAATCGTAAAATATGATCATTAGGCTGATACCTTCAAATGATTCTTCCCCCGAGATATCGTGACTCAAAGGGTTATATATCAATAAGTTAGTTTTTTAAATTTAAATTTCGGTGACTGTTTATCTGGTAGTTTTTGCTAGTAGCAGTTCTGGGTGTAGTTCGTGTCAGACCTGCTGGTTTCAATTTTACCTGCGTCGGCTGTCTACAGGTAAGTGTGAAACCACAGGTAAATGGCCAGGAGGATAGTATGTGATGGGTAGGTAGACCTCCAAGCCACACCTTTACTAAATAATTAAAGCAACCACGTTAAATTTATTAGCTACTATATTATTCTAGCTTGACATTATTGGATTTAAAACTCATGCTTTAAAATAGACTTATGATGATTCAATGACATTCTTTAATTTAATAATAAATATAAAATTTCTTAAAGTGGACAAAATTTAATACAAAATTGTAATACAAAGATGGTCTCTTGAAGCATTATGTTCTCTTGAAACAACTTAATAAATTACAATGTTATATATTTCTAAATCTTAGGGGCCTTTATTTAGGATCTTTGTATAGTGTACAGTGGTTTAATACAAAATCATAGTTTAAAATATATGAAAAGAATGAATTAAATTTATAAGCGTTGTGTTAATAATAAATCTTGGCTGAAAATATAACATAATAAAGTTTATTGTACTTTTGTGTTGAATGTCTCTTCCTTGAATTTTGCTATTGCGCCTTAGGAATTTAACTTGAAGCACTTAACTTGCCTATCACTTCTGCTAAATGTATTTTTAACCTTTTAGTCAAAGATAAAATTCCCCTTTCTCTCTAATAAATTTACTTAATCACTGGTAGCAGTTTTTAATTATTATTATAGAAAAGTTCTTAAAACCTTTTCAATTTATATATAATCTCCTTTGAATAGGCTACGCTTCTTAAATAAAAATCCATTATTAAAAATAACCCCTTGTAACTTGAAACATTTACGAGCACACATAAAACACATTCATACTCCCTTAAACCTCAAAACTTAGTCCCAGTTTTCCTCAATGACCTTCCTTTTTAATAATAGACACTTTATCTCCTCCTATTAAAATTTAGGCAATTTAAATATTTGAACCAATGAAACGTTCTCGTTCCTTACCTGTGTTACCCTACTTTCATTAGCTCTTTGGCTCCTTCAGACTGTTATAGTACTGTTATAAATACTAATTTACAACAGTAAACTAACAGCAGAATATTTGTGCTTTCTTTGATTTTTTTCAATGGTTTATTGATACCTTTTCTTAATAATGTCTAACTTATCATTTCCGAACATTGATTTCTGTTTTTACAGTAAGCCTCATATCGTAGTGTCATAATATATATATATATATATATAAAGTGGATCTAGTAGCACTGGTGATTTCACCTATTATTTGCACTTTATTAGTATACGATTGTTTTATATTTAATCGTAGGAATAATGTGAGAATATAATTATGGAGAAGAATCTACATCGAAAAAGAAGAAAAAAGGTAATGGAATCATAAAAATCTAACTTGTAAGTTGTCGTGTAGAAGATAGCTAAATTTATAGTTTGGATGTATCTCCAAAGAAACTTTTTTATGAATTTTTACTTGTAAAAGCCAGTAAAAAAACGTTTCGTTACTTGCGAAAGAAACAGAAATAAATTAGACACAATAAGAAGAAAACTAAATTTTATAAATGATTGTACTGAGTGTAATAATTTTAAGTAAGATTTGATTGTAGTGTGTATATAAATAAATAAATAAATAAATAAATAAATAAATATATATATATATATATATACCTAAGTCAAAATACAAATACAAGAATTATAATTGAATTTATAATTCAAAGCTTTTAATTGAAAATTCAATTATAATTCTTTTATTTGTATTTTGACTTAGTTCTTTATTATTACACAAGAATGCATATTGCGATATTTATATATATATATATATATATATATATATATATATATATATATACACATATATATATATATATATATATATATATATATATATATATATATATATACGTATGCATATACACATATATATATTCCATACAGAAATTATTACAATAATTACTTTTTACATATACACTGATATACTCGCAGAGTACATGGAGTGAGAACTATCGTAGTCTAAAAATTGTTTCACACTGGTATACCAAAGTCTTAGCAGGCGTACAACAAAAAGCCTGCATCAGCATATATATCGTAGTTTCACCAGAATCCAGCATCGTCAAGATGGCCTAAACAATTGCCCGTCTGTCCTTCTTTTGTCTCACCATTCTGCCAATAAAATCTATCGATGTCGCATTTCTATACAGCTGGTTAATTCAAAGTATCATCGCATCTGTTAAGCCTGTTAAGGTGTTTCTCTAGTTTTAACATCCTCACGTATAACTTTTGCTTGTAGTTGTCCACTTGAGAAATATGTCGCCAAGACTGGAAATCAATGGTATCACCTTTCTCTTTGTCGTGCTTATAAAGAACAGACATTTTCAGCTTGTTTTCGTGGCTGTTTTCGCCACGATTTTCTAAATAGATTTTGTCTTCCGCGTTACCAAGGACCTTATCGATTGTGATGTGATCAGTGGTTTAGAAGGCTAACTTATGTATTAGGAACTCGGCACACTTTATACAAATTTTGTAAAGCATTCATGTTGAGGAATATTACATTTTGCCTACCTCGGATGTCATTCGATCCAATTTCCTAGCGTTCATATCGAAGGCGTGCTTTAGAAGATTTCCTTTACGCAGAAGCTCCCTTCGCATATATTTGTTCTGGTTAGAGTATGTCTGAAATCACTTACTTCTTGTTTAACGGACAGTTTACTAACTTTTTAGTGGTGTGCATATGAGATCTTCTTTTTCTTCATCTATAGCAAATATGTTTATGATGTTTTTCGAGAGAGACTCCCTCTCTCAAGCCTTGGATTCGTTTAAGCTTGGATTCCTTATCTCGATGAAATCTTTGTGAATTAGCTGCATGGCGGTACAGAACTAGAGATCTACCTCAGATAGCTCAACTCTCTCCACTTCAGGATATTTTTCACTTTGTAAATAGAGATTCATAGTAGCCTAAAGTTTCTGGAGGTCTTGATTAGTGAGTTTCAGAATGGCTGGTTACAGCATACAATCTAGAGAAATCTAACTTGCATTAATAGTTATCTTGATTCAGAGCATTAGCTAGAGGATTGCCGTCACACAAATTGGACGGGCCCGGATTAAAAAAAGAAGAGACTTCACTCACGATTCAATTACTGATCGATTCACCTAGTCAGTGCTAGTTGAGATTCTGGCCAAACGTCAGAACTGTGTTTTTTATGCACTACAAAAGAAAGAATGTACTCAAGAAATCTACTATTTATTACATTTTTGATCCTTGAAGGAAAACGTATATATATATATATATATATATATATATATATATATATATATATATATATATATATATATATATATACATATATAGAATATCAAATGTGTTTTCCTGTTAGAATATGTTTAAGATCAAATAATATACAAAAATACAGGAATATTTAATTTATTGAATAATAAACTCAAAGCTTTTCATTGGTTTACATTACCAACATCCTCAGGAGTTACAATACACAGTATTGTAACTCCTGAGGATGTTGGTAATGTAAACCAACGAAAAGCTTTGAGTTTATTATTCAATAAATTAAATATTCCTGTATTTGTGTATATTATTTGATCTTAAATATATATATGTATGTATCGTAATTTGTAAGAAAAATGTTTTTGATAATTTGGTACATTATCTTATTATTATTGAACTTTGTTAATAACTCGTATGTCTGAAATATTGGTTTTTTCGTAATGTTTAATTCTATTGTAGAAACTGTTAATAAATTACTTTTACCAGGTTGTGTATTCTGCATTAATGATCGTTAAACGACTGAAATTATTGATTTACTATTTTATAAGATCTATTAATTTATTAATTTAATTTGATATTTCATTGAAATCGAAAAGATAATATCTTCTCCTAAAAATATTAAAACTTAAAAGGGAATGTGAATTCATCGTATAAGTAAAAATAAAACGAAATCGCTTTATTTTATATTTTAGTTGATTAAACGTTTCTATAAATATTTTTTTTTTTAATGATTGTATGCAACTATAGCCCATATCCGAGTTAATTTCGAACGTCCAGCTTCTTTGATCCGTTTCTGCTTTGATTAAGCTTGACAGTCTTCTGTTGGTGGCATGTTTGCACTTTTCAAATAATTTCATTTTACGACTGTTAAAGATAAAGTTTACAACTATTCTAGCGGTAAAATATCGAGGGATATATGAGAGGAACCTGTCATTATTGTTCTATATCTCGGCCGCAATTATGTGACTCTAGTCACTCATACTTTTACTATTTGTGTTCGTAATCTAAAATCCTAGTACCCCTTACGAATCACCTATACCTACGCATTTTCGGTTCCTTCCCACTATCACTTATTTATTTATATTTTTTTTTTTATTGGTTGATTCTCTGTCAAGCGTAGGCCATTGTTTTAATCTCTTGAACTCTAATCTTTATAAAATAGCTGAAAACAAAAATTTGTTTGTGTAATGATTTATTTTTCTCTCATTTTTAGTTTTTTTATTTATGCAGATTATTTTTATTCCATTGCCATCTTTTCATCTTATGCTCTAATTTACAATGTTGATGATGATTGTACAGTAATTAGTTGTTCTGTTATTATTTCAAGTTTGTATACAATTTAATGCTGAAACTTCTTAGTTGTAGCATTTGGTAAGGTATTATTATTTATTTATCCATTTACCTATTCATTTATTTACTGGTCCTTAGGGTTACTGTTCACCAGGTTCAGTGTTTATTTTTATATATTAGGGTTATTTTCAAGCAATATATATTTGCCTATCATTAAATTTTGTCATTTAAATTGTTTCCGTTATGTAGGCTATATTAAATTATATTTACTACATTTTTGGTAAATACTTTGGTTTATTTGTTTTAAATCTGTTATAGTTTAGCTTGCACAGAAACTCCTTTTTACACAAGATATAAGCTGGAAGTTTTACGTATCTCGGATTTTTTTCTATTTTGGGTCTATTTAAAACTATATTACACAATCAAATTTAATTCCATCAATATTTTACTAGAAATTACAAAATATTGCTGTATCGCCTTAACACACACACACACACACACACACACACACACACACACACACACACACACACACACACACACATACACACACACACACACACACACACACACACACACACACACAACACACACATACAAACAAGCACGCGCGCGCACGTACAACGCACATACTCACACACACATACACACGTCCACGCACACGCACACACATACAAACGCACATACAAACACGCACAAACACACGCACACACACACACACACACACACACACACACACACACACACATATATATATATATATATATTCATATATAAATATATAAATATATATATATATATATATATATATACATACATACATACATACATATATATATATATATATATATATATATATATATATATATATATATATTTAATACACATAAAACAAGTAACCATAAGTGAAGAAAATATAAAATGCCTTTTTTATGCTTTATTTTCAGGTTTTCCACATGTTTAACTACTTACATAATGTTTGTTCATAATTGTTTATTAAGTTCAGGGGATTTGAAATACCTGAGCGAGTAACTAAAAAAATATGTGGCAACGCAGTTTTGAGATTTTTAATAACTCGGAAGTTACTATATAAAAAAACTCCACGGGCCGAGTAAATAATATTGTTTGCTTTGAGCTCTGCAATAGCATGGCTAAGGGACTGTTGTTTGTGAGTGTAACTGTGTGTCTCATGGTGAGTTTATATTCTAGAAATAAATGTAGGATTTATAATTGTATTTTGTTCTTCTAATATTTATACGTAAATTTTACTTTTAATATTACATATACAAGCTTTTAAAAACAACTTTTATTCATGATATATTCAGGCTTTCATTACAACATACATCTTTTTACACACAAGTCTACGGGTTTTGTATATTTAATTTAGAGATTTAACTTATATTTTATTGCAATTAAATATGATATTTTGTTGACATGCCCTGGCATAAATCATGTTTTCAGAGGAACAGTCTTCATTCAATTATTCTTTTTAAAGTATTTATGTCATATTACGTTGATAATAATTGTAGGGTTTGTTTAAGTATTCTGATATTATTAATTTCGTTTATAATTATTGCCTTTACTATAGGTACAGGTTATTTATTTCTTTATCTACTAAGTATTGCATAAACTCTACGTTATTGTATTATCATTGGAAATACATAATTATACACCATGAATGCAATAAATAGTTCTAAAATATATTTTGTAAAACCCATATCTTTTTTATGTATACTAGATTTTTTTTTGTCTTTTTTAAATGTCAGAAATAAGTATTACATGTATTTCCGTTTTTGTTTGTAAATGGGGAATAAAAGGTAATTTACAACGTATTTCTTTATATTACAAACTTTCTGTAATTTTTTAATCTAAAACGATTTGAAGCTAATGACTGAAACATCAGAGAAATTAGTCCATGACAAGGTTGTGGTTTTTAATGTATTTTCTATTAAACTGACGTGCCTATGTAGTTCTATTCCTTCCTAGATGACATTTTTTGAATCGGTATGTTGTCCTTTCACAGTACGTATATATTCAAGAATATAGAATGAGCATGACATCACGGACTTTTCTAACTAGTGTATTGTCGCTTTTGTTATGATCATATCAGTTTGATTCAAATAATTGAACATATGGTCATTAATGTAAACAGCTTCAAGAATATATCTTTGATGAATACGTGATTGCTTTGATAACGTGATTATCGTGAAGGCCTACGACTTTATATATGAGACTGCGGGCTCTAGAATGTATCGCCAAATTATTTCCTCTAAGTAGTACATTTTCAACACACACTGTATCACTCAAATTTGCTTCGTACTAAATTTGCTTCATTGACCAAGTTTACCAATTATGTGACCACGAGTACTTTTGTATGTGAATTTTTTTAGTTATAACTTGGTAAGTATAGGGTTATATTTTATTATTAATTTATTTAATTGGATTTGTGATCCCTATTCTAACTTCTAGACCTTTCAATTTATTTTATGTCATATTTTGAGATAGCTTCAATGATATCTACTGGCATACAACTTTTTTACTCTATTTTTTTTCTTATTTTTGGAAGTTTTATATTTTTTTCAAGTGGTACTCAACGTTATGATTTTGGGCCAAAGGAAATGGGTGTGTATAAGCTTTGCCACGCCAAATTATAGGCTAGTTGGTTAAACCACGCTTTTACCCTTCTACTGTCTAAAGGTTGTTTATTAAACTGTAAATAAAGAGACATCTATTTTGGGTTATACTTTTTTCAATTGTTTTTGAAATAAAAAATAAATATTTTTTTTTCTATTTAGCTCTTCATCTCTAATGTGAATTTTCATTCTTGTTTATACGGCCATTTTCAACTTTTCTCTTAATTTATGCACTTTCACACATTAGATGTACTTGCAGATGCACTTTCGATACACTTTTTACTTTCGTTGGTTTTACTTCATATTTTTTCTAATACCTTTAAACAGTCCTTAGGCTATAATAATTAAATAAAATTAATAATTTTATATCCTTCTCCCTATGGGTTTACTTTTATTACCTCTGATTAATTTTCAATAGTTTTATTAGTTATATTGTTTTTACATATTAATAACAAATATTTTTTATTTTTATTTTGTGAGACTAGGAACGGTTCCTATTCCTGCTACAATCTTGGTTGAAACTCATATATCCTAATGTTTGTAAATACAGTACTACAAAACTTCACCGTTTAGACTCTAAGATATTGCATATATTATTTTTTCAATCTATTTTAAAAAGAAAAAATTATAGCAAGCTAAAAACTGACATATAGGGTTATCATAACAAAATGGCTCGGTTTCGGCTTATGATCATCGCCAGTTAGTTTATCATCCTAATATGACTAGCTTCTTATATACAAAATATTGGTAAAAGTACAAGTATACATAATTACTGATAAGCTATCTAAATAACAAGTCTCACATGACTTAAAATAAATCGCGTAAAAGTGACCCACTTGAAATTTAAAACTCTCAATATATGTGAAGTAAGAAAATTCAGAAATATTAACAAATAAAAGTTTTTCACATTATATTTTCTTTTATTTAAAACCATCATATTACAAAATGTTAAAATACGAATAACATATTATGTCTATTCTATTGCATCATGATGTTCCTTATAATGATGAAAATATTTCTTAGGTGACAGGACATTCATTATTATCGCTGGGAGATTTACTGGCTTCTGTAGGGCAGATTGCAGGCACGGCGACAAACACCGTGGAAGAACTTACAGGTGCAGTTACTGGAGTTATCGGAGGACTGACAGACGCACTCTCTGGTATACTAGGAGGACTACCGGATACTATAAACAATCTCTTAGGGACTGTTTTCGATTTGGTAGGGAATCTGGTTGACGTATTGCTCTCCGTAGTGTCAACAGTCACAAAGGTTCTCGAAACAACTTTGGATACTGCATTGGGAGCGCCGTTAGACATCGTGGGAGGATTATTAGATTCAGTGACCAGTGCTATAAGCCCTGGAAACGTTGCTAGCGGCCTCACCGCTGGGCTAGGAGCTCAGCTGAAAGCTGTTAAAGGCCTGGTTAAACAGCTGACTGGCGCAGTAGGTTGTCTTGTAAACACGGCTGTTGGCAATTTGACGAAAGAGGTTCTGAAGGGTTAGTAGAATACATTAGTAGAAAGAAAGTGGATTAGTAGATACGCTTACCATTTTCTTAATTTAATGTGAGATTTATTATATTCTGTTTTTAGTATGCGGAAAATAGTTTTAATTGATTGTTTCATCTACAAAGCATAATTTATTTTCTGTATTAAACGATTATTTATAATATCTTTGTATTTGTATTTTATTTTACTTTCTATTAATGAATATTTTATATTACCTTCAATAAAAAAAGATAATTTAACAAATTTTCTAAATTTTTAGCCGCACGCATAGATTGATAAGATATAGGGTTGCGTGAAAGTGGATTTATTTATGTGTGTGTCCTAACGAATCCTACGTTCAATTTTTAACCACCTGCCTACTTCTTAAAATGTACTACTGGATTCAATGACACACAGATTTGACTTGCTACTTTATCATACCCCCTCCTGATGACTGATATTGTTAGGGCTATATAGTCATATTTTTCCGTAATTTGTTCAGCTGAAAAGATATATAATAGCATGAACAACCATACAATACATATAATCTCACCATGTCCCATTGTTAACAGGTGATCCAAGTTGTGTCGTGCAAAATATGATCCTGCTTAATTTCACTTTTTTATAGGTTCTTGTGTTACATTTGAGCAGAATATGCCAGTGGAACTCGTCCCTGAACTTTATTTTCAAAACCATTTTTCTTTTAATATAGTTTAAATATATTAAATTCATTTTCAATCAGGAGGAAGCTCTCTTGTAGTAATATTAGGCTTTTATTTTATTGCATTTATTATCTTATGAATTTAAATATTATTGATATATAACTTTGCAACTATTAATTCACTAGTTGG
>JBAIZL010000001.1:341455282-341542782 GCA_036971475.1 Prosapia bicincta
CAAAACTTTAAAGATATTAATTACATTCCCAACATTTACTACATATTTTACATTACTAATTATTATTACATATTTAATTCTGTTGTTTAAAATTATATCATTCACGATGTTGTTTATGTTTTATGTGTAATAATTATTGACTCTATGATTCAGCTGATAATTATTAATAACTCATGGGAGGGGTAAGCGTTATAACAAAAGCAGATGTTTGTTCTGTAAATATATTTAACTGCATTTTAAATATAACAAATTAAATTACAATCACTCAATCTAAGCGTTAAAATATCTCTTCAAAAATACAATTATAAAAATAATTTTTGTAAAACTGCAATAATTGTCTTATTACTATAATATCGAATTTCGATGATATGCAAAGCCAAAAGGTAATGTAGGAGATAACAAAAAAAGAAAAATAATAGAAGAACGTGAAGAAAGATCGTCTGTAAAATTAGTGAACTTTTATAAATTTATATATGAGAGTATAGTTATTTCACTTATCTACAGATTTTAAGAATAATATTTGTAAATCCAACTTTATTAATACATTCATGTTTACATTTTACAGGCATGAGCTGCACCTACTTGTCTTGCACGTTCTGGTCTTCTCTATTTGCGGCACGTTCCACTCAAATGTCCTATTTTGTACTTTAGACGATGCAATAGAGAATTAGAAAAGACAACATATGATATGTTTAAATTCCTGAAGACCTTTATCTAAGAGGGAATGTTTCCAAAGACATTGTTAACTAGTACAAAATGAAATAATTTTAACCAAGTACTTATTATTTTAGACAAAAACTAATATCAATGAAATTTTATTTTCAAGTCGTGTTCGTGTTTTGAGTGTGGTGTGTGTTGCCACCATGTTAGTGGGTGAAAGTGATATAATCACGTTATCTCTATGATCGCGATATAGAGTAGGTTCACTCCAGGTAAGATTTGCTTCGCTTGACCCTTCTTTATATTACACAACCAGATAGTTTTATAATAAGTAGTAATTAATTCAATTTGACGTTCCTGCAGGAGTTCAATAAATTATAAACAATTTTGATACTAAATAACTACTTGTTAATTCACACAAATTTATGCCTACTAATGTTTACACCTTTAACATTTATAAAACATCCGAATTCCCCTTGTATTCAATTACAATTTTAAGTAATGAGTTCGCTAATATATTTACACTTACCACTGTATATCATAATTTCACTAAGCTTTTACTCTCTCCATTATACTACAAAGAATTATTCTTTTAAGATTTAACAAAATATTTATTTATAGACTTCAAGGTTCTATAAATTTCTAGTAATTCTCATCCGCTTTACTTCTACAAGTTTTCAGACCTTTCCTCTAGAAAAGTCTCTCTGTTGTGCCCATTCAAGTGTGAAAAGCCTAATATACAGGTCGAGCCATGTGCATTATTTAATCAGGAATAGAGCATTCCCAATTGAAATATTACTCTGAAAAACTTTAATATTTCTCATATCTACGATGGTTGTAATGAATTAGCCACTGCAGGTATAATAGGTTATCTCATATACAGTGTTCCACGGAACCTGAAGGCCGGGAAAACCTGAAAGATTATGTCCTGAATACTATCAAAATAAACCTGCTAAGTCTTCCAATTTTCCCAAGCGTTAAATGAGAGAATTATTGTAGGCTATTTAGTTATATAGCCTACTCCAGTAATTCAGTTTTGCTCTATTAATTACCAGTTGACTGGTTTTTTGTTCATTTTTATAATTGCAAAAATCTAAAACGTAATACATCATCCACGTATTATAATTTTTATAATTACATTTTAAAAGAAGATAATTACATATATTCCGAGGAAAATAGGAATAAAGCGGAGCGCAATAATTCTAAGCCTATTTGCTAAAAAAAAATAATAACCTAATTAACCGTATTAAGTTTAGATGATTAGGAATTTTGCTACGTTCTTTAATAATTACAAAACATCAATTGACAATGACTCATAATATAAGGGTTTCGAGATAACTCGCCTGATGCCCACTCTCTAAAATGCAATATAATTTAATCGAGATCTTGAAGAAGCCCTATCGGCGTATAAAGCAGCGTGTAAAGAACTTGAAAAAATTTGCTCACATAGTAAAATAACAAGTTGTTTTAAAAATAAAAAATCAGATTAACAGATTATTTGAAAGATAAATGTCTAAAAGATTTCAGTGTTTAAAAGATTATTTGTCTAAAATTAGGTTTTTAAAAATTTAGTGGATAGTGTTTACCAGTAAACAGTACCTGTGTGAGTGTATGTGTGTAAGTGTGTGAGAGAGAGCGCATTTTAATAGAACTTTCGGGGTTTCGGAAAACGAAAAATAAACAACAAATACATGTATGCAATTAGTAGTAAGTAGATATACCATACTGTATTATAAGTGTACAGTATAGCTGTAATTAATGTTATCATTTTTTATGTGGGACGTAACTCTCCCCTTTCCATATAAACTTGGTTTCAGTCTTCGCGGTAAGTTCGGAAACGTCCCGGCGAGTAACAACGGATCACTGTACTCATCCTGGAGATATAAGAAATCTGGTCTACACATTATCTCTAACTACGTATGTTTTTAAACAATTTAACTTTCTAAATCAATATATTTTTCAGTATATTATTCAACACAAACATCAAATTCTATCAATAACATACTTGATATCAAACCTTGTATGATGTCAGAGACGTTTGTACAGAGCTAATTGCTTTTTGTTTTTTTTCACAAATAACTGTACATAAATAACTTCATAAATAAATTTTAACTCGATCTACTTTTATGTTGCTGTGCACTGTTTACTCTGCTATCGATAGTGGACAGTCTTTTATTATACATTGTTGTTGGAATATCTGGTCCTTATACGCGATGATGTTGACGTCAAACCTGTTCTCAGTAACAGTTTTCCTGTTAATTGGTGTTGGAACCGCAGTTGTTGATGTTCTGTCATTTTTCTTTCGGTAAAACTCTATTTACGGTATAAGCTCATTGTTCTTGTACTCTTGTTACCTTGAAATTGTTCCAACAATATTTTTATACAAGTAAATTAAGTTTTTATTCTAAAGTTAATTACAATTTTCACCAAGAAAAAAATGGAATTTGGTAAAATTTATTAAAATAGAGTTTAGATAGAATCTATTTCGTTTTCATGTATGCTATGAAAAATATGTAAATGAGAAAAAAATAATTCAAGTGTCAAATCACTAAATTATTAAAAAAATATAAAAATAACTTCAAACCGTAAGTGCATAAGCCAATATAAAATAAAGCATAATAATATTATACATTTCATTACTACACCTTATTTTACAGCTTTCAACAATGTATTCGATTTAATATTATTAACGTTAGAGTGAAACAACCGACGAGACTTAGTAAAAAAAATGCTGTCTTATACAAACAAATGTATTATACCCTAATACTTTCTCTGCAATTTAGTTACGTAACTTTTCCCGATATCAAAGCACAACGTACAAAGAAAAGCTTGCAACTCGTTTCTCAGCCATCGTTTACGTGTTTAGTTCATTAATCTTTAAAAGATGCGTTGGCATTTTGATCTTACATTTTTCTAATTATGCAATTCCAAACTACACGTTTGCAAAACTAATGTACGTTTTACAATTAATGGTCTTCTTAAATATGAAACAAATCATTTCTCTTGGGCTTAAAATGTGACAACTGGTATTAAAGTTTCTTTACAAATATTGATGTAGGTATATTCCATACCTTGGTAAATTTCCCTTATCGGTCGGTTTTTCATATCGTGTCGTATTAGAATTGGAATAAACAATTTTTCTTTTGTAGACACTGTTGTAATTTGTCCTAATTTTGTATTTTTCCCATATTATCTGTGCAAAAATATAAAACTGCACTGATTTTGTATATAAAACATAAACTCCGATAGAATCAAAATTCTTCTTCTTTCTCACCAATATCTTCTTTTATCATTCAGACAAATGTAAAACACAAAAAATAGAGGCAAAAGTAAAAGATACCTTCAGGGAAAATAGTAAAGTTGTAATAAAAATAATATAATTGTAACACACTAATATGAATCAATACGTAATTTTCATCAAACTTGCTTAAAGTATAAGAAATATGAGACACAAATGTGAAGTAACACACATAATATTTTAGTAACATATTACTATCAGGGTTTAAAAAGAAAGAAGAGGTTGTTCCAGATATCCCCAGACAGGCACCCAAGATGATGACGAAGTGGTTAAAAAATAAGACTTATGAAAAAATTGGACGGTCAGAGACAATCTTCGAAGTTACTTTCAGATAAAATTAGTTTATTTTTACGTTAACATTTTTTTTAGTTGAAAAATAAAAAAGCAAATGAAAGTTATATAAAAAAGAGTGTTAGAGTCAGCAGAAGAAATAGTATATGGCAGAAGACAATAAAATTAGATAGTTATTTAGGAGGCCTAGAATCTACGGATGCTCGACATTTTTGTTACAGTACTCCGTAAAGACAAGGAACATTGACTACATTAGGAGAAGTTCTTGATATAAAAAAGAAAAGAATTTAGTTAAACAAATGGCAGAAGACAATAAAATTAGATAGTTATTTAGGAGGCCTAGAATCTACGGATGCTCGACATTTTTGTTACAGTACTCCGTAAAGACAAGGAACATTGACTACATTAGGAGAAGCTCTTGATATAAAAAAGAAAAGAATTTAGTTAAACAAATGGCAGAAGACAATAAAATTAGATAGTTATTTAGGAGGCCTAGAATCTACGGATGCTCGACATTTTTGTTACAGTACCGTAAAGACAAGGAACATTGACTACATTAGGAGAAGCTCTTGATATAAAAAAGAAAATAATTTAGTTAAACAAATGTTTTACTTGTGTTGAAGAAAGAATTATTAGCTTGGATGAAGAAAGAAAAAATCTTTTAAATTGTATAAACCAATAAATTTATTTTGAGAAAGAATTTAGATTAAACTATTGAGAAGTAAAAATAAGTAAAAATTTAAAACTAGTTTGACAAATAAATAAACTTTAATGACTAACTTAGATAGCAGTATTTAGAATGGAATACCTAGAAAAACACACATACACACACACACACACACACACACACACACACACACACACACACACACACACACACACATACACACACACACAAATACTATCGTGATCAGAATAATAACTTAGGAGTAAATCAGATTTGATGCAGGAAGACAAATAAGGTAAATAGCAAACCTGAAAATCCATGTTGGTTTAGAAGTAGGTATTTCTTGCATACGTGATATATTTATACATAAAAAATTAGTTGATAGTAAGAAGTAATTTCATGAGGTAAAGTATATAAATCTGAACTAAATTCAAAATTATTTCAAGGCTTAAAATATTGCAAATGTAAACCATTAATCGTTAGCAGTGACTCAAAAAGTTGGTATAATTTGTACAAAAACATATATAACAATCGCCAACGGCAGGAGATTACATCTTTAATTAATAAATTTTCGACGCTATTTAAATTTAAAGTAGGTGTGCTTGAAAGGTTAAAGGGAAATGTCGAGATTTTAAACGATAATAGCCTACAGTTACCCAGTCGATCAGAAGGCCAAACACAAACAGAGAAAATTATCCAATTCGATCATCTCTGACACACAATGTATTACTGGAAGGAGTAGGATTTTCACTGGCTTAAATCACTCCTCTCTAAGCTCACGTCGCGAATGTTCGACTTTACTTGAGCCTGAGCCTAATGCAAAGATCTTATCTTACAGTAAACAGATCCGTCTAGCATTTAAAGGTTTATAGATGTGAAAAACTAGCTTGAGTCACGTTCCTTTTTACGACATTTCGTTTTTTCTAGATCAGCCCTGACAAAACTTTGATTTTCTATCTTTGCAGTCAAAAGTAGAGTGTAACTTGGATTTTCATATTCCCTCTCGGTCTCGATCCCTACTTCACACTCCCCAGCTTTCAAACCCTGTGTTTTCTGAACATTTTTTTTGTGAACATACCCTTGCGGGATTGGGTACTTCCATGCTTACTTCCTATTGTTGTTTTAGGACAATATAATATGTTCAAGTCTTAACTACCTGTTATATTCTTTGCCAGATGTGGTGATTGATTATTTGGAACGTCTCAGTATAGAAGAAACACAATGAAAACACCATTATTTAACGACTATAGCAACGAACCACGTAACACTCTGTAGAGATTGGCAGACTGCGTGTAGAAGAACAAAAAGCTGTGAAAAAATCATTTACGCTCTCATAAACGTCGGTTGGGTAGTAAATTTTAGGTATTTCTAGCCCAAATATCACTGGCAATGAAAACCTGACCAACTAGCTAAACAGAGTACATCAGTACCCCGGCATGAGTTCCTGACTTCACGACACTCCTCCAAGTCCCTAATAAAGATGACAACCAAAAAATTGCACCTAGATCGGTTGAGGGAACTCTTTCTGACTAGAAGCTGTCCTGAGCAGTTGGCGTTGCAGCATAACAAAGAAGACGTGTCACGATTATCTTGCCGCGCATTATAAGCTGCTGACCACGGAAAGTATACGGCTTGGTTATGAAGTCATGATTGCCGAATATTTTCAGGATCGCGCAGTTCTGGACCGGTTCTAGGATTACGATAGTCTACTGGTAAACTTGTCGCCAAATCACTCAATTTCTAAAGGTGGGCGTTGGCTTGTAAGTAGATATGAAAGACACAAATATATCTAAATATTTTCTTTACTCAACATGAATTTCAATTTTTTTGTTTTTTTGTACATCATCCAGTTTTATCCATGTTTGCTACTTGGTCCTGATTCAGAAGAAAAATATTTACATATGTTTTCACAGCAGTATTCTCAGAAATATGGGACTTTTATTGAATAATTGTTTTTTCTGTATTTCAAATATTATTTAATTACTAACAAATTATTTATTTTGCAGTTATAAAATATGCAATTTAAAATATTATTATAAATTAAGTGTTTAAAAGTGTAGCCTATATATATATATATATATATATATATATATATATATATATATATATATATATTAAATATGGTAATATGTTTTCTTGTAATATAGTTAATAAAATAAAAATATTTCAAAAACAAGGATAGTTTCAATACGTATATTATTCAAAGATTTTCACCGATAAAACACTACCAGCAACTTAAGGAAAAATAATTATATAATAAAATATTTTTACAAAATTAAAATCATAAATCAAAAAATCATTATAAGTATGTGCAAAACTTATAAAGATATGGTTGTTTGTAGTACATATGATTTAATTTTTGTAAATATATTTTGTTACATAACTATTTTTCCTGAAGATGCTGATACTGTTGTATCGGCTAAAAGCTTTGAATAATAAGTGTTTTAAAACTATCTTGTTTTTGAAATAATTTTAATTTATTAATTATATATATATATATATATATATATATATATATATATATATATATATATATATATGTATATATATATATTTACTTCCTTGTAAAGTGAAGTTCTTAAAACAATATTCACAATAACAAGGTACATAAAATAGTAAAAGTTATATGTGACTAAATACTGTATTAATGTAACAAATAATTAAATTGATACAAAAGAAAATCTCTATTTTTAAAACTGATATGTTTAAAAACTTGTTGTACAATTGGAACGGTTTATAACCTTAATATATTATATCCTATAAGGAATTCGTTTATAAAGATTATATCAATTAATTGCCTAAACAATTATAAATTGTTATTATTTACAAATGTCCATTGTTTATATTTTCATAAAATACATCATTCTTTGTAAAATTTTTAAAATTTAATTCACAGAAATATTGTTATATATTTAAAAGTACAAACATGTCTATTTAACAAATGGCTAGAAGCTTTTTTTACGTGATATATATTAGAAAAACATAACAATGTTTTCATTAAAATAACATTTTCTACACCAGGATTTAAAATAAATATAGTTTATATAGTAATTTAAATTACTGCATTCATTTTCTAGTGAAATAATTATTTATTATAAAAGCAACCTTGTCACAGTAGATGACATTATACCGTTATTCGTATATGACAAAAGTATAAAATACTGATCTTAATTACGGACGAGTCACTAAAAGGGACGAAAACTAAAATAATATTCACTTTTGAGATTTTTGTTAACGTGTCTATAACATTTTTTATTGAAAATTCTTAAAAAAATATATTTAGTTATCAAGCAACAAATTTTTTTTTAATGTTAAAACTATTAACTAAGATATAAGAAAATAGAAGATATATAGAAAAATGATATACATACAAAATAACAAATCAAAACAATAAAAAATACTTTAACAGTTTTTTTTCAAAATCAATATATTATACTATTTAGAATGACATCTAATATGTTACAAGGATTATACAAGTATTTAACATAATATTCTATTGACGTAAAAAATAGTTTTCCAGTAGAATTATAATTGTTGTAATATAATCGGAATTATGTAAGACACACAGTAGAAAACAGTTTTTAATGAGTATGTTTCCTTGTTAAAATGCCGGTAAAAATAAATTTGTAAAAAAATAATAAATACATTGACATCAAAACGTACTCATTATTATGACGTAATAGAAACTGGTTATATAATCATAATTACGTCATATTTAGAAATGCCCTAGACAATCAGAATTGTCTTTGTCTATTTAATATTTAAAATTGTTTACTTCTCTTTTAATTATTTATGTTCAATGTTTATCCATAATTGTTTATTAATTCCTGTCTGTAGTAAAACACTTTGTTGTGCCATTTTTAAGTTTACGTAACCAGGTAGATTTTACGTAAATTGCTTTATTACATTTGTATTTACGAAGGTCGTCTTTGCCATTTTAAAACCAAAAAGCATTTTTTTTTGTTGATAAAAGACAATATAAAAACCCCCAACCCGAAGAGGAATTAATTACTTTCATTGAGCTCTGCGGTACCATGGCTAAAGGATTGCTGTTTGTAACTGTAGCTGTCTGCTTACTAGTGAGTTCTTTATTAATTTGAAAATAAATTTGACAAATTTATTTAAACCAGTGCTTTCTATATGATAATATTATTTCATCATAATACCATTAAGTTTACATTTTCAAGAATGAAACAATAATAATTATTTAAATAAAAAATATTTCTATAATGCTGTTTAAAATGAACAGAAATTTATTAAATAAAATTTCTGTTATCCAAAGAAACCTACTTGGTTTTTTATTTTTAAATTT
Source organism: Prosapia bicincta (assembly GCA_036971475.1). Lineage (NCBI taxonomy): Eukaryota > Metazoa > Arthropoda > Insecta > Hemiptera > Cercopidae > Prosapia > Prosapia bicincta. Next base: position 341,464,511 of record JBAIZL010000001.1, read on the forward strand.
TATTCTAGATTTATAAATAAATATTTATAAATGATAAAATTGTTCTTATAAATTTTCCTTCGTATGAAATCTATTAGTGACTCAAAAGATAATTAAAAACTTTTCAAAATTCAACGAATATTTTTTTTTAAAATTTACTTTTCAATTAAAATACGTCATGATTATTTTGCATTAAACAAAGTTAATAGAATATCCTTTGACATGGTTTTCAATTAAGTATGACTGGAACGCATCTCATGAGCGTAAAAGGTGCAGTTGGCGTAAAACTCGCCCTTAATTGGTTTACAAATGAAGCCTAGTGCTACGTTCTATCAAATTCGCCAGATGGGGTTACAGTCACCGACAAATAAGTTTTTCTGGATTGAGTGGATAATAATACGATCTGTGTTCGGCGCTGATCGAACTAGTTTGAAGCAGTGTGTGTGTGTGTGTGTGTGTGTGTGTATGGGTGTGTGTGTGTGTGTGTGTGTGTGTGTGTGTTTGTGCGTGCGTGTGTTTGTGTGCGCGTGTGAAAGCTTGCGCGAGCGTGTGTGTGTGTGCGCCCGCTTGTATGTATGTATTGGTGTTGGAGTTTGTCTGAATGTGAGAACCTAAAACCAATATCATAAAATAATAGATTTATATAAGAAATTGTATGATATTGTTTTACGAAACTGACATTAAACATTTTTTTATATGATATACATCTTTCCGAACAATACAATTCAATAAGTAATCATAAAATGTGTATTATTTAATATTGTTTTATAAAAAATAATATTTAATACGCTTTATATTTTCAAAGTGAGTTTTTTTTTGGCGCACTTTAACAAAATAACTGTTCGGGGAAATCTGACCTCTATGCAGTTATGTATACACCTGATTTTATATATGTGATGTATGCCACTATTTTAGCTTAAATGGAATGATAACTCATGATTTAATACAACAGGTGATTTTATGTTATTGGTTTGTTTACTAATATGCCGTTTCAAAATTTTTGAAGTGTCTTTGTTTGTTTTACATTTTGTACGGATTTTATTTAAAACATTTTGTCACTAGTAAATGTATTTATTCCGTTTTACATTACCAAACGTTAATGTTTAAAGCATAAAAGCTCTATAACACTAGTTTCACACATGTATATGTCACTTAGTATCTAAGACATATTGATATATTAAAATCTAATTGACTTTAAATTTTTTTCTACAATTGTTAGTTGTTAAGCCAACTTGGTTTAATCAAGGTTTTCACAAATTTTACTACAACTATTTTCTTACAATGATAATTAATTATATACATTTATTTGAAACTTTGAAATGGAAATATCACTAGGCTCATTTGATACTTTTATGAGGCGACTTCAATTATTTTCGTTGAACAAAACTTTTATTTAGTTAATTTTTAAAACCTAATTATAATTCCGTTAGTTAAATCATTTTGTAATTAGCTACAATAATTAGATTCTTTTAAAATCATCTACAAACTACATCCTTCCAATTGGGAATTCACTTTCTATGTTTCCTCTATGTACTTTATTAGATACAAATTTGTTGTTCATTTCAAATGTCACACTTGTTAGGCCTACATAACTAAAAAGAAATGTTAATACGTTAAAATTTTTGTTTAACTCAATTCAAAGTTTATATCGCAACTAGTTTCGTAAAACACTCAAAGTAATCTTTCTTTGTAGTTTTAAAATCACATGTTCATTCTCATCATGACACCGTTATTTCAGCAGACCCAAGGTCTTCTTTGTCGTTAAAAGTATTATCTACTCTGATAAAAAAACATAATAAAAATTGCAGTGTACGGATAGCTATCACTATCAACTTGAAACTAGTTTTGAAACGCAATGGCTAAGGGACTGTTGTTTGTAGGGTTTGCTGCCTGTCTTTTGGTAAGTGTATTACACTAACATTATCATAAGATAGGCCTACATAATTCAAATATTCTATACACAAAGTATTTTCTCATTCGATTTTATTTGTTCCAAGTGAGGCCTTCCTTGTTAAATATTTATTCTTTAAAAATATTATATTTACTCATTAGATTCACTAACAACATTTTTTTTTTTGATTAGGGCCCTTGTATCGTCAGGTTTCGTTTACTATAACTAACCAAAAATTCGCACCATATATGACGCTCACTTGCAGGGTTCGTTGTATTTCTACACGGCCTTACGTCTTACAGTTTGTCATATTTATTCTAACGATGTATAAAGAGTCAAATACTACTGTGACGCCACCGAAGCGTCCTTAGGATTTTAATTTCCTTGACTCATTGACAAGAGAAGAAACAGGTGTTAATAAATCCAGATTTTTTTTAGAATTCACAGATATAAATAATGACCAACTTACACTTTTTTAAGGCAATTTCTCACTTTAAACAACAAGACTAACAAAATAACTGCTATATGACTAAAATTGTACTAAGATTGACTCTAACATCGACTACAACTCTAAATTGATTCTCACATTTATTGACCTAAAATCAACTATAAGATTGTCTCTGAGACATCCGGGTCGAGGGTTTTATAGGCCCCCCTTTCTCGGATGCTAGCCAGTCCAAGGGATGCTTCAAGTTAGTCCACATGATCTTTAGATCATATATTTAATTGGTCTAGACAACATTCAAGGTAATATTAGGATTTCATAAAATGAGGAGTTCCCAGTCACTACTTGTACACGTGAAGTGGTTTGGAAATTTCCCAAAGTATTTAAAACAGATTAAAATTACCCTGGTGGTCAGGTTCAGGATTTCCTTGTGGATGTTGAGAAGCCACAGAGACTGCTTATAATTTTCTATTTTAGAATAATTGTCTGCTTTCCTGGTGTAGCATTACACTACCTTAAACAAAACTATATGTCATTTCGTCATGGCCTCATGAACTATGATTTGATTGTTTGAATTTTTTTTCTATGTAAATGAGACAAGATTTTCGCAGGAAACAAGTTCATTACAGTACTATAAACAAAACCTGTCATTTGATTTATTCTTACGAAAGTTCTATCATTCAGCATTTTGAACCCTGCAGACTCCCAAACCATATTTATTTATGTTAATATATAAAAATTCCGTAGTAGTTTTCGCAATTTATATTATGAAAAAGAAAATTGGCAAGAAATGACTATAGGTATAAATGTTACGACACTTTTTAAGGAAGCATAAAATCTTTATTAATCGGAATTGCTAGTAATAAAACAAAATTAGATACCTTTTAAAGTCAACATTTCTTAATCTTTCAAACATTTTTCAAATCTTAATATTTTTACCGTTCTAGATTAAATCTAGTGATTTTGATGTTTTTATAACTGACTCCTTATTGTTGCATTCATACATTGAGTAAAACTTCTATTTTCAGGAATTGTAATTTTCATGAGGTTTGAACAAACAAACTCGTATGTGCTTTAGAAGAACATTCCTTCAAAAACGAAAATATACTTTACCAGTTCATTATCTTACCATTATTTTAAATATTGTAGCAAATTCAATTCCATATATATATATATATATATATATATATATATATATATATATATATATCTTGACGTATTCATAGATCTCTATACTACTTAATAAATTTTTATACTACTAATCAGCGAGAATCTTTACTAATATACTTGTAGATTAGTAAAAATGTGTAAAGTAAAATATAATGCAATATTCTTGTACATGAGAGTGTTATTAAACTATATATATATATATATATATATATAATTGTAAATTCAATTATAATTCTTGTATTTGTATTTTGACTTAGTTCTTTATATATATATATATATATATATATATATATATATATATATATATATATATATATATATATGTGTGTGTGTGTGTGTATATATATATATATACACAGGTTATTTGTAAAAGAACACCTTAGATTTATAATTAAATTTAATTTTATGAATGTTTTTTTATTGTTAATAAACCTCAAGGTGGTATCTAGCAGTTGCTCTATACACGTCAAAAAGATAATCCAACTCTCTGCAATTATTATTCACCACATAGAATGTGTAGTTGTCTCAACAATTGAGGTGAATAATTCGCATGAATGGTTGATGTCACAGACAGTTTCATAGTACACAGCAATTTATACGTAGCCCCAAAATAAAAGTTTTAGTATGGGCTATGTAATGTCCAAGAGATTGGGGTAGACCTGCGTAACTACGTTCCCGAAAAGCGAATGCTATCATCGCGTGCATACGATTACTGTAACGAGGTGGAGCGCCATCTTGTTGGTGTAACACATTACTTTTAATACCTCAATGTATTCATTATTTGAGGATATACATACTGTTTAAACATGTTACAATGTACGTCCCTGTTAAAGGTCTACCAAAATAAAACCACCAACCATTCAATCTTCTATTGAACGTGACAAATAATTATAAAATAGTCACGTTATTGCGTAATGGGGCGACTCTGACTACCAGGTTTTGTATTTATGAGAAGTTATTGTTCCTCTCAGATGGAATATTGCCTAATCGGAAAATAAAAATTAATTTTTATCCTAATAAATTCTGTGTAAGAAAGTTAACAAAAAAGTCATTTTTTAAACTTTTGGGATTATGTTTGTATTCAAGAAAGTGTGCAAAATTGTAATTTTGGGGTGTGCAAGCCTTGCTAGAATTATATCACACTTTAGGTACTCCTAAATACAAACGGCATCCAGGTAAGGACTTTAACATAGGTTTAATAACTCTCCCTCACGAAACAAGGATCTGTTCAAATAATTTCAGAAGTTCTCGGTCTACCTAGAGAATTGACTACTGAAACACTGTCAGTCTCCTACAGAGAATTTTACTAATTACAGATAATGTTTACAATGATTGGTCGCCTACTATACTGACATCAAAAACTACTTTGTATTGTTATAATAGACTCTATTTTGTACAAGCCGAACATCACACACACTTTCTGATATAGGCTCAAGCCATTGCACTGAACCAACCGCCTTAATATTTTTGGCGCATGGTTTTCGTGTGGACCGAACAGGGTGCCGGAGTCTTTATTCTCAACCATGTTTGCCAAACACTGGAACTGAAAATAAAGCTAGAGCAAATGATTGATGATAATAATGATGAAGACACATGTTTTACACTGATGAAAACCACATGGATGTCTAAAAATGTCATGAGCAATAAAACTTGGGCTATGAGTCAAGTGTTTATCAGTATCTATTTTGTATATGAAACATAAAATAATTACATTTATTCATCAAGATAATTATAGGTAATCGTGGTTTTGTTATAAAAAAAATAATGCGAGACTTGAGACATTGATAATTTCATCTAATCTTTACTTAAACGGAATGAAAACAATTGTCCCATTTTTATCTTAAAAAATACGTTTCTTGTAGAATATTTAAAAACCTACCTTCTTATTTTACATAGGTTTATATTGAAAATAATATTTTCAGTAAAACTGTTCTAAAATATTTCTAACTAGGCTACTATCTGCGAAGCTAAATGTGTATAAATTAATTATGTGTGTATATGTCTCGTACATAAAAATCTGTATTCTTAAACTTAAAACAATTCTTATTTTTATTCGCAAATCATGGTGAAACATATACTGCAAAAAATCATTTCAATTTAACATTAGCGAGGAAGAAATTAAAATTGGGTGTATTAAAGTCTATCCATTTAAACATTTTGTCACTATAAACAAATTTAACATGTAAAACTCCTGTCGTTTCAGACAATGCTTAATGCTGTCTACGTGTGGTATTTCTTTATACGATAGGAAAAGATTTATTAAAAATTACTAATGTACAAAATAACCTGTCTTTCAGTTTATTTCAGTTAAATAATTTTAAAATAAATTGAAATATCGGTTGGGTGTTACAAAAAATTGAATTAAATTTTAATGTTACATATATTTTACAGGCAAGTGGGCACACACTAATACCTCTGGGGGATTTACTGGGATCTATAGCGAAAATAACAAGCACACTAACGGACACTGTTGGGGGACTTTCAGGAGCTGTAACAGGCACTGTTGGTGGACTGACAAATGCACTATCAGGAGTTCTAGGAGGACTGACAGACACTGTAAACAATTTACTGGGATCAGTGTTTGATTTGTTAGACACTGTAGTGGACGCGCTGCTCAATGTAGTGTCAACCGTCACTGACGTTCTTAATTACACATTAGATACAGCGTTGGGAGCTCCATTAAATGCGGTGACAGGATTACTGGATTCACTGACAGGTAGCATAAGTCCCGTAAAGATTGCTAGCGGCCTCACCGCTGGATTAGCGCCCCAGCTGAAAGCACTCACTAGTCTGGTTAAACAGCTGAGCGGCACAGTAGGATGTGTGGTTAATACGGCTCTTGGGAACGTTACAAAAGAAATATTAACTGGTTAGTATATTCTTCGACTGATTGATGTTTAAAATACTAGTAGCCATATACTTAATATTAAACTAATAGTGAGAGTGAAAGTGATTGATGTATAAAAAAAAGCATTAATATAAAACACATAGACGCACACACACACACACTCACTCGCTCGCTAGCGTGTGTGTGTATACACGTGTGTCTTTGTAAGTATTCTAAACAATATTAGGATATCATTCCATTAAAACATATTCATATTTAAAAAAAAACTCATGAATATATAGATATATAAAATAGGAAGAGAGAGAGAGAGAGAGAAGGGGGGAACAGACAGACACAGATACAGATATCAAGGGAGAGAATAAAGGATATTTGTCTATTGTAGGTATAATATACATGTCTTATATTATTTAACAGAGAATATTTTTTTAATTACTCCTTATTAAATTTTTTATTATTACCTTTTCAACATATCAGGTGATTGAACTGTGTCTATCATCTCACTGAGGTAGTTTAGTTCGTCACAGAGTTATAATATATATATCAGAGAAATTATATATATAATACATATAACATATATATATATATATATATATATATATATATAACATAGCAATACATAATGAGCATGATAGCACTCATACTAATTAAGGAGAAAAATTAAATAAATTTAATTTAATGGAACAGATGTGATATATATATATATATATATATATATATATATATATATATATATATATATATATATATATATATCAAAAAAAGCTTTGAATTGTAAATTCAAATATAATTTTTGTATTTGTATTTTGACTTTTGTTCTTTATTAATACACAAGAAAACATATTGCGATATTTATATATATATATATATATATATATATATATATATATATATATATGTGTGTGTGTGTGTGTGTGTGTGTGTGTATGTATATCCTAATTTAAGTTTAGTAATTTTAAATCAGAACTTAGAATAATAGTTGTTGTAACTTGCTTACATAATATAATAGATACTTCTTTTTAAAAACCTCGTATCTCAATAATCCTTTCTACTAATAAATAAATAAAGTATTTCCGTGTTTACATACGTATATATATGTATTATATTTTAATTATAATTACAATACATATATTTTGTCACATTTCAGGTGTTAAGGAGACGGTGAAATGTGCCACCCCATTGGTAAAGGAAATCGCTATTGCTACAAGAGATGTTGGAGGTATTGTCTCATACACTGTGGGTCTTGCAAATACTATTTTGAAAAATATTACTACATGCACTACAGATGCCGCTAAAGCTAATCCACCTGCACTTGGTAAAATAGTCACGTGCATTGTTCAACCAGTCGGGAAGGGTGTAACTGAAGTAACAAACATTCTAGGCAAGACTACACCAATTATACAAAACGCGTTGAAAACTGCTTTGGGCGTTCCTGTATGCGCACAAAAGGTCCTTGCAGATAGAATTAATAATGTGAATTCAATGTTGAAGTCAATAGTGAAATGCGCCACTGACAAAGGTGTCTCTACAACCTTACCGAACGTAAGTAAAACGATATTATTTCCTGATTAAAATACGAATTTTAAATCTTGTTTCCTATGAATGACAAATACTATCTGATTTTCAGGTTCCAGACTCTCTACCAGATTTTAGGGCGATCGCAGGAAAAGCTATTGAAGCTATAAATGCTGCCTTTGCCGCTGCTTTGGATGCTAAGAGTCCAGTCACCACTCTACTTGAAAGGTTACAAAAACTGAAAGACGTTGCTGATAAAATATCTCCAGATGCTATAAGAGTGGCCGTCGCTAAAGGTGTTAAAGGAATACAAGACGCCATCGACAATATTAAGAAACAAGTTGGCAACAATATTAGTTCTGGTGCTAAACAATGTTTTTCCACAGTTCAAAATCTGGTCAACGATCTACCTGCTAAAGGTAATATCGCCGATATACTCAAATCACTTGCAAATTCTGTAACTTACCTTAGTTAATAACAACATATTTTAACTTTTATTACAGCTGTTCAAGAAATATCCACTTGTGCTGTCAGCATTAGCCCAGAAGCAGCGACTTTCATCGCCCAAGCTGCCGAACTAGACATTGGGCTCAAAACAAAAGGCATGGAAGCTGGCGTCAACGCATTTAAAAAATGTTCTCAATATGCTATGGCAACCGACAATTCGGCTCAGATGTGCTTTGATTCAATAATATCTGAAGTTAAAAGCTACATTGTCGAACAACTGAAGAAGATAAACAATGCCGTCGACACAGCGAATAATTTGATAAAGAAAGCTGAAGATTGCCTGACTTCAGGAATCTCGCGTTTGGACGCTGCCGGTCAAGTTATAATAACTAAGCTGAATGAATGTTTAGCTAGAGAAGGAGTAAGTAAATACACGACTTAAACAATACTGCTTTATATTCTCATAAAAATCCGAACTATCTTTGTTGTACAGTGTAACTGGATATAGGGAAGATATCAAAATATACGTAATGACCTTGTCTCTTTAGATGTAGATCATTTCTCGTTGTATTAAGTTTAAAAATGTCCTATTGTCTTTTCACTCTTGAAACGTTATATTTCCTCAGTTAAAATGAAATTTACGTCATGTTCAACCCTACATCGTAATCATTTATGACAAAATTAGTTTTTGTGTTAGAAGAATTAAGTGGATTTTAAACTTTCAAATTTGTTCTAAAGTAGAAATATGTGCACATACTCTGTCTTACTAACGTACATGGAATACGATGGTATTAATTATTATAAATGCAATGCAGTAAATGTTTTTTCTGTTATTGGTAAATAATCGAAAAATTCATTTTATAAATTTGCTATTTTTTATTATTTAGCAAGTAATTAAAATTTCTAGTAGTAGGCCTGCAATTTTACAGCAATGAATCTTCTATTAACAACAGAAATTAGCTTATAACATACAAGTTTTGAAATGATATTACAAAAATTATAATTTATTAAATAACATTTAGCCTAAAAATGTCAAGTAAACGCTATAGCTTCTTCATAAACCAAAATTATAATTTCTTCTTTATTTCACAAATATATTCTTGTTGAAATATCTTGAAGGAAAATGTATTGTTAAACCTTTTCATGAAGAAATGTATAAAAAATAACCATGGAATCAAAACCTCTAAATTATGGTAGAAAAATTGAAAATATTTATAATCGTTTGTAATTACGGTTGTTGTTTCAAAAGCCTAAAGGTAAACCCTTAGAGTTTGTAAACCATTTTGTCTATACTGAATAAATGTAAAGTTGTAAATGAATAAAGAATAAAGGAAAATAAACTAAAGGAATATAGAATTTCAGTTCTTGGTTTTTGTGGTTTTATAATAATAATAATAATTAACAAATTAATATTAATTAACTTCATAATACTCAATTGAAATTATTATTTCCATGTACAATTCTTGAAGTATAAACGGTTATAAACAATTTTTTTATACAGAAAAGGAATCTTGGAAAAACTCACCTTTATGTTTATAAAAAAAATCGTCGCTTTTTATAAATGACAAGGTATTGTAGAAATGATCTGTAGAAGACAATCTTGTAGATAAAATACGTTCCGTCCCCATGTTAAAAGACATTTCCGAGACAATAAAATATCGGATTACCAAACATACGGTCAGAACAGAGTTATCTTCATAATTCTGCAATTGCCAACTTAATACCTCAAATATTTTATAATATATTGTATCATGTGTTACTAATAGGGATGGGCCGATTCCGATTCTCGATTCCAGGAATCGTCGATTCTAGGTGGTATCGAGGAATCGTCGATACTCGATTCTTCATCATAAAAGTGTCGATTCCGATTCCTATTTTGTTAACTATTAAAATATGTGTGTGGAGTAATTTATTAGAAAAATAATTAATTACCAACTATATCTTATTTATGTATTGGTTGATATCAATGAAGTAAATGATTAAAGTAAACGAAAATATAATTATTTATGAAGCAACAGCAATACCGACGGTATTCGGTTCAGGGTACTGGCCGTCGCATCAATTTGATGACAGTTAACAGAAACTGACGGTGGAAAACCACATAATATATCAAATATGAAAAAGCAATTAAACAACATTCATTTTGCCCAAATTTATCAACAAAAAAGATCTATACTTGAAGAAACTTTATCCTCAGACACAGGACCTACAAGTGATAGTCGGTTAAAAATCAACTGGGATTGAGGAATAAATACAAAATAGGCCTGAATCAGTTGCACTTGTTCCAGACACCCGCAGAAAAAAGGTCCCACCAGATGTGGAGAAGGTATGCCCCACTAATCCAGAATGTTGGGGAAGAAGGTACCCCAGGGGAATTGACAGTAGAAGAAGAAGTAAACAATTATCTGGGGGAACCATTAGCCAGTCCAGATTGTGATGTTGGGAAGTATTTGGCAGTACAAAGTGCCAAATACCCTCATTTAAATGCAATGGCAATAAAATACCTGTCTGTCCACTCGCGACAGTGTTTTCTGAAAAACCTTTCTCAACTTCAGGAGCCATATGTGACTAGCGATGAAACTAGCTTGACCCACGTGTTCAAATGCTTGTGTTTTTGAACAGAAATGTACATTACCTGCCAGACTTTTAAATATTAAAAACTATCCTATTCGTATTAATTTTTTACTTTTTATGTTGTTCGTTTGTTTTTAATTTTTGTTTTGTTTGAGAGACAATGCAAATAGGCTCAGGAATTTTTTCAAACATCATAAAATAAGTAAAGTTCACATTGTTAACTTTAAAATAAGTCATTACTTTTATCTGATATGTTTTTATGCTTTTAAAAATTCCTATTGATAAATCAAGGTTGAAGGTTTTGTGTAGCCTATTACATTAAAACAGAACTTTTAAAAGGTTTTGCCATATGACCAAGATGTTAACTAAATTAATTATTAAAGAACTAGAATGTAAGCTAATATAACTTGAAAGAATCGAGAATCGAGTAAAGAATCGAGAATCGAACGGAAAATTTTAGAATCGGAATCGGAATCGGAATCGAAAATTTTAGGAATCGGCCCATCCCTAGTTACTAAATATTTCAGAACGAAAACATAAAATACAAATTAAACAATAATTAAAATTATTAGGTCATACGTATTTATACTAGGAGTTAATATTTTGTTTATAATTCTAATCTTCTGTAATAGAATCGATGGCGTGAAAGTTTCTTCCCAAAATTATAGTATAAATCGTTTGTATAAGAACGTACCTAGGATTGTCTCACTAAATTTCTGTTACTTTAAGTTGGCTCATCAGATGTTTATTCTAATGTATTTTTGTGATTTATTAAAATAACATCATGTTACAGGTAAACACCCAATCTCAAGATCTATCTGCAGTTTTGGTTGCTGGACGAAGAGATGTGGAGAATTCCGCCTCGGACTTCAGCGCTGCTCTGAGCGTGTTCAAGAATGCCAAAGAAAATATTCAAAGCTCTGTTGAATATGTTTCAACAATTACTCCCGAAGTTTTGGAGATCATTCTTGGACCGCAAATAACAACCGCTAAGGAAACTGTTGTTAGTGTTGAAAATTCTTTAGCAGACAACCAAAATCCACAAGTGAAAAACTGTATAGATTCAACCAAAAATGAATTGACAAAAACGGATTCAGCAGGTAAATTTGTCGTAAGAGATATTGTAATAGTATTTGAATTTTCAGAAACTTTTTAATATTTTAATTGGTTTATTTTTTCAAATACTTCATTTTAATTTCTGTTTCATATAACAAAATAATCGTGAGAAATTTCTAAATTGACGTCGTGAAACGCAAGTGTGTGTGTGTACCATTAGTATACATAATTTTATATATAATAATTTTAATTATATATATATATATATATATATATATATATAAAGAACATATGTTCTTTATTAATACACAAGAATACGTATTGCGATATTTATATATGTATATATATATATATATATATATATATATATATATATATATATATATTTTGTTTTTGTCTGTGTGTGTGTTTGTTTGTCATTCTATAATATCCAAATCATAAAGTAGGCCTTTCATTTACAGTAAGGTTTTAAACAAGAGCGACCAAATTCGTAAACTGATTCATTATATTTCCCAATTGCATTTCAGTATACACATAAGTCGGTTCCATTTATTATTCTTACGTTTACAGTTTGTTTGCCTTTAAGCTCATTTAGTCAAGCTTATTGTAGTTTTTATTTATTGTATTGCATATATTTATTTTACCAATACTTTTTATCTTTCTATTAAATAGAGGAAATGCAATTAAAACAACGGACAATAATATGAGAGAGTGCATAAATTATCATTCGCAAGGAAAATATTAAACTTTGTAAGCAACTTGAGGAGACTAAATTCAATCCTACCAGCTGTTTGAAATACTGTCGTAGACATTCAGACGTTTGAGTAGACGGATGAATAGAAATCTCCCAATTTATGAAAACGTGACAAAGCTGTTTTTGAAACAGAATAAATTTTAAATAATCAAGTCTGTTCTATAAATTATTTAAATAAAAATTTAGATATTCATAAACTAAGTTGTGTTTTTAGACATTATTATTTAAAGCTATTTATTAAATAATCCCATTTTTTCAGAAATCACTCACGTTATTATTTTTTATCAGACATGTTCCGACTATGGTTAGGTGGGTATTTTTATAATTACAATTACGTTTAAAGATAATTAATAGCCGTTGCTTAGAAAACGTATGTATTAAAAACGTTAAACAGTTTAAAGAAAAACTACAATGATATATGAACACACACACAGATACAAAACAAGAAAATACAACAATATGTATGTAATGTATTGCAACAATACAATTTCAACAACGTCATTTTCTAGCTCTTGAAAAAGGAGCAGCTTGTCTGGACAAAAATAAAGCAGAAGCAGAAGCATTGTCTAAACAGATCTTAGCAGAGGAGACAGCTCTGAAATCTAGACTCGCTAATTCTGGTGCAGATTCTGAAGCCAAATGTAAGGACAGCGTTTCTGAATCCGCTGCCAAGAGCTGTTTTGAAAACTTCAAGGTCGCCCTCAAGGCCGAGGTTGATCAGGCCATCAATACAGCACAGGGGCTTGTTGATAAGGCGCAAGTAGTAGTCAGTGCTACCATCAACTGTGTCAACGACGCTTCAACGGAAGTCCCCACACAAATAGATGGAGAGCTTGCTAAACTCAAGACTTGTTTGACTGGACAGGGAGTGGACCCGTCTACTTTTAATTTTTAATAGTTATTAGATGATGTACTGTATCACAATTATATTGGTTTTTCCTTAATATGTAGTTTCTTGTTATTAAAACATTTTTCATTGTTTTAGATTTACATAGAGGTAACTTTATAATATATTTTAGATTTAGTTTTATAATAATAAAGTTAATCATTTTATACAAAACTAACAATTACAACAACAGTCACTAGAATATTTTGGAGTGCTAATGTATGATTGTGGTCTACATATGCTCCATTAATACAACCCCTACTTAATTAAAACATCATTATAACACAGCCTTATTTACCAGTTATATCTATGATGTTGGAAATCACCATATTTACGTTTCAATGTACCTACCTTAAACAGTCACAGGTGTACAGTTTACAGTCATAATACACAGTGTGTACAGAGTACTTACCAACCAATCACCAGTATCTCATGAAATTCAAAAGGCACATATGGCTAAATTTCCCTTTTTGTTACTCTGAAATGCTTTAACTGACAACCATACCGTGACGTTACACCTTAAAACAACTCCTTTGATGGTAGATGTGTTTAAGACCTATTTAATGAATGCGCGTAAAATGTACAAAAACGTTTATACATCATTAACTATAACGGCCAAGCCTTCGAACTTTAACTTGACATTAACACAGTTCACCACACGGTTGCTGGAACCAACAACACTTTATTCTTCAAAAATCATACTGTTGGAGATCTATAACGGAAATTTATTGACTTTTATGTTCCTGACGGTGTTCAAATAAAATTTTTAAAAAAACAATAGCGAATTCCTGCTGATGCACCAGTGCAGATCATATATTGTAATATTTTACTCAAGTACGAATTTACCTCTGTAAAGGATACTATTAAATGTCAAAGTATTAAAATGTAGCTACAAAGCCTAAATAACAATGCTTTACCAGATATCGTAAATTGGTAAATAGGTTGTCCCCACTAGAACACCAAAGGGTGTTTTTGAAACCGTAAGCCGTTAACAGATGATACAGTTAAGGGAAGCCAGTTGAAGCTAGAGAAAGGTTGTATAGAAATATCTTTTAATACGGGATAGGATAATTCCTATTGGTGTGAATCGAGGCATATGGGGAATAAAAGCTTAAAGTTTGGCATTTGATTTTGCAAGGGTGATGATAGAAATATAGGTTTACATATTACCTAAGTGTCGTAAAGAACGTTTTGTGTATATGATTTTGAAAAGAGATTATTTTGTTAGGGTGTAATATAATAAATGGGGTTGATTAACAAATAAGGTTTTTTTGATTACCGAAGTGAAAAAGAAATTTCAATAAATGTCTTTAAATTTTCAATAGTAGAACTTTCATAACCAATAATATTGATGTATTTCGTTGTTAACTTTTCTCTCTTAACTTATATATTGTTAAAAGAGCACAAGAGAGTAACTAGAAAAAAGTGACCCCTCTTTAGTAATGCAACCCCTCTACCATTGCAGGAGATTTAGAATGGAATCAACGCCTTTTATCACTTGGTAGACCACAAAATCATATGTACAATTTTTATCTCTTAAAATACAACTACGTCTACACATATAATCTTTAAGCTTCATACATAATAGGAAAGGAGGTATTATTCAAATGTCTAGAATCAGAATTAAAATTAATATTGAATTATCATTACGCTTTATCAATTATCCAAGAATTAACCACCTACTCTTACACAACGATCATGAAGTCTTAAATATTAAACATAAGATTAATTTGCAATTGACTAAGTAAGCGTATGGTGTAAAGGAACAATTCAAATAGTTCTCATTGCAATAAATTTCTGAGAAAGTTAGTATATTATTGACGCGTTAATCAATAGGCACGTCACTATACCCATACTGGCGCAAGACTGACAAAGTCCATAAAGTGGACAGCTAATTAGTCAACGATGATGAAATACTTGATTGTGAAATGATTTGAAAGAACCCGGATTCTCATTTGACAGCAAAACCCATAATACACTATTTTGGGTAAAATATATTATAAGAGGTTATCAAAGAAATCAACTTGAAGAATTGGAGTAACACCTTTAGACTGGCGAAGCCCTACCTACAAGAAACATAGTATTCAGAAATGGCGTCTCTATTACAGCCCAAACAAGTCTTAAAGTCTACGAGTTTCTGAAGGCGATAGACAACCCATATTCTAATCAGTATATAAAAGTAATACGATGCGCTGAATCGTCTCTTATTTCCATCATTAAAAATAGAGGTATTGCTTGAGGATCGCTTACTAGATCCATCTTTAAAGACATATACTGAATGTAAACAATATTGTTAATATTAAATATTTTTATATAATGTGAAATATATCATTTATTTATATGGCGATATAAATTCCTATAATTAAATTAATATAATGATGATATTGAATAATATTAGATTATTAAATTGTTTTTAATGGAAACCTTCTTAGGCGCGTCAGACACTTTTTAAGAATTGTTCTCAACTGAATACGTCACATACAATTGTTATTCACTAAATTTGACTCAATAAATATTTAATAAACGAGTTCCCTACGTTATTTAATAGCAACTACATAACCACTTTAGACACTATTCAAACCTGTATTGAGTACATTTTTTCAAATAAAGTATTCATTTCCATAACCAGTCCCACTAACAAATTTCTTTAATTTGATTTTGCATGTTGTCCAGGACTGTTAACGGATCTTTTATTTTAACTTACACTGAATCATTAACTTATACAAGTGGAATAATTTTTTTAAAAACATTACTGAAGAATCCGTTTCCAGCCGCACCAAGAAAAATTATCCTCTGATGGTGATATCCCTGTTACGAAAAAAAATGGATAAATTGTAACTATATTTGTCAGTTTCACGGCAGCCTATTTCTCTTGTTTTAACATAGTTTGTCATTATGGGGATAATAATTACAGTATATAAGTTTTTCAGCGTATTTATCATAACTTGGCGTGATTTTTGTGGTTTCAATAGACGATACTCTCATGAACGATACTAACAACATAAACTTTAAAGATATATATGGCCATAACATTTAACAAATACAGGAGTTTCACAAAACGTTATAAAAAAACGAATATTTTGATGCTTTCGGAAATAATATATTGCTTTAACTAAAAATAATAATTATTTATTTTATATCAATGGTATTACACAATATCAAGAGCACAGTGGTACAATATATTACAATAAAAATATTGAAAAGAACCCCAATACCACAAAAATAATCAAAAATATCAAATAAAACAAGTTACTTAAGATTAAACCCTTATGTACTATGTTAACCCTATGTTATGTAAACAATAACATATATATTTTAAATAGTTCCAACTAGGGATGGGCCGATTCCTAAAATTTTCGATTCCGATTCCGATTCCGGTTCTAAAATTTTCCTTTCGATTCTCGATTCTTTAGTCGATTCTCGATTCTTTCAAGTTATATTAGCTTACATGCTAATTTCTCTAATAATTAATTTAGTTAACATCTTGGTCATATGGCAAAACCTTTTAAAAGTTCTATTTTAATGCAATAGGCCACACAAAACCTTCAACCGTGAGAGTGATATCTGTCTATAATATAATTTATTAAGGTTAAGTTTCGGAGGAATAATACAGTGTTTCTGTTATCCGTCTATTCACTCAACCGTCATGGCCACGGTTCCGACGGTGACGGTTAATCGAGTTTTTACTGTACTTTTTTGTGTTTTGTTCTGACATTTAGTGAGAGAGAGAGAGAGAGAGAGAGAGAGAGAGAGAGAGAGAGAGAGAGAGAGAGAGAGAGACAAGCGATGTCAAACGACCAGATATGGTTACGATCTTGATTGCTGTTGCTTCATAAATAATAATATTTTCGCTTACTTTAATCATTTAATTCATTCAAATCAACTAATACATAAATAAGACATAGTTGGCATTTAATTATTTTTCCACGCAAATATAATAAATTTTGGTAATACATTTTGTTTGGTTATAAATTACTCCACACGCATATTTTAATAGTTAACAAAATAGGAATGGAATCGACGCTTTTATGAATGAAGAATCGAGTATCGACGATTCCTCGATACCACCTACAATCGACGATTCCTGGAATCGAGAATCGAAATCGGCCCATCCCTAGTTCCAACCATTGTTATACACATAAAATAGCAGCATTTAACAGTTTGGTTAACAGAGCTATCAATGTATCACTTAGTCCTAGACGATTTTATAAGGAAATTAATTATATCAAAGGAGTGGCTAGATATAACGATTTTGACACCAAAATTATAGATAATATTGTTAGAAAACAAAGATTAAAATATGTTTCGAACACAACTACCACTCTTCAAAAAGAAGTTAAAAAATGTAATTTTATTAGTTTACCTTTCGATAATATTTTAACAAAAGGGTTAGACTCTATTTTTAAAAAGGTAAATGTTAAGATGTTCCAATGTTGGAAAAATCAGGTATTTATAAGATAATTTGTAGTACTTGTAACGAGATGTATATAGGTCAAACAAAAAGAAAAATTGTAACTAGATATAAAGAACATCTTGCCCATATTAAATATGAAAGACCTGAAAAATCAAGTGTAGCAGAACATGTCCTTAATAATCAGCATGATTTAGATAAAAATGTTATTTTAGCTAAATGTATAAACTCAAAAAAGTTACTTAATAGTTATGAAAGTATTTTTATAGTCAAATCAAATTGTAAATTAATGAATGCAGATAAAGGACCTATTCCTTACTCACCGTTATATACTTTACTTAAATAGCTTTCTTCAAATTACGATGTTTTAATCTAATTACTTTTAGTTTATTCATTGTTATTGCTGTAGTTTTTATTACATATGTATTATTATAATGTAATTTTCGACTTAACCTATTTGGTTCCTGATGGCCGATTGTTATTTGTCGGTCGAGGGCGGAGAGGGGCGGAGCTTACCTCACGCCTATATATAGCGACCGCGGAGAACGATTGGTATCATTCTAGTTTGTAACCTTTTGTGTGCTAGATAGTATTTTGTAACAAGACCCTCTGATGATGATGACATGGTCATCGAAATGTACATAAGGGTTTAATCTTACGTAACTTGTTTTATTTGTTATTTTTGATTCATTTTGTGGTATTGGGGTTCTTTTCAATATTTTTATTGTAATCAATGGTATTGTTTAATGCGTATAAGGATTTTTGTTAGCCAAAAAAAAGTAGTAGAAGATAGTTAGTATCTATAAATTTTACTTAGTTTACTCTTTAACGCTTCAAGATACAACTATCAATAATAGGAATAGAATTCATATTTTCCTCCAATACGAAGTAGTATATAGGAATTTAAAGTGTTCAATGTGTTATTCAATGTGGTATTTGAATTCAGTGTGTAGTTCTTTACGCTTCCGTTTGGCCTGTCAAAATCCCTAAAGGAAAAGTAAATGGTTCTTTTCCGGCCTTAGGGTCGGTTACAGAAAGGTGTTACTCCTATTCATCCAGACGTTTATCTCCTGTGATACCAGGCGTGAGTTTATTTGCTTTTCCTTTGAACTTTTGAAGACTTTTGAATTTGCTCCTCGTTGCGTAACGCGCTCGGTTTCTGTCGATAAAAAACTTCTAACGTTGTCCAATTTTAATGATAACAATTACTTTAAATCATTTATTTAATCTTTGAATTAGCACAAACACTCTTCTTTTCTTCCTCGCTTACCTATCTGATACATTTAAAAACACTCTATTAAGCTTTAATCACACTACAATTTTCTACTTTTCCTCACAGAACTCTAATCTTATTTTTTTTCTCTCCTACAACTATATACATTATTATTCGCATGCATATTCGACGATAGGCTTGTTAACTACTTAGCCTAGGCTCATTAGTCTAAAATCTCCTAGTTTAACCAGTCCTATTCTACGTAAGTTTTTTTATATTTTACCTCTGAAAAATCTTTCTTAAACTAGGGTTCAATACCGTTAATCCAAATTGTTTATTTTTCTTAATTTCATTCATTTATTTTCCTAGTAATTATTTATGGTACTGTGTAGTAACCATAGCAACAAATTAAGGTTGTGCAATGAAGGTTTCTACGAAAAACAGATGAAACAACTGTATTAATATTTATTGTCATCAACTATAAGAAATGTATTTGACCTATATTGGATGACTAAAAAAATATTTTATTACCGATTTAAAATTTATACAAGATATATATATATATATAGGAATAATATGAACTAATAGAACGCATTTAAAACATATTAGTAATAATAAAAGACAACTATTTGTTTTAATGCTTTTTAATTATATTTATTCATAGTTTAATATTATTTTTAGGAATACATTTTCTACCTATAATTATTTAACTATTAACGGAAGACATTTAGACAGAAAACAATCTGTAACTACATGTAATCTACCTATAAACAAAACAAAGTTTACAGTAAATTTAAAATTTATGATTTTCATAGGACTTGATAAGTTTTGTTACCGCCTTTAACAAAGATAAACAGCCAATAATACATTCAAATTTGATTGATCCTTGCTATATTTGCTAGCATATCTTTTCGTTTTATTCTAGATGTACATTCGTTGTACATGTAGTGGTATTATTGTTTATCAAGGGAATTTTACTATCTTCCAAAATAAAGCGATTTTAAGGAAGGTCTTTTAACTCTCTCTTGATAGGCTTCATTTAGTAACTGTTAGTTTAAAACCTACCCTGAAATTTTTGTTGCCTGATACTAAAATTATACGGTCAACTCAACGCCCTTATAATCTTTCTGACCTATTGGATCGAGGAGTCTAAATGGATGTGTAAAGTGGAAAGATATTTAATTTCTGCTTTGGATTACTCGTTCCATAATTTAGATGAAACAAATGCTGTTTTATTTTTAACTTAAATTTTGAAATTTACTTCCTATTAGTAAAAATACTTTTTTTAGAAATAAAAGTAAAAATTAGAATTAGCTTACTAGAAGCTTATTAGGAAAAATTATCATGACTACGAAGATTGTTTAGTTTACTCAAAAATTATCAATTTGCAGACAGATTGCATGCAATAAAACTTATAATTGGTCTTATGATTTTACAACTTGTACACAAGGTCGTTCATTCTTTACATATGGGATAAAAACGTTGTGAACAAACATAAGATATGAGAATTTACAACAAGTAAAAAACAAAGCTCGAGGTCATAACATTTAGATGAAATTATAAAAAATACAATCTCTAACTATGTGTTATACCTTTGTGTTTATATTTGCATTTTGAGGCAATAAACCTCTACTGCCTGCATAGCCATCTTCGTGTAATCTCCTTGAACACGTCACGTAATTTACTAGTAGTCATTGGCCTATATTTTTATAGGTTGTAGGTTTTTAGAGTTATCCATTGTGTGACGTCGTCGTGAGGTTTGAGTCTATGAGTCTACGCTAAGGAATGGTCGAGGCCCTAATAAAGAAATAAACATGGCCGTAATAAATAGGATGTTTGTTTGCGGTTGTCATGGAAATGAATATATTATAGAGCACGCTGAGTGAATTTGGAGTTCGGACGAAATTTACTGAAGTTTCCTGGTATCTGTACTGCTACTAAAATTGCAACAATAGTGTTCACATTGAATAAACTACAGGTCATACGACACGCAGGAACATTCACACACATACGCAAGCAGCTAGCGACATTTGCGTAAACCCATTTGTGTATTCTTCTTTACTGGATCGAAAAGTACTTTTTAAAATTTCTATATATATTTCTCTTTAATTACTTCTAAATATTCTATAGACCTTTCAAACATAACTTCGTCTATGTGCACAAATTAATACCTGTATATGTATATATATATATATATATATATATATATATATATATATATATATATATATATATATATATATATATAGTGTGTGTGTTGCAACGGGCTGGGGACCGTCGCAAGTGGGAAATAAGTAATTTCCTGTTTTTTAGAAATAAAGCTGTTTTTAAAATAATCAAGTAGGGAATTATACAATTAATAAAGAGGGAAAAATTAAATAAAACAGTAAATAGAATAGTTAAGCCACATTAAAGAATGTTATAAAATAAATTTGTAATAACTAACTAAATTTGAACATCGAGAGTGAAGCGAAAAAATTCTAAGTGCCTAAAAAAGCTATTTTTCGAACCAAACCACGTAGAACTTTCATCGACATTTTAAAAGAACCACAATAACCTAGAATGAACATTAGAGAAAACAGAATTCAAAAAACTTAAAAACAAAAAAGTTACAGCCGTTTAAATAAAATAGACATTTTTCAGTGTTCTAAAATTAATTATCAAACTATGCAAGCTAAAACAGATTCGTTGCCCGACTTGCCTGTACAAGGAATAAATCGAGCGATAGCAAACATTGCAGGCGGGGTGCGGTAGGTTAAATTCACCGCTATATATACTTGGTCTCTAAGCCTTTAGAGACAGTCTGTAATAATTTTTCAACACGAGGTGCCGCGGGACGCTATGCTGGACCGCGAGTAGAAACCGTCAGCAGGCCAGATGGACCATAACCTCAGCGCTTTCGACATCCAGGACCACCAAAGGATGAAGGCTCCAGACTCAGCCTCCAGGACGCTCGAATAGAGGGAAACCACCACCGACGAACCAGGGATGGCGACTTCCGGTGTCCAAGGACCAGGGAATCCAGACGAGGGACCCCAAGGACCGGCAGGAACATCTTTGGCAAGTCATTTTCTTTATTCGAAATCAGTCACGTCAAATTTAGTTAGTTAATTTTATTAAATTCAAGCAAATCTGCAAGCTTAAAACAATGACTTCACTCTTTATAAAATTTTAATAAATTGTATGCTAAGTAAATGAATTTATGTGTTCAGAATATTTAAAATAATGAATATTGAACTTACAAAAAGGTTTTTGGCCATAAGCCGTTTAGTTAAAGGAAATGAGAAATTTTCGAATATTATAAACTTAAAAATCAAAGGTCATAAAATATGAATTTACCAATTCCATATAGGAGATAAAATATTAATATGTGTAATTTGAAAAATAATTTTATGTTTATGTCTATGTAATCAATCTATATGAAAAGTATAATTTTTTAAAGCATAAGAAACAAGAAGTAACTCAGTGAATTGTTTTGTTAATATATTTGTGTAATACTTTAAAGGATAAATTTTCTTTTTTATTTCAATAAATAGAGTTAAATATGTCATAAAAATCAACATTATTTGCATTCCATCCTGTGTCAAATAACCAATAAAAACTGTTTAGCTTTTTCCAACTAATATAAAAATGATTATCAAATCAGTAAACAAATTTAATTAAATTTCATTAAATGGCAATAGATAAAGCCTGATGTTTTAAAGAGTTTCTCTCTACTAATTTCATGAGCTAGTCTAAAGATTAGTTGGTTTTTTGTAATAAAAGTCCAGAGATTTATCTACTGGCAGATTGTGTTTAAGAGGACACAGGAGCCTTTTAAAATAGGTATTTTTAAACACAATCATATTTTGCACGTTCCCTTGCTGTTTCTGCAGATCATCATCAGGTGGTAAGACTCTGTGTTTATTATGTGTATTATTCTAAATGTGTTTCTTTCCAGCTGACTATTAATTTGACATGTGTGACTATACTTAGACCATACACAATTGATAAACTTATTTAGGAGTGTTTATATGTATTTTAAAAAGTAGTCAGCGGGAATAGGCTTGTTGTGGGTTTGGCCCTACGAGCAGGAAACATACACTTAACTCTGGGAGTTTAGCACGGTTTTACCAGCAGGGTGATAGGCAGATTTTTGGTTGTTTATAAATATGTTTTTCTTGTAAACAATTAAATTTTAGTATTCTGCAAGAAAGGATTTAAACAACACAACAAAACGACCGCGTGGAGCTGCGGTGGTTGGGACGGTAAAAAGGAGAGGTGGGGGGGACGTTGCAGAATTGGCGCCCGAACGGTAGGGACTTTGAACAGGTTCCCTATATCAAAATTAAATAGTTAAATAATAGAAATAAATCGAGATAGCTTAAATACATGAAGTCAAAATGTTTTAAATAATGTAATTAAATTTTTAATAATATAAATTGAACGAATCTAAGAGCGTACGAATAAAAATAAAATAAATAAATTTGAATAAAGATTTAGTCGAAAGAGCGGGTAGGAACCATCTGGCCTAAACCAAATCAAAAAGAAAGAAATAAGGAAATAAATAATTAATTGAATAACAAATAATAAATCAAAATGTCAAAACCCGAGATAGATAAATTGATGGCCTTTTTCAAGGCAAAGGAGGAAAAAGACAAAGAAGAGCGAGAGAAAGAGAAGGCGGAAGCGAAACGATTGAGAGAGGAAGAGAGACAATTGAGAGAGAAAGAGAAGGCGGAAGAGAAACGATTGAGGGAGGAAGCAGAACAAAGGGCGAAGGAGAGAGAGGACAAAGAAAAACAATGGAGAGAGGAAGAGAAACAATTGAGAGAGAAAGAGTGGGAGGAAGCAATTAGATTTTAGTATTCTGCAAGAAAGGATTTAAACAACACAACAAAACGACCGCGTAGAGCATTAAAATAATATCTGGGATATTATTGTTTTTCAAAATTAAATACATTTATTTAGTTTATATTCTAGAATACATTTGTTGAACATTTGTTAGGGGGCGGGGACACTACGAATTTAAGTTCACAAATTATAGTGATTTAAAACAAATTTTCAAAATAATTTTTGTGGCAAAGAAATTAAAATTTAAATGATTTAAATCAATTAAAATAATTTAAATGAGTTTGTTAAGTGGTTTTAATAATTAAATATTATTCTTCTAACATTGTAACCTAAATCAATATACTTCAAAATTTATATTTTATTATATATTTATTTTTATTGCTATTACTTGAAACTTTATATCACTTTCAAAAGGGGAAAAGTGTCAATAGTTCTAGTGGTAGGGTTTTGAAACAAGGTAAACCATTATAGTCCGATCGCAAAAAGAAAGAGTGTGGGAGGGATAGAGTGGAAATGCGATATCTGAAAATTTGGTTTTACATGGTTTTGTCGCGTCTTCGACATTAATAGGGTACTACAAGACGATGTTGGTAGTGTATTGTCCTGATACACTCATATCCTGTGTATTACCCTAATCCATGTTGTAGAAACATCGACTCAGTGCAAGGATGAAATATGATATTACTGCTCATGATATGATAGACAATAATTTTATCCAGTCAATTATTCCTTGAAATGAAACTAAGTTTGCTTCATTTGATTAGATATTCAACGTTTAAAAATTTTGCACAAATTAAGTAGTTAAATAGTCGTTTTATTAACTGTGAAAAATAAAAATAATTCAAATGAAACAATGAAATTTCTTTGGAAAATTAAGACAAAGCATCTTCCTAAGTGCTTCGGTAACGTTACTCCTGATATTGAAATAATAAATATCAACAAGCTCATACTTTAAAGCTAAGTAATAAGCTCAAGGTTACAACTTTAGTAATACATTTAGTTTTTTATATGGTAATGGTAATTAAAATAGCTCGCTCATATTAACTATCAAGAAATAATATTAACGCTCATTGACATAACTGGTAGAACAAATATAAATATAAATATATATATATATATATATATATATATATATATATATATATATATATATATATATATATATATATTCCTTTGTGTAGGGCTATAAGTTAAATTTTAGGCATAATTTTTATTAGCCCAAAGTTTACTGTTTGAAATTATTATATGTTATGACCTAGACTTTGGACGAAGAAAACCTTTGATTTGGCGTGACACTCTTAGACACTGTAAAGCGTTGTATCTTATATCTATGCAGTAGTTAAGGGAAATAAATTGATAACATATGACTTCATACCACATCTTTTATATATTTTAACACGAAGGTTTTATTACTTTATTTATTGTACATTATCGTCATATTGTTAATATTACATATTTTTATGAAATATTGGATAGTTTATTTATATTGCGATAAAACTTGCTATTATAAATTTAATTTATAATAAATTTGAATTATATTAGGTTATTCAATGTTTTAAATGGAAACTTTCTTAGGCGCTTCAGTCATTTTTTAAGAGTTTTCAATTAAATTCGTCAAATAAAATGTTTAATAATTAAACTCAGTTGACTTAATAATTATGTTCTCTATATTATTTTAATAACTACTACATAAATAAATTAGATTCTATAGAAACCTGTATTAAGTACATTCTTCAAATAAAGTATTCACCTCTATAGGCCAGACCCAATGACTAATTGGTTTCATTTGATTTGGTGTGTTGTCCGAGACTTTTATTTTAAGTTACACAGAATCATTATCTTATACTTATACAGCATTTAGAGTAAAAATTCTAAAACTTACTGAGAAAATCCGTTTCAACCTCAACAAGTGAAACAATACACGGATGGTGATTACCCTGAAACGAAAAACGAATATAGAAATACTAACTCAGGACCGTATAGTTTTCTATTTCTTAATATATCGTGTCATTAGGGGATAATATTTAGACCAGTCCATTGGCGTTTTTTTCATAACTTGACGCAATATTCGTGTCTCCGATCGACGATACTGTCATGAGCGAAGAGCTACGAACTAAAGAAAATGTAAAATTAAGAAAATCAAAGAAATTTGAATTAGAACAAAGGTTTTAGATGATGGTAAAGATTTTTTAAATAAATTAAATAGTTTAGAAACTGTAATCTCATAAATTAACTAAGATCAAAATTTAAGAAAATAAACTGAAAGACAATTAATTTTCGAATATTAGTTTAAAAAAAGAAAAATTGGTAAATGATGTTTTTGAACAAACAAACCCTAATAAAAGTGAATTAACAAGTATATTTGTACCTAAATTTAATATTGTATAACAAATTGACCAACCCTTCAGAAAAATATTTATACATGTTTTCGTTGGCTGGTACTTTAGAGTTAGAAAGTCTATTAAAATTCATAAACGTAATTTTGAAAACGAAAACATAAACTAAGTTATCAGATAATAAAAGATTATAGTGGTGTTTAGACCATGTTCAAGAACCTCTGTTAGATAAAGTCTTATATGGATCACACGAGCTTGCAATCTTTAAAATTTTTGTTAAAGTATTAAAAATTGTATTTTCAAAACTTATTAACAACAGTAAAATCTTTTATTAGTCGCTTTGTTACATTTAGTTTACTATTTTCAAAATTTAAATATGTTCTAAAGGTGAGCCCATGTAAAATATTATATGTCCTAACAAAGCCACGTAAGTTTAAGTGATTGCCAAGGTACGTTTTAAGATTAATTTTTTGATATTTTTCAATTCAATCAAATCGGCAAGTATAAGATATCAGCGTGCACTAACCCAGCTTTGTCTCAAAACATTTTTAAAGGTTGTAAACGTTTTTATTTAAATTTATGTTGCTAAACATGTAAAAAGTAAATTTTATTTAGAGTATAATATTTTGACTATTTTGTTTGTTTCAGAATTAAATCTTTTTTTTTGTTAGTACAACGAAAAATTTAACGTAAATTGACTTATTTAGAACGATAAACAGACAGCAGTCTGCTTGAGTTGGTCGTAAGATACAATTCTTGAGGAAAACAATTGACCTGGGAAGTCTTATAAAGAATAAAGGTAGTGAAAGAAGGTAATTGAAATATTTTAAAATTAAATTAATCACACTACTACCATTGGCAAAATACCATGGGGTTACACTATCATCGTTCTTTCTAATTTACTGTACACAGATATCGAATGTAGTTGAGCTGTCTTCATCACGATGACGTAATTCCTCAAGAGAAATCTACAATGGATAAATTATTTGCGACTTATACCTATTTGTCAAATCGCCTAAGGATAATGGCAGCTGAATTTATATTAGTCAGGGACTCAGTCATAATATTTTACGTTTACAGAAAAATCCTCAAAAGGCTGCCAATTTATGACTTTAATGGTGTCTAATGGTGCTAATGGTATTCAAAACTTTGTCAAAACAAGAAAATCTATTTCCTTATGTAGATATTTGTAGATTTACTCATATAACTTAGTAGGGTAGCTTAATACGTAATATTATTCATCAGTATTTTGTGTATTTTAAGTAATATAATTGTGACGATGGTTATTTTCATAAAATTAGTATATAATATTACTGCTTTGATTTTCTTGGAAAGAAACGTTGGAACATTTAATACCTATTTTTGCTCACTCTTTTTTTAGTAAACTTTAATGCAATGAGATTCATTAATAAAAGTAATACCATAAAAATACATATTGTTTTTTTATTTCATTCGGTTATCAGACATAATTGTCCTTTGCTATGTTGATTTCAATAATTTTTTTTTATTTCTGAGGAAAATATTTTTATAACTACTACACTTATAATTTTAATTTTTATACTAAATAAAATACCTATGTCCACAACTAACTACACAGAGGAAGTAAACACAATCAAATATTTAGCTCACAAAAGTAGATATGAGTACACTTGGGCACAACTACCCCTAACTGGCCTGTACTTCACCTAGGACTATAGAGGTAGTTTTGGTTGATCCTACCCTTTGGGGGTGGGTTTGACCACGTTTAGAGGGGTGGGGGTAGTTTTTCGAAAAAAATATATTCTAACTCACTAACCTAAGCTAGCCAACTTGCATCTAACCTAACCTACCTTAGGTGTGGGGGTGATCTCAGCTACGTTCAGGACCTTCCCCTTGGGTAGCTCCGGGGTTAGATTCGGGGTGGGGGGTAGTTTTTGAAAAAAATTTGGAAAAATGTGTCTTGACTCATAGGGTGTGTCTAGAGTGCATTACCGCTATAGTTGGGGGTGGTTTCACCTAGGGGTAGTTTTTAAATAATATATGAAATTGCCAAATATCGATCGGTTGAATTAAATGACCGTACGGGATATGTGTAGAGTTCATTATGGACTGTTGCGGAGGTGGTTTCACCTAGGGGTAGTTTTTAAATAATATATGAAATTGCCAAAAAATGATCGGTTGGATCAAATGACTGTATGTGGTATGTATAAAGTCCATTATGGACTCTTGCGGGGTGGGTTCACCAAAGGGTAGTTTTAAATAATATATGAAATTGCCAAAAAGTGATCGGGTCCTAGGTAAAAGTCACCCTGGACTCGTGCTTGAGGTAAAGCCGCCTAGGAGCCAGGCCTCAGGTAAAGGCAACCCGAAGCCATGCCTTAGGTAAAGTAACCCCTGGAACCCGGCCTTAGGTAAAGTCACCCTGGAGTCGTGCTTGAGGTAAGACCACCCAGCAGCCAGGCCTTAGGTAAAGCTACCTATGGAGCATAGCCTCAGGTAAAGGTACCTTGTAGTCGGGTCTTAAATAAAGTCATACTGGAGTCGAGCCTGAGGTAAAGCCACCCAGGACTTAGGTATAGTCTATACGGAGCATGGCCTCAGGTAAAACCATCCCGAAGCCAGGCCATACCTAGAGACACCCAGGAGCCAGGCCTAAGGTAAAGCTACCGTGGAGTCGGGTGTTAGATAAAAGTCACCCCGGAGTCGTGCCCGAGATAAAGCCACCTAGGAGCCAGGCCCAAGGTAAAGCCAATCCGAGGCCACGCCCTAGGTAAAGTAACCCTGGAACCAGGCCTTAGGTAAAGTCACCTAGGAGCCAGACCTTAGGTAAAGCTAAAACGGAGCAAGGCCTCAGGTAAAGCCCATCCCGAAGCCTGCCCATAGGTAAAGTAACCCTGGAATCAGGCAGCAGGTGGGAGGTGGTTATCAAATAATATATGAAATTGTCAAAAACTGATCGGTTAGATCGTCTGTAAGACGTGAAGGCTTATATACCGTGTTAAACCAATATATATAATGTCCCACATAATGTGTTAAACAATACTGCATGTAAGTGTACATACATACTATGCTAAGCCGACATACATGGGCCTGCTATGTCTGTAAGCCACTGGCCAAAGCCTTTATGACTTGAGCTATTTTCACCTCTTCTATCAGGTAGAGCCTCAGGCAGGCAACGGTATAGTTCATATAGGAGGTACTATAGGGTACATCTACCAATGCATAACCTATCAAGCCCACGTAAAGATTTAATATATTTGATGACGTATCCGCGTTCGAGCGACTCTATGCAGGTATTAGGCCCACCCTAACTAGAGTGTTCTACCCCTAAATGATATGGATGATGCGGGGCAAGGGACTATGATTGCCAAACTCAAAATTTGTCTATGCTACTAAATTAATAAACAATGCGACAAAGCCTTATCGTTTGAGGGAATACGCGTGGTCTACATAACCGGTGACCGTGTGTCAGACATGTACAAACTTGTAGAGATAACACATTATCTTAAAACCACAATGACAGCCGGTGACCACTATAGCAAGCTTAAAACCCGCACGGCTGTGTCGTTGTGAATCTAGGCACGTGTTTATGTTTTGATTACTGTATCAACTTACTATGTACTATCGGCATACCAAGGCCTACATATATAATCAGACATCAGTGTAAATAATCAAATAGCGTCAATGGATATATCCTATAGCTGTAAATGTATCTAGATATAAAGGTATATATGGAGAAACACTAATAATGAGGCCTATCTCAAAACGTGAATAAATATATGATATAAAACGATCCTAAAACGATGCTAAGCCAACATGCATGCTATCATACATAGGCGTATATACCATGTTAAGCCTACATACATGATAGCCCACATAATGTGTTAATCAAATATGCATGTAAACCTGCATACATACTATGCTAAGCCGACTTACATGAATCCCTAAATGTGCCTACTATAAGGCCCACTATGTCGGTAAACCACTGGCCAAAGCCTATATGATCTGAGCCTGACACACATTTACACCTCGTCTATCAGGTAGAACCTCAGGCAGGCAACCGTATAATATGGGGAGTACTATATGGTATAGCTACCGTTGCATACCACCATAGCTGTGTAAAGGCGGCTACCAATGCATAACCTATCACACCCACATAGATGACGGTCAACAAATATTACAATATAGTTAAAAAAAGTCACGGAACCTATATACATACAGTGCTAAGCCAACATTCATGCTAACCTATATAGCTATATATAATATGTTAAACCAGCATGCAATAAACTCTAAATAGCCATATTTACGCCGTTAAACATATATGCGTGTAAACCTACATAAATACTATGCTAAGCCAACATGCATGCTATTCTACATAGGCTTATATACTATGTTAAGCCAACATAAATGATAGCCTTATATAGTGTGTTAAACAAATATGGGTGTAAACCTACATAAATACCTTGCTAAGCCAACATGCATGCTATCCTTCATGGGCCCTGCATGCATTTTATGCTAAGCCGACAAGGGCCAACAAATTTTAACACTTTATATCCAATGCATAGTTTAGCTAATGGTTATCACGCAGTATCCGATGAGTAGCCTGACTACAAGTTGCCTACAAATTACCACATAATACCCGATACATAACCTGGCTAATCATTAACGCATCGTAGCCGATGCAAGTCATGACTAGGGCTAACACATATTGTCCGATGCATAGATAGACTAGGGGTTATCACACAGTATCCGATGAGTAGGTTGACTACAAGTTAACACATAGTATACGATGCATGGCTTGACTATGGGTTATCACATAATATCCGATGCATATCATGGCTAGGGCTAACACAATATATCCAAACCATATCTTGACTATGGGTTAACACAGCGTATCCGATGAGAAGTTTGAATACAAGTTAACACATAGTACCTGTTGCATAGCTAGGCTAATGCTTAACATATAGTATCCGATGCATAGCTGGGCTAATGGTTAACTAATGGTTAGCGTGACTAAGGGTTAACACATAATATCCGATGCATAGCCTGACTAGGGCTAACACATAGTATCCGATGCATAGCTTGACTAGGGTTTAACACATCGTATCTGGTGAGAAATTGGAACACAAGTTAACACATAACATCTAATGCATAGCTTGACTTGGGTTTAACACATAGTAGCCGATGAGTAGAACGACTACAAGTTAACACATAGTAGCCAATGTGTAGCCCTATTAATCGTTAACACATAATATCCGATGCATAGCTTGACTATGGTTTAACAAAAAGTATCCGTTGAGTAGGTTGAATACAAACTAACACATAGTATCCATTGCAAATATTGGCTAATGGTTATCACATAGTATCTGATACATAGCTAGGCTAATGGTTAACAAATAGTAGCCGATGCAAATCATGACTAGGGCTAACATATATTGTCCGATGCATAGATAGACTAGGGGTTATCACACAGTATCCGATGAGTAGATTGACTACAAGTTAACACAAAATATCCTTGCATAGCCTGACTATAGATTAACCCATCGTATCCCATGAGAGGTTTGGGTACAAGTTAACACAAAATATCCAATGCATGGCTTGGGTAATGTATATAGTTAGCCTACACCCTGTGTTATCTATGTAAACCCACATACTATGCTAAGCCGGTTACCCGTCAGGTACTAGACACAGATCTATGGTGATGCAAGAGTAAGCCTAAGTGTAACCCGCACCCTGACAACAGATACCTAGCATGATCATAGCCTACATTGCCTGATAACAGATAACTAGCCCGACTATAGCCTACATAGCTAGACAAAAGATACATAGCTATACAATAGATACCTAGCCCGACAACAGATATCTAACCCGGAATCAAATACATAGCTGACAACAGAGCTAGATCAAATGACCAACGTTTCAACCAAACAACATTACGTTAAGTTTAACCGACCAACATACACGAAGTTCAAACGAACAATATTGACACCAAGCTCAAATAGGGTATGGCTGGTGAAGGCTAGATCAACGTTTCAACTAATCAAAGTTGAAAAACTTACGCTAATCAACCAACATCTACACCGTGGTCAAATGGGCTATGCCGGCTATGGTTAGTGAAGGCACTGGCAAAAGCCTAAGGCCTTAGACATAATTATAGCTACCAACGCATACCAAAATAGCTATGTAGACACCATCAAGGCCTTTATGATCTGGGCTTTACATATATTGTTTAGGTATGTTGTATCGTCTACAACATACTAAAAATACCTCCATCAAATCTTAGGTTAAGCTACCCTGGAGTCAGCCCTTAGGTAAAGTCATCTTGGAGTCAGGTTTTAGGTAAAGTCACCCGAAGTAAGGTCTTAGGTAAAGCTACCTCAGAGAGACCCCTAGGTTAAGCAACCCTTGAGTCAAGCCATAGGTAAAGCCAGCCTGGAGTGGTAAAACAGCTATCAATGCATACCCAAGCTCAATAGTACACATCCTGTATTACACCATTATGTGCGTTACCCTACATCCTGTATTAAGCCAATAAGCGTCTAAATCTACATTCCTCCTGTATTAAGCCACGTTACCCCTACATAGGCCTACACCCTGTATTAGGTCAATATGCACGGTACCCTACATTAGCCTACAGATTGTGTTAAGGCAATATGCACGTAAACCTGTATTAAGTATATATGGGTGTTAACCTCCATAGGCCTACATATTGTGTTAAGTCAATATGCGTGTAAATCTACACACATCCTGTATTAACTCAATATGCATGATACGGTACATAGGCCTACATATTGTGTTAACTTATTATGCAATGTTATTATTACGCTTCAATAGAGGTGTAGAAAAGTTCACACACAGAGCTCGACAAATAAATGCTTGTTTAAAACCTTTACAGTAATATTGTTAATCGCCAGCACCCGACCGCGATAGCACACTCTGAATTTATCAGCATAACCGCAGCAAATGACGTCAAACAAAATGTCGGTCAAGATGGCATCCGGACTGTTAACTTGAAGGATAGCATGCATGTTGGCTTAGCAAGGTATTTATGTAGGTTTACACCCATATTTGTTTAACACAGTATATAAGGCTATCATTTATGTTGGCTTAACATAGTATATAAGCCTATGTAGAATAGCATGCATGTTGGCTTAGCATAGTATTTATGTAGGTTTACACGCATATATGTTTAACGGCGTAAATATGGCTATTTAGAGTATATTGCTGGTTTAACATAGTATATATACCTATATAGGTTAACATGAATGTTGGCTTAGTACTGTATGTATATAGGTTCCGTGACTTTTTTTAAATTATATTGTAATATTTGGTGAGCGTCATCTATGTGGGCGTGATAGGTTATGCATTGGTAGCCGCCTTTACACAGCTATGGTAGTATGCAACGGTAGCTATACCATATAGTACTCCCCATATTATACGGTTGCCTGTATGTATATATTATAATGTTAAATTTATAAATATTATTATCTATTAAAAAAATATATAATAATAATAACTAAACATTAACAATAAGCAATACTTGCAAAAGTTGACGTAGTAAAAGCCGACAAAGAAATACATTGAACAAAAAAAAAAAGTTTGAAAAAAAGTAGTTAAGGCAATACACAATTTTTAAAACCCTTAGAGAACTAGGGTAGAGTTTTTTTTGTTAGGATTTAGAAAGTTGAAAGGGACGGGAGAGAACGACAGATGTGTCACGTGCACTTTCAAAAAACACGGATAGTTTAAAAAAAAATAACGTACGAATTTCAAATTTGATTGGTGGAAGCCAAGATCGATGTTTTTCATTGGGTAGAAAGGAACGAGAAGAGGAAATACGCGGTAAACAAATTTAAGTGCAGAAAAAGAGGGGCCGTCTTTTTCCGACCAAAAAAGTAGATGGACGTGTGTGGATGTTCCTGAAGAAAGTGTGTGAAATTGTTTAAAAGAAATATAAGTAATTTAATTATCGATAAATGTGGTGTTAAGAAGTTGGTGTATAGTTAATTTATTAAATTTATAATCACTGCATAATAAAGGTATCCTTGAGTTAGAGTACCAGATACCAATTGTGAGTGAAGTGTTGCAAAAAAATCGTCGAACTAATGCCAAGGGTTAACGAAAAAAAGGAATGAACGTCACTGCACTTAAGTAAAAACTTTAATTAAAAACTAATTAAAAAAAATTATAAATTTCTGGTCAATAAAACAAATTTTCTAATATACAAGTAACTCTAAATTTCAAAAGAAAAAAGTAATTTCATAAGGCAAGAACCTAAACACGCCCCCAAAAGTTTTTAATTTATTAGCTGGTCAAATGTAATTAATAATAAATAAAATGAATGAAATAAATAACAGGTTGTTTACCGTATAAGATTTTGTTTCGACATTATAGGGTGAAATAATTGTGTAATTAAATGTAGATTTAACATTTATGCCTTATATTTAACTGGCAACAGTAATTAATAATGTTCTAAAATATTAAAGAAATTGTTATAACTAAACAATTCTTGTATTTCTTTGTAAGGCCTACTCTAATTAAGTAATTTGATTGCCATCTTATAAAGAAGAAGGAATCGAAATAATAAAAATAAAGGTAGGTCATCGTCATAAGAAGCATAATTTAAAATTATACAATATAAGCAAAATGTTTAATTAGAACTTCAGTCGAACAAATGGTAAACTGGCGCCCAACACTTTAAAACAATTAATTAATCTATAACAATTAAATTTAAAAAAAAATTGAAATAACATAGATAAAGCCCAAGGGAAATTATGTTATAATATATATATATATATATATATATATATATATATATATATATATATATAAGTTACGTGTTAATTTAAGCTCGAAAGGTTTTTAAAAATGATTTTATTTTTACAAACCTTTGTTAATTAAGAAACATTTAATTTTGAAATGGTTACAATAATTTAGCTTAATAAAAACACAAATTCAAGTACAACTGATGTACATACAGCTGGAGCGGAAAACGTCTGTGCGATACAGAGGCGACTTACTCACTGCCGGGGCTCTGTTCTGACCATCTATATAATACAAAAGCTGCGTAAGCAGGAGTTTTCCTAGCACGCATTTAATTATGAAATGTTATATGCACATAAATTGTTCATATAACTCCTCCATCCCTAAAGAAAACTTCGGGAGTTGACGAAGTTTCGGCATCGGTTGAAGTCATCTTCATCTTCTTGATAAGGGCGAAGTATATAAGCTGCTGAATAGGCCTCCGTAAAGGGCAATTTTCGGCATGGGTTGAAGTCCTCTTCACTGGAGAAAGTCACCAGGCAAAGGTTGATCTCCAAGATCCAGTTAAATGGGTTGTCTGCGATATCCAACGCAGTATCCTCGTAGCTTGTAGGCGTTATTGTTTGTTTTTTTTTTGATGATGGGCATTTTACAGTCTAATTTTCTGTTCATTATAATTCAATTGAGCAAAAGTATTTGGAATTGATTAATACAATTTATAATGAGTATTTTCTATCATAGGATAGATACAAAATGTTTATAACATATACAATTGTTATCAGGATCTAGTTTTTTAGTTCTACAAAATTTACATTGAATCCAACCAAAGTTTTATATAATTTTTCATAGTTATTACCATCATTTACATTCAAATTGCCTGTTATAGATTTGATAAAGGATTCTAGTCCGTTTATAAGAATTCTTTTTGTTTTGTTATCTCTTTAAGAGTATAGTTTCTAATTTTCTTCAATTACAATTTTGTGATTAACATATTTCAAATATTTAACAATATTTATTACCATAGTTCGTTACATATCATTTAATTAATTACAAAAGTTTGCAACACATACAATTAATAAAAACAATATTGTTTAAAAGTTTAATAAAGTTTCTTGCATAGAATTAGTGGACAAAGGTATGGTAGGGATTTTAATTTGATTGTGTTGAATATGAACAAGAAGGATTTTGGTCATTAATTACATTTTTTATCTTTTTAGGCCTTTTAATTTTCGACAAATGTATTTTGTCTTTTGTGTTATGATGTCTAGGCTTTATTTTCCAGTTTTTCGTTCTTTATCTATCGAAGCTATTTCTTCCTTGCTATATCTGTTTTTCGTTTTGCTTTGCTTATGAACTGACTTTATATAAACTTCAGATGGTAATTCTGGAAGTGGTTCTTTGTTTATATTCCTTTTTTCTAAAACTTTTTCATTAATTTTTTCATTACGATTCCTAATGTTTTCATAAAGTATTTTTGTTTTTTCTTTATGGTTTAAAACGTAGTCATTTACAATTTGTTTTTCTAAATCTATATCTAATAAAGTGTTTGAATTTATGTGCCCAAATAAGACTTCGCACGGCGTTAATTTTGTGACTGAATGTATGCTATTGTTATAAGCTATTATAGCATATTTAACTTTCTTAATTATACTGTCTTTTTTAAATTCGATTTGATTATTTAACAGCCTTATGTGTTCTATTAAAGTGGAATGAAAACTTTCACATAATCCGTTTGATTGGGGGTTTTGTGTGCTGATAAAGTGAATTTTGATCTTATGCAGGTCTAATATCTCCTTTACAATTCTGTTTTTAAACTCCGTTCCATTGTCTGAGATAATAACTGTTGGTAAGCAGAAATGCGTGAAGTAATCTAATAACTTGTATGCAATCTCTGTAGCTTGAGAGCTTCCCATGCGATAAGCTTGAGCATATCGTGAGAACGCGTCGACTATGCTGATAAATGAATTCTTCTCCAAGGAGATTGTGTCAACGTGAATTATTTGAAATGGTCTTGCAGCTGTTGGTGTCAAGTTCATTTCTAGCTGTAAGGGAATTCTGTCGTATTTAGTTCTTTGACATATGTCACACTGATTTATGAAATTTTGAATTAGTGATTTTAAATTAGGCCAATAATATCTTCGCTTAATTTGTTCGTATGTTTCCTGTATCCCACGATGATTCGTTTTGCTAACATGATAATTACTTATCGTTTCTAAGGTATCTTCTTCCGAAGTTAGGTCTAAGAGTTTGTTATTACACTTAACCAAATTTAGTTCAGTTTGTTTGAAATTTTTGGCTATGCATGATGCAAATTTCTCATAAAATATCGTCTTCAAAATATAGATTATATTTTATTTTGGGTACCAAATATGATTTTTCAAAATTAACTATATCTTCTTTAAAATTATTTTCTGATGTTTGACTATTAAACGAATTTTTGAAGTTCCAAATAGCTTTATAATTTTTACTTTTTTCGGCTCATATTTTACTAATGATAAAAATATTTGTTTTTTTCCTGAGTTTACAGGCTCGTCAGAAATTGGTATTTCAATTTGGGTGTTCCCTGCAAAATTGGAGTGGATAGTTTGACTGTCGCTTTCTTCATTGTCCTCTAAGTTGGCGTTATCTGTTGCGTCGAGTTGTACGACCATAGATTCGTTAACATTATCGTTCACTTCCGGGAAGTAACGTTGCAGTAACCCAGCTGGAGATAACTCAAGGTCTGGTTCTACAGTGTGTTGGGTGTTCGTTGACCCTTTTTCAGTAATGTTTAATTGTATTCTAGACAATGCGTCTGCATTTTGGTTTAGTTTTCCTTTTTTGTATCTTATGTCATAATCATATTCTTCTAATTTTAATCTCCATCTTAAAAGTTTGGAATTTGGTTCTTTAACTGAAAATAACCATTGTAAAGTTTTATGGTCTGTATAAATTTTAAATTTTCTCCCAAATAAATAGGGCCTGAAATCTTTTGTGGCCCATACGATTGCTAATAATTACTTTTCAATCGCGGAGTAATTAGTTTCGCTGTCGTTTAAAGTTCTGCTGGCATACGCTATAGGAAGGTCTTTTCCATTTTGGTCCTGGCTTAAAAGTGCTCCTAGTGCATAATTACTAGCGTCTGTCGTTAGAGCAAATTCTTTTTCAAAGTCTGGGTATTGTATAAGTGGCTCATTAGTCAATATATTTTTACATGTTTCAAAGCATTCTATAAAGTCTGGATTTTCTATATTTATTTTTTTCATTTTTCTTTAAGCAGTTAGTAAACGATTTTGTTATTTTGGCGAAGTTTTTAATAAATTTTCGATAATAGCCTAATAGTCCTAAAAATCCTTTAATTTGTTTGGTGGTTTTAGGTATTGGATAGTCCTTGATTGCCAAAATCTTTGCTGGGTTGGGTTTTACGCCCTCCGGTGTCACAACATGTCCTAGATATGCTACTTCTTTTCTTAAAAATTCTCTTTTATCCAGCTGTGCTTTAAAGTTGGCTTTGCGTAATCTGTCGAATACTTCTTTAAGTCTTTGTATATGTTCTTGGAGGCTAGTGGAATAAATTATAATGTCGTCTAGATAACCTAAACCTGTTTCATTTTGGATGCCTCTCAGAATATTATTCATAATTCTTTGAAATGTAGGGGGCTATTCTTTAGTCCAAAGGGCATTCTTGAAAATTCGTAGTATCCTGTTTCCGTTGAAAATGCTGTTTTTTCTAAACTATCTCTGTCCATCTCTACTTGGTGAAATCCTGAGGCTATATCTAAAGTCGTAAAATATTGGGATCGTCCTAATTTATCTAATATGTCGGTAATGTTCGGCAAGGGAAATTTATCGTCAATTGTTTTTTTGTTTAATCCTCTAAAATCTATTACTAATCGAAATTTTCTTTTGCCAGAAGCGTCTTGTTTTTGGGTACAATCCAGACAGGAGAGTTCCATGGAGAATTTGAAGGTCTAATAATTTGTTGTTTAAGCATGTATTCAGTTTGTTTATTAATTTCGTTCTTGTAGATTTCTGGGTATCTGTAATTCCTAGAGTATACGGGAATTTCGTCAGTAGTCCTAATAATATGTTTCATCTGATTGGTGAAGGTTAAATTGTTTCCATCAATATGAAGTAAATCAGCATATTCTATTAATAAATTTGTTACGGCGGATTTTTCTTCTAAGTTCATATGTTCCATCCTAAATTTTGATAAATCGAAATTTTTACTTCCTGATTTTGTTTGTTTATAATCGAACATATTGAAATTAGTGTTCCTTTGAATTGCATCAGGTTTGAAAATAATATATTCCTCTAAAGATTTTACCTCTAATGGTTTACTTATTGTTATTTCTACATTTTCTTCCGTATTGTTTATAATAGGGCAATACGCTTCACCCTTATGCACTGAAACTATACACTGCGGAATTTCTAATCCGTTCACTTGTTTGTGTGGTAAAATACCTTCTCTATTATGAATATTTTGTATTTTTAATTTAACTGTTAGGCTAGTGCGGGCTTGTATAACATAACTAAACTGTTCCTGCTTTGTTGACGTGCTGTTCGTTTTATTACAACTTAGTTTTTCAGTGTTAAAATATTGAATAGGGATTTCCTCATCATAAAGTTTTAATTTATTATTTATAAAGTCTAAGCTTATTCCTAAATCTTTTATATTGTCTAGCCCGAGCAATAGGTCGAAATTCTGATGAAAGTCAAATAAATAAAATTTAATTGCTTTTTAGACAACAGAGGTATGGTGCAGCAAAATTTTCTTTTGAAGTGCCATGTGCGGTGATTACTTCAAACGGCTCTTTTTTTACGCTTGTTTTAAAATTTTTCCAGCCTAAAGATTTTCGCATAAATGATCTAGTACTGCCTGTGTCAATTATTATTCTAGATTTGGTGTCTGTGTCGTATATAAATGGTAGCTCGTTATTTTCGCTTTGTAGATTCATTATTGAAAATCGATTCCGAGACTTGTAGTCCTAAAAAATCTTCTTGATCGATTTTAACGGTCTCTTCTTCGTAGTTGGCTGTTAAATTTTGGGATTCTTCGAAGTACTCTTCTTTCCCGATATCTTCTTCAAAAGCGAATGATTCTTGTCCGTTAGTCTGGTACATAGTGTAATCGTCTTTTTCGGCTCCTTGTCCGGTCTTTTGATACAAATTCGTTTGTCTAGAAGGCCTGTCTGTCTGTCTAGTTGAAATACTCATAGGGGTAGGTTGATAACCCGTATTTCGCTGAGGATACTGAGGTTTAGTAGTGTTGTTGTTTGGTTGTTCCCTTTGAGGCTGACCGTGATTAACAAACGTTGGTGGTCTATAGGAAGGATTTGGGTGTTGATAAGGTTGTTTAGGTATTTGGTGGTATTTAAATTCAGTATGTATTGGTCTTCTTACGTTATGAGTTTGGCTTTTCTGAAAGACTGGTTGTTTGCTTGGCTGAGTAAACATTTTATTATTTTTAAATTGAAAGTCGTTTGTGAGCATATTAAGTGCTTCAATAAGAGTGTTAGGGTTCTTGGTACGCATTAGTGACCCGATGGGTTCATGCAAACCCCTAAGGAGAACTCTTAAAGCTAGTTTTTGAACGTATTCTATTAAAACATCTTTAGCCATCTGCCTTTGAGGCTCTTTATTCATAAAAAATGAAATTTGTAAATTTAGTAACTTTTGAATTTTTTCATAGAATTGAAATGGTGATTCGTTACTTTCCTGTTTTAATTCTGACATCTCTAAGTTTAATGTAAAACAATCTCTTTTGTCCGAATAACTAATTAATAATAATTTTCTAATTTCGTGCCAATTGTAAGAATTAGAGTTTACGACCATTCCTAGTGCTTGGCCTTTTAATTTAGAAAGAATAGAGGAGAACAGATATTCATTTTGAAAATCCTCTGGATTTTCGTTTACATAAAACTTATTTACTACCTTATCGCATATTGAAATAAATCTGTGGAGCATAGTGGACTCTCCACTATACTCGGGTATCAAGTCAAGATACTCCTTTTTTATTATTGGCGTTGCCAATATTTAATATTATTTACCTTTAAAATAATAAAATTAAAATCAATTATATAAAATTAAGAGTATTTACTCTACTTTTCTTAATTCTATTTCTTACGATCTATTTACAAGTGGATCCAAAATACTTTGCTCATTTGAACAACTTTTTCACTTTTCACTTACACGATATTCACTCGGGCTCTTAATAGATATGCGCTCTATTAAGTTGTTGTAGATATTCACTCTACTAAAGTTTTCTTGATGTCGTTACAGATATGCGCTCTGTAATGAATCGAGTTTTTTTCGCAGTATCTCGGTTAACGATTGAACTCGATAAAAATTATGTTCATTAATTCTCCCGAGATGTCCTACCGACTGCGCCAGTTACGTGTTATATTAAGCTCGAAAGGTTTTTAAAAATGATTTTATTTTTACAAACCTTTATTAATTAAGAAACATTTAATTTTGAAATGGTTACAATAATTTAGCTTAATAAAAACACAAATTCAAATACAACTGATGTACAAACAGCTGGAGCGGAAAACGTCTGTGCGATACAGAGGCGACTTACACACTGCGTAAGCAGGAGTTTTCCTAGCACGCATTTAATTATAAATGTTCACATAAATTGTTCATATAACTTATATATATATATATATATATATATATATATATATATATATATATATATATATATCTGTGTGTGTGTGTGTGTGTGTCTTTGTTATTGTAGCAATTATTGTTGATAGTTTAGAGATATTAAATTCAAGTCTCAAAATGTCGCAATGAAGAGCAGAGTACGAGGTTAGTTTAAAAACTAATACAGTCAAATTATTTTCACCTTTCAGGCTATAGAGTAATTTGGTTTTAGGGAAATAAGGCAATATTCGATTCTATAAATTACCATTAAAGGTATTTGGGGGAATAACTGAATAATTCTAGAAACAAATAATACATCAACCATCAAACTAACGCCGTACAACTTAAACTAGAGCGATGAAGATAAAATACTAATGATTGTACATAAAAATATTCCGATACTGGATAAACGTGTCCCGATTAGATCATAGGGGGCTAACTCTAGAATGATGTAAAGCGAGAGAGTGGGGTTCTGGCTTCCGGAAGACAACTGTCGCAGAAAAGTATAAATTCTTGGAAAGAAGAGAAGATTGTGAATAATATTGGCAATTTACTATGTAAAATTTAAGGGAATCAATTAGTGAAAAGGAAGTGAATTAGTGGTGAAAGGCGAGTAGGAAGTTTGTGAAGGGTAGGTGTAGATAAAACAAGTTGGGTTTATCACAGACCATCATTGGGTGCTGAGAGCTAGGATCGATGCAGGAGTAGATAGTATATATTGTGTTAGTGAAGTGCAAACAACAGGAATATCACAGATGAATCTTCGAGCTGCAAAGGTCTAAGAGGCAGTTCTAAAGAACGCATTTAAACGGTGGCCACCACTCAAAAATAAAAAAGAAAGAATGAATGTAAACAGAGTTACGTTTTGGAGGTGTAGTGAAGAAAAGGCCAGGGACGTGACAGAAACAAAAGATTATTCGTAGCTCTCAATAGTGGGGCCAAACATCTGTTATTTTCGTTTACCATTAATTTTTTTAGTAAAGTGTCAAAGTGTTGTAGCTAATCTCCCCTTGGTATAAAAGTGAACTGACCGTGCCTAGCCGTCCTATTCCCAATATATTTATAAATAAAAATAAATTCAATTACAAGTAAGTAAAAATGTAATTGATATTAGGAAATAACTCACCTCAGTTCTGCAAAATAGTACAAGAGAGTGTGTAATAGGTTCCAGCATAACCCAGCACGTTTAGAGATACTACGTTTTATTAATTACATTTTATTATTATTGCAATCGGTACAATTTAGTCATCCAAGCACAACATTTGTATTAACAATTCTGTATATCGAAGATCTAATCTTTTATTGTAAGTAAAGGAATAATTGTTAAATTTACTTTTATTCATCATTCATGGAACAACAACCTCATATACGATCGAGGATATAATATAAATTTACATTAGATAATAATAGTTAAATAACACTCGAGTTCCGTTAGGTCAGGCGTTTTGTAGCTAGAGTTTCCTTTACCTATATACTTTTTTTAACCTAATAACTTACAATTAGAGAACAGATTAAATTAGAGTTTTCTTACCTAGTACTGTATAATTACAATAGTTCAATTACACTGTAGAATATTTTTATCAATAATTTTATAACATTTAATGTTTAAAATAGAAAACCTTGTGGATTTACTTACAATATAAGTTCTTTTAATATTTACAGAATTTGAGATTCTTTCTTAATAAAATAAAGTCAACAATTTGAACAAATATTAAAAGCTTAAAAACTTACAGAATTAAATATAATTTAATTAAAATTCTTGTAGAGTTGCTAGCAAACATTTTTACACACGAAACTTTCATTCTATGAGTCACCAGCCCAAGAAGCTGAGAGATAGAGATTCTTTGTTCCCTAACTCATGAGCAGTCATGTGTTTAATATAAACTTATAGAATTCACAAATAATGTATATTTTCCCATTCTGCCTACTTCATAAAATAACCCTATTATTTCTTTTGTCTTAGCCCTGGTACACTTACGGATAATATAATATATCATTTTTTAAAAATATTATTATAGAAGGTTCTACTAGTAAAAGAACTGTTTAATTTATTAAGAGTGAGGAATTTGTCAATTTTAAATATATTTATGTCTTACACAACAATTTAACACCTAAACATTGACCGTACATTTTAAAGTATTTGTTGAAAACCATTTGTAATTATTTTAAGGAAGATCACAACTTGCTTGTCTTCTGCTTCTTGAGCCTTCTATTCAATCAGCTGCATGTCGCTGAGATTGCTCCGTCTTCTGTCCAGTAATCCACGTACTGAAAAACCAGTTCATCTGCTGTTTGTAGATCGTATGGAGTCTGGCAGCAGTGAACGAATCGACTAATTAAGTTCATTATTCAAGCTATTAGTGGAACCATTACGTTAGTAATGGACTCCGTAACAATATATTCCTTATATTTTGCAAACCGCTACGCGTCGGCATAGTAACGAGGTTATGCATTATTAACCTCCATTTTCAAAAACCTCTACAAGTACCTAATGAGTACATTACCTTACTGTGACCGAAACTAATATTTTCATTTTTCATTTGATGGTAAATATTATTCTTACGGAAAAACGTCCATAGCGATTTTAAAAGAGGTATTTAAAATGGTATTTACCGTCTTTAAGGTAACCAATAGGATGTTCGAAAACTCCTGAGGATAATCCACTAGCAGTGTGCTATCCTATTACAAGTTGCTATACTTACATGTCTGCTTGATACTAAAGAATGGGAGCAAAAACAGACATATCTTCTAATCCAAACATGTTTAACTTGTTAGAGAGTGTAAATTACTTGTAATAAGTTTAAATTGCTTATTATAAAACCTTATTCTAGCAATAATGTAATATTTAATAATAATATAATATATTGTAAACTTGGGATAGGTTTACAGCTTTTTTTAAAATTGCTATTTACAATATTTTTATATTAAACAGATACATTTGTCTCCTCTAACTTATGCTGGACGATAAATTTATAATTAAAACTG
The DNA here is from genome assembly GCA_036971475.1 of Prosapia bicincta. Lineage (NCBI taxonomy): Eukaryota > Metazoa > Arthropoda > Insecta > Hemiptera > Cercopidae > Prosapia > Prosapia bicincta. The sequence goes on from JBAIZL010000001.1 coordinate 341,509,220, forward strand.
AAATATAAGAATTGTATTTAGTTATCGTTCTACAACTCTCCAATTATTTCAATATCTGAAACACAAGGCTTGGCCATTAAAAGTACATTGAACTGATAAATAAATAAAAAGATCAATATAAACTTTCAATAATTAAACAAATTGAATTTGTTTAAAACTTCACGTAGAACCCATAATTTTATGATTATCTTCCCATGACAACAAACTAATTCTTTCTTAGGAATATCCGATATAGTGCAGCTACTGCGCCACCTGTTCATGTCTTTCTATGGACGCAGGACGTCAGGAGTCAAACTTATCCCTATGAAGTACGCCTTGATTGAGTTAACCAGCTGTTGTAGACCGATGGTTGTTTAATTTATTTTACCTTCATTTTGATTTTGTATGTTTCTTTCATTTTTACTTTATCTACTTTGCATTCCTATTGAATTTCTTTAAGTTCATATTTATTTCTGTGTCCGTTGTCATATTATTTACTAATCTCCGTTGTCATGGATTTACCTTGTAACACTCTTTAAAATAAGGTGTTACGTATAAATGAATTTATATATTTAATAAATATATCGTCCCAATATAAAAAAATTTTTTGTTTTCTTGATGCACATTGTGAATCTAGTGTAGGTAGTAAGCGCTCCTAGCGGGCGAAATTGAAAAATATCGTACGAGTTAGTAACTTAAGGCAATTAACTACATCACGCCATGTGACGTAGGCACGGAGGCCGATTCCTAACAACCAATCAGAATATTCATATATATAAATAAGGGTGGGAGTTCGTTTAAAAATTTCAGTTAGCGCGTTTTTGCAACGATCCCACTTCACTAAAAGTCTTCGAATGAGACGGACGTGATGGCATTTTCAGACATAACCTAGAAATTAGTAAGCTTCCAGTATTCAAAATTTAAGATGTCAAGGCCGGTACCAAATTTTATTAACGCAACAAAAGAAGAAGTCAGAAGCGATTATTTATGTGTTTCAAATAAGTGAAAGTTTATATCATTTTTGTTTAAGAGCGCTGATTACAAGAGCGATGTGTTAAGTGTTAAGTGTACAAAAGCCATGTGCAGTGTTTAACGATATGTGTTATAGTGTTTTACAAGTAATGTGCACAACCAGGTACGTTTTAGATAATGATAAAGAAAATGTATTTTAATGTTAACTAAGTTGAATTTTAAATGATAAACGATTAACACATTAACGGTAGAAATTGTCCTTTGAATATTCATTTCTGAAATTAAATTGGAAAACTTAAGTTACTAACTTCTCGATATATATACAAATTTGAAAAGTTAACAAGGTATTAAAATATGTATGGAATAGTTACCAGTAATTAAAAGTTAATACTCGACACATGATGTCATTTGTTCTTTTGTAATTTGTCATTGATTAATAAATTGTTTAACTTTGTATTTTAAAACTTCAAATTCTTGTTTTACAAGTAACCTAGTTCTACCTTCAAGATATGTAGAGCGTTACAGACAGACAGTAATTTGCCTGAGCTGTAACATTAGAACTAGATCCCTAGTAAGTAATTAATTATGTAGGTAATAAGTTAAATCACATTTTCAAATAAAAGTAACACTTACCGAGGTAAAAAGGGCTAGAACGTTACAACCGGTGGAAGGAAAATGATTCGGTTGGATCTGTTTTCTGGCTACAGTAAGTCCCCGTGTTTTCTTCGAAATGCGATTTTCCTAATTTAATAAAAACAAGGTTCAATAATAATAATAAAATGATGATAATAAAGTGATCTGAATTTAATATGTTTGTATTATTTGTTATATATTACGTTGCATAAGAGGTATGTGTTTCAAATAAAATTATTTATAGAGCTCTATCACATCATAGCTATGGTTTTCCCTGTTTGCTGCCTGCCTCTTTGTGAGTTCCTTGCATACCCGTTCGTTGTATACCTAACAATATAGATTTATATTACACATATAAATACATTATTTTATATAAACATATATTAGTTTTTAATAACTCTCATTTACTTCAAATATCATTAAAATATTTCTCTTAATTACTGTGTGTTAGAAAAGCCTTCACGGAAGTTGGTTATAAGGTACATAGTTAGTTTCGGTTAATCCCAACGGCGGTTGTAAGTGAATACCCCCCTCTCTTCTCTAATATCTTCCTAAGCCTGTCGTGATCGTACAAAGATTTAGATCCAGACAATGAGTTCAGGCATACATTTAAACTCTAGTCCCAAGTTCTGATCTGCCATAGTAAATACCTTACTAAAACTTTCTCTTGAAAAAAAACATATCACGTAACCACATATAGTATATCTACTACAAAATTTGCTTTGAAGGTGTCTATACTTAAAGTTCTTTTATAGGATAAACTGAGTTATTTGTTGATTATAATTGTTTGATAAAAATAAACGACACTATTTGTTACAAATTAACCTATTTTATAAAAAATGACTCTCTAAAATTGTTATTACCTATTTTCTAACAAACGAATCAATTTTCTCTTTATTATATATTTAAAACAAATGCCAAGTTAAATTGCATTTTTACATTACGACCTATAACAATTAAAAATTAAACTTATCAACATATTAAACCAAATTCACAACAATTAATTTCATTTTTTACAAAAAATCCATTGAATGACTTATATATATATATATATATATATATATATATATATATATATATATTAAAACACACACACAAACACACACACACACACACACACACACACATATATATATATATATATATATATATATATATATATATATATATATATATATATATATATATATATATATATATATATATATATATATATATATATATATGTGTGTGTGTGTGTGTGTTTTACATTGTTAATCAAGGAAACGTATTTTATATATATATATATATATATATATATATTTATATATATATGGGGGAATGCTCTGATTGCGTTTTTCAAAGGACCATTTAATAATAGCGATTTAAATGGGAAAACGTCTTATACGGGAGTAAAAATGCTATAACAGCAACAAAAGAATACTGTATCTACTCACCATTATACGTGCTGTTATTCTTACATATTCACCAAATCAAATTTATCACAATTTTAAACAAAAAATCTTGAAATAATGAAAACCGAATGTACGTAACAGATACAGAAAACCAAAATTTTCATACTGTGCATTATTACCGTTAGGAGTGAATATTTTTCTGTAATTGTTGATCTTATTTTCTTTTCTTTTTTTTTAAAAGAATATAATGTAAATGTTTCCAATTAAATAATCTTTTCGATAGCGTCGTCTGAAATTACGAGCACGGTGATAATGTAACGTCTCAAAACAGCCAGTGGACTAAATGCTGCTGCAGGAATTACTTGTGATAGAGGCTCGTATTCTACTTCATTATCATCATCATCCTCACTCTCCTCATTTGTAGGGGAAGCTATTGAAGACAAGTCATTCACAGTTTAATTCACTGTTCGTAACTCAGAAGTCGGTTCGACAAATGTGTAGTCTGGAAATTCATGAAACATGGGCTTCTCAACTTTGTTGTTAGTAGAGTAATTCTCCAATGCCAATTCACTGAGAGACCATTTTATAGCACATTTTATGAAACAGTTTTTAATGATCTCAGGACGGACGTCATTCCATGCCATAGCTACATAATTAATTGTATCCAAAATGTTTACAGGATGTTGCTGATTACCTTGTTCTATGGCACATAATTATCGTCTCACTAGTTGCTTACGGTTTTCATGCTTTGCAACATTGATTGTCCTCCGGTGCATGGGTTGAAGTTTGCTTATGACAAGGTTTAGGGGTAGAATAAACAACTATTATTACTACTATTAGTCTCCCTTGGCAAAAAACTTCTACTTCCTGATATTTTTCAGCAAACACGTTTCGCACTAGATCGTTGCATCGGTCAATTATGTGAATCAGACAAAACAAAAAAGTGTGTTTTTTGCCAAGTTATAGAATAGTAGTATTTTTTTAAAAAACCTCAAGATGTACAGCCCAAACTTTACATTTGTTACATTGGGTTATTTAATGTTTTTCAGATGTGCTGCACCGTTATCAATAATTAAAAGAATCTTTCGATTTCTTCTGCGAATAATAGTATCGTGCTGTTTTGGCCACAAAACAAATTGTTCTGTCATCCATGCACGACGTTGTGCATCGAAATTGCATAAAAACGAGCCAGTGCTCTTGAAACGTCGCGGTGACTTCGATTTTCACACTACCAACAATTTAAGTTTTTCTGCATTTGCACACACTGGTACTGAATGTATCTTTTTACTTACTTTTTCACCGTGGACCTCAGCCTTTTTATAAACAAGTGACTTATCTGATATGACCTTGAAAAAAATCCAAACTAGTCAGCTTTAAAAACATCACAATGGGAGAAATCTCCCAGCAACTGAGGTAACACGGTTTCTTTCCACAAAGAAACATTCCTCATTTACTGACTCTGCTTCTTGTAAAGTCTTTAACATCTGTATATATATATATATATATAATATATATATATATATATATATATATATATATATATATATATATATATATTTATATTGATACACACACACACACACAAACAAACACACGCGCACACACACACATACACACACACACTCATTCACACACATTTATGTTATATATATATATATATATATATATATATATATATATATATATATATATATATACATTAAACATGAGTGTTCTTAATTTTTTCAAGTATAATTTTGAAAATTTATTTATTGATCAAGTTGATAATCGAAGGATATTTTCGATGCCAAGTACTTCGACGGTCCAATTAGCCACATGTACACGTAACCTGCGGCGGGCTGTATTCTGTTGGAATACCTACCGCAAAGGGAAAAAATTTAAAACAAAGAGAGTTTAAAATTTTAACGCTATAAAACAAACCATGCCATCTCAAGGGGTTTAGAAAATAAATTAAAATAAATTTTGCCTGGGGAAAACCGTCAAAATCTACCTCGAGATACAATCGACATTTCAAAAGATAAAGAAATACGAAAGAAATCAAAAAACAAGAATAAGAAAAACTCGTAAAAAGCACCAATAAAGAGTTATACGGCCATGACGAAAAATAGTTAGAATTCGATCCAGTATTGATTTGGCGGAGCAACGTTAAATAACACAAAGGAATGCGTGCGCAAATTATGACGTAATCGATAGAGATCCTTATTGGTTAAGAAGAATCATGGGAACAGATAGCTAGAGATGGAAGGTCTACAAGTGGAGGAAGAAGGGGCGTCATGACGCGGGCAGCTTAACTAAAACACCTAAACGGAACGGATCGTGTCGAAGTTAGCTCCGGTGAAAACAATGAGCAATTGTGTTACTACCGTAAATCTATACAAAAAGATGCAAGGCTAAGTAAGTAGTGATTCGCCGGTATGTCGTGACGTGGTGTTTCGAAAAATGGGGCCCTTTCGGCGAAGATCTAGCCGAAAGAGTTATCCCAAAAATAAGATCGAAATGTGCAAGCGTCTTAGGAAGTTTTTGTGTTTTAAATTTTAATTAAAAATCAACCTTACTCTGAGATATTAAGGGGAAGTGAACAGTGTTGAATTAGGAAAAATTTTAAATGAAAATAAGATTCAAAATTAAATAAGTAAATGTCAAAATTAACTGTGTGAGAAATTTAAAAAAAACTGAGTGTTAGAAAATGCCCAGCTAGGAACAGTGTTGCAAAAGGGTTTAATGTCAAAATTTTATCAGTATGGATTCTAAATTTAAAGATGTGTCAAATACATAGAAAAAAGAAAATATGACCTGTCGCAGAGAAGACTGAAGCAGAGCTGATGCGTTTCACAAAGGGAAGGTGGATTTCAAATATGGCGGACAGCTCACTTAAAAGCTGGACAGGCAGCAAGCGTCGGTTCAAATTCGGAACAAGCAGAACCTCCCCACCCAGCTGGATACAAAAATCAAGGCACCAGCGGAGGGAGAGGGAAAGGAGTGAAACCAGGCCCTATGGAAAAGTTGAGGTTAGATTTGCACAGTTTTCTCTTTGGAAATTAGAAATTTTAATTTGAAAAATTGTTTAAAAGGGAAAGTGTAAAACAGTTTAAATTAATCTTAAAAACATAAATAACAAACTTTGAAATTCAGTAATAAGCACTGGTGGCTTTGTTCAAGGGAGGGGTAAAAGTTACAAGATGGCGTAGCCTTAAAAGTAGAAAATAGGTTGTATTTTATGAAAATAGGGGGAATAAAAATTTAAGGTTAGAAATGTTATAAATGGTTAAGTGTTCATTGTAAACAACGCAAATAAAGGTGTTTAAATTATTTAAAGGGTCAAAATTTATAGGGGGGTAAGGAAAGTAAGTAAGGTATAATCTGTTGTTTAAAATTAAATATGATATCACAAATGTAAGCATGCAAGGTGGCTGACAAAGATAGATTGTTTAATACAGCTGATTCGAAGGCCATGCATTGTTTTCAAAAAGTCCTAACAGTGGGGCGGTATTTTGTATAAATAAATTAAATTAAATTGTTGTTTTATTTAGGAGTTATTTTGTAATTTAAAATTGAAAACAATTAACATAAATTGTTCTTTTTAATAAAAAAGAGTTATATCATTAATTCAAGTTTAACTAAACAAAAGGATAAAGGGAAACAAGAGATGTTTTAAATGAGGTTTTATATATGGATGAATTTTGTAAATTGTGAAAATATGAATAATACCCAAATATTTAAAACAAGGGATTTTAAAATGTGAGTGGGGCTAGCTAATAAATTAAAATAAGTTTTATTTTCAGATTAATTATAAGTTTATTTTGATTATTTCAGGATTTAGGTATATATAAGAAAATTTCATGTTGTTATTAGTGATAAGGGAAAACTTAAATAGAAAAATGAAATATTTGCAAGTTTTTGTTATTCAAGTTATATGATTTCAGTAAATGGGTTAATGACCATTCAAGAAATTTTAATTAAATTTTAGTATATAAATTTCCTTCAGAAATTGCGTTCATAAATTTTCAGTAAATGTTAGTTAATTTCCAGTATGTATGACTTTCTTGCAGAAAGCGTTAATTAAGTTTTAGCAAAAGGGTTAAATATTTTCTATTAAATGGGTTAAATAAATTTTAGTAAATGTGTGGATTTCTTTTTGTAAATCAGTAAGGATCTGTCAGAAAGGCTTTTAAATATGTTTCAATAAACGTTTTAATTAAAATATGCAGTAAATATTGTGATTTCCATTCAGTAAATGTTTGATTTCCCTCAGCAGATGTTTTAACAGTTTTTATTAAATATAATTTGTTATTCAGTAAATAGTTAGGATATCTTTTGGTAGATATATCTATATGTCTATAAATACAATTTCTTTTTCAGTATGTGCTTTGATATTTTTTATTTATAAATACAATGTAATTTATGAAATGGTTTTAAGGTTGTTGGGTAAAGTAGAATTAATTTCTACCTATAAAAGGAAGTAGAAAATTACTTAGAAAGGTCAATTAAAGTTAATAGAGATATAGGAAAAATTTTAACACATACATGGCTATATAGGATGTTGTCATAAATAAGTTGTTTTGTAGAGATTTTAACTAGTTGAACAAAATGGAAAGGTTAGGGAGCTTTCGGAGTGTACTGAAGAGTAAAGCTTTGCCAGACAGAAAAGTGTTAAAACGAAAATTTGTAGAATGTAGCAAATAACTTTTAATTAAAAATCCAAGTAAACATAAAGGAATATTGCCAATTTTCAAGGTTATATAACCAGGGATTTTGAAATAAAAATAGATCAAGTAGTCAAAGGTTTTGAAGATTCACTTAAGGAAAAAGAGATATTTAAATTAAAGGTAACAACCAAATTTCAAGTTGAAAGGGTTTAAATTTGACAAACAATATTGAGAAACTAATTGAATAAAGTTTTACGCATCTTTATATTCCGATAGTTAGTAAACAAAAGTTGTAAAATCTTAGTTAAATGTTAAATTTCAAATACAATAAACAAATATTATGTTTTCTAAAAATTGGCAAGATACGAAACAAATGTAATTCCAGGTTAAAGAAATGCATACTGTGCTATGCATATTTAAATTAATAGATTTTAAAATTAAAAAATAAATATTTTTTTAACTAACTTGCAAACAAACTGAGTATTCTTTTAAACAAGTTTCTTACACTCTCCTACAATCGATATGGTCATTTCGCCAATTATATGTCTTTAAAAAGAACTCCTTCCCCGGGATGACTCACCCGTAAAAGGTAAAATTCTAAGCAAGTTAGGTTTTTTGTTCTTTAAGTCCAATGACTTGTTCTCTGGCAGATTTTGGCGAGCACTGCACAGCGTTCGTAGCTTTGGCTACGAACGGCTCGTTTCAAAATTCTTGCTCTGCTGCGGGCGCGTGTCCTGGTTATGCGCTATGGAGTTGGTCAACGAAAGGGTTGACGGCTGGGTAAGTAAGCGTATAATATGTTGTTGAAGTGGTGGTGAGGTGGTGAGCGGGCCCGTTTCAAACCACGTATATGTTATAAGTGAATTTATATTGTAATGTAATATTTATTTAGCTGTAGGTATAAGCTATTTATTATTATTTTTTATGAAAATGGGTTGGTGACTTCAATTGTATTTCCTGGAGATTTACGCCTTTTTGATCTTTTTTGAGATAGCAGAATCTCCCTTGAATCTGCAGATATAGAAAAAAATTCTCTACTCCCTCTTAGATTTCCAACTATTCTTTTATTCTGTCTACGATAAAACCTTCCTTACTTAACATTTACTGTTCGGACGAGTGAATTAGAATGACCGAAATTGGGAATTGGTTTGTATTGTTTTAGAGATGTTATTTAATTAAAACCTCTATGTTTTATTAAAGAATGTGTGAAACTATGTTATTTTTTTAAATTAAAACTAATAACTACATTTTGTTGGCCGCTTACCTTTTATTTAATATTCCCCATTTCAATGAACGTTCATAAGTATTAACTATATTATCAATTAGTGACATTTATTATTCTAAAGTTATATAATTGCATATGTTTTTACACATATTCCTATCAATATGTAAAATATGTTTATAGAATTCATACAAATAAACAACAAATACTTATTTCATTGTTTGTGCATGAAAATTATTGAAACAAAAGTATTCACTCTGTATAATATTATTACAAAATTATTTAATTCAATGTTTTAATCCCAATTAAAAATAACTTACCAAGCATTTGTTTTTTTCATTGAAATTTTTGTATTATGCTTTAGTTCCTTAATAACAATATATTTTGATTAATATTTACTTTTTCTTAGTGTATCTAATAGGAAAAAATCCATTATATAATTTTTGTAGATTAAAATTAATTTTTTCGGTCCAAACCAATCAGTATTTAAATATAATTTCACCAATTAGTTTTAAATTTATTTAGATTTTCAATAATACTTAAAGTTATAATATATTTATTTAAAAACAAATTTTTTTCTAGAAATGAAAATATTTTTATGAAATACTCTGTACGAAGTGCTTTAATATTTTATAAGAAATACTTTGTTAAAAATATTTTGGGATTTATAGTATGTAAAAAATTCGTTCTTTGCAATGACGTAACGTAATGTTTGGATAAACTGAGCGTAAACAGTTTGAGTAATTTTCTTATTTCATGTTTTGTTAGAGCATAAACATTTCGTTAATGAGCATTACCTTTTTAATTTTGAATTAATCTACTAGGAAATAGTTAGTAAAGCAAAAATGGACTTACAAGAATTCGTTTAATCTATAGCCCAAAAAGAGTTATTAATTTTCCCTAGATTTTTATTAGGTGACTTTGTTATTTCATAAATAAGCTGCGTTGTAACGTCTGTAAAGTGGCATTAAGACATAGAATTAAAGTTTCGAATATTTATTTCTATTTTAGTATTTTTTACATATTGCCCCTCATTAGATACAGACCACTTAAACAGAAGAATTGTTTATAATGATAATTATTCCGCTGGCACGTCCTCGCAATCTGCTGGTAGTGTAGTCTGCTTTGTTATCTAATGTTTACACAAATCTTTTTATCAAATTAACTAGCACTCATATTAAAACACGTTTGTTTTGCAATTTTAAAATCGCATGACAAAATATATGAATATGTCTGTACACAACAAATTTATTACCCCAGATTTAATATTTTTCACGTTTTCGCGTCAAAATAATTACAAATATTGACATAAAAAACGTATAATAGTGCAAAGTGGAGTGAGAATACTTATTCAATTTGCAAAAAGCACTGGAACACAATGACTAAGGCATTTTTGTGTGTAGCGCTGGTTTGCCTGTTGGTAAGTTGGTTTCTCAATCCATCAATATTGAAGTATAAATTAACTTATCAATTAACCGATGATGATGAATACATAAAAATTTAATTTTTTAAATTGGAATGCTACTTTGTGCCTAATAAGAACGTTTTATAAGCTATAAACGTGCGCACGTTATAGGGGTTACCTATACAGTCTCGAGTCAGAAAGCCTCTACAGTCTCGAGTTATTTCAAGTCATTAATTACTTAAATAAGAGTTAAAAATTATTGACTTATATGACTTGTTGAGATCGGTGATATTGTGCACATTTACCTGTGTGAAAGTGATTACGACAAACTCTTTGGATTCGTTTCTTTTTAATGTTTAAAATATCCATGAATGTTTGTTGACACACTTGTATCTCTTTTATGATACCACCATGGGAAGTAGGCACACAATATTTTGTTTGAAGTTGATTTGTTTGTTGACGTTCCCCACGGCACCAATCTCTTTTAGGGGATACTGAAGCTGTAGACTTTAAAATTATATTTTCTTGATGAAGTTTAATTTTTGTGTAGTTAACATTTTTGGAAAAACATATTTCGTGAAACCTACGGATATTCTGCATGGTTAAACCTGAACAGCCGAGAATAATTTTTGTTGAGTGATTATATGTTGGAAGTCGCGGTAGAAATTTTGAAAGATATCTCGTTTTCTTTTCAGTATTTTTTCTTCCACGAATCTGGATTTTGTGCCTTTTTACAACCTTTTCCTTTAAGCGAAGGAATAATAGCACCAGGAAGAATTCTAATCTTATTCTCATAACTTGTACTTTGTTGTTGTTCATACATATTTAACTCATTTATTTACACTTAATTTATTATCTAGAACGAAAAAATACTACTACTTTATTAAAATAACGAAGAGAAACTAATAAACTACTAACGGAACTCTGCAAGAACACCAATTTTCACACTAATATTACAGACAAACTAACCGTTGAATAACTATGTTTTGTATCTTGATTTAACCAGCTGAATATAGCGAACACAACAAAAAAAAATATTGTAAAGAAAAAGACTAGGAATAGCAAAAATATTACAAAATATATTACTATAGCGACAGTAATCAAGTAGTGGACTTGGTCGCTTTTGAAAATAAATATTTTTTTAACATGGTTAATAAGAACAGGACAAGGTGATATTTGCTACTGTACAAATTAACGAGATCAAGGCTCGCCATTTTTATTTTCTGCTTTGGACATGAGGCGTTTTGTTTCTTTTTAGAACTTTTGAAAGCAATTTACACGGGATTAGAGCTGTTTTGAAACTGTAAAACCTAGTTAGTCAAACAGAGTAGAAAAAACTGAATCCAATGATACCAAAAACTCTATTTCGATTTTCGGAGGACATGGATCCTTTTGAAAATGGACACCTCATGTAGTCTCTCTCTCTCTTTTCTATATATATATATATATATATATATATATATATATATATATGTGTGTGTGTGTGTGTGTGTGTGTGTGTGTGTGTGTGTGTGTGTGTGTGTGTGTGTGTGTGTGTGTGTGTGTGTGTGTGTGTGTGTGTGTGTGTGGGTGTGTGTGTGTGTGTGTGTGTGTGTATAATAAAAGAAATACAAAAAACAAGAATAATATATTGAATTATACATTTCAAAGCTTTTTCTTAGGCAATCAGAATAAACATCAATAGGAATAATAAATAATATCAAACATACAAGTGTTAGCTAGATCCAACAAAGAGTTATTGACAAATCTATTACAATATTGTCAAATTTATTAATTGACTGTCCTAATATTACATACATTGAATATAATGTCAAATTTTGATTTTATTTGTATCAGTTTATTTATCAATTTCTTATAAATATTATATTTATATATTTCTAAAGCTTCTTAAATATTCAATTTTAAGCGTTTATTATTTTTATTATTATTATTCATTATATTGATTAATTTATTATTAGTTTTATACGCACATTTAACGTGTGTACACCTAAACAATTTTGTGATATTTTTTTTTATTACCAATAAATGTAAATGATGTACATATTGTTTTATTATCAAAATTTTTGAAAATTAATTTATTATACTGTTTCTTTAAATATTATTATTACGTTTATCTACAGTTTTCTTTTTATAACCATTCCCTACTACTATTTGATAAATAATGATTGATTCTCTAATTTTATTTTCACTATGTAAAGGTATTTTACGCGATATTTTTAATAAATTGTACAATGCAGCCATTTTTTTATTATATGAATGATTAGAATTATTAGATAATATTTGGTTTGTTAATGTCGGTTTACGATATATACTACATTCGAATTCACCATTATGTCTTGTTATTGTTATATCTAGAAAATTGATTTTTATTATCTTTTACCCTTTCATAAGTAAAATTATTATGCTTCATTATTTCATTTATTTCATCCAAAATAGCTACTAAGTATATACTATTATTATTAGACATCCATTATTAATTGTCATCCACATATATGTTACCCCAATAACCGTTTTTATCATATGTCTTTAAAATATTATTTATTTATCATCTAAATATTGTAACATATGTCAGATATCATACTTGATAAAGGAGAACCCATAGCTAGACCATATTCCTGTTGTAAATTTTATTATTATATGAAAAATAATTTCGATTAAATTTAGTATTTTTTTTGTATTTATGACTTCTAATATTATTTACTACCGCTCTTATGTCGCACTAATTTAGATTTTATAATTTTGAGAGTTCCATTTTTAGGAATATTTGTGCACATATTTTGTTATATTTAATGGTATTAATTTCGTGTTATTATGATTAGTTATTAGATGATTAATTATTATTATGATGATTATTATTAATTAGTTACATTTTATCTTTAAGAACAGATACTATGTATTTAGAAATTTTATAAGACGGAGCTCTTGTAAAATTTACTAATTGGTTTCTCGATTATGTGCAACTCAATCAGTCAATTCATAATTGGAGTTTTTGGATTATCAATTATATAATAATAAATATATAATTTTTAATAAGTAATTTATGAGAATGTCTTATTACGTTTTTATTTCATTTTCAAATTAAATGTAGAATGTTTGCACACGTTACTAAAATGATTTTAATTTCGATATTTTTCTGTTTTAATTATATGTTCGTTCTTATCAATAATCATAATAGCATTGCTTTTATCAGCTGTTACTGTAATAAGATTGTTATTTTATAGTTTACTCTTTAAATCTCTGACATAAATATTTTTGTCAATAGGTTTTAATAATTTCTTTATTTGTAATTCATGAACTAATTCGATTTTAGTACAATCTTGTACTATAAATTTATTACTAATATTTGTACAATTTATTTTTATATTTCTAATATTATTATATATTATATATACCGTACTGTGAAACGGTATTCTACGACGTTGTAGATTATCGTGATATATCATTTTAAAAATTTTTTTCCTGGATATTTTAATATTACTGATGAACTATCAACAATAGGCTTTGATATATATAAAATTCTTCATATTTTATCGATTTCAGTTTTAAATTCGACCAGGACTACATTTTTTGTGGAAGCCGTCTTCAAATGGCAGTAAATTTAAAAATATATATATACTACAACTCACAATTATAAAAACTGTAGTCTAAGGCGCGTTTCAATGCCATTATGTCATCATCTTCAGTGATGCTACCCATTCGAAACCTAATTAAAATAATTGAACATAACCTATAATATTTTAACAAACGTAAGAACCGGATCTGGGCATTGATAATTTTACAACCACGGCTACTAATATATTTACATTGAATAACGTATGATAACTGCAAATATTTAACTTTGATGAAACTATAATATTAATAAAACGTAATAATAACAAAACTATGTTAATAAATCCAATCGAAAGATAATATTTAGCACCAAATTAATTTACAATCATATAGAATTTTAAATTGGTCCTAATTTCAGTATATTGATAAATAAGACCAACTTTTTTCCAGATATTATTTAGTTTCACTAGGCGTAGTATCTCTTTACCCAATTGTACAATTTTCAAAAACTGTGTATATAATTAAAAAAATGGATACAACAAATTATTTTAGATAAAAAAAGTTGAAGAATATATACTTATTAATTTATGTATGGCGCAAAATGGGTTCCAATTCAATGGTGAATACTACGTACAAAATGAGGGCACCAGTATGGGAAACCCATTATCAAGTTTCTTAGCTAATTTCTTTATGGAATATTTTGAAATGAAAGTTAAAGAGAAGCTGGCATATTTTTCCAGGGCATGGGTACGTTATGTTCATGATATTTGTGCAGTCTTTAATAAAAAACAAAGCATAGAAGATTTTTGCGACTAACTTGATAGTTTTCATAAAAAAAATATAGAATATAGGCCCACTAGAATTCCAAAATAGATCACGTAGCTGGTCATCGACTGGGTTAGGCATTTTCTCTAGACGATTGTTTCATGCATTTAATTTTCTTCGGAATATCCGTCTTGTCACTTCCAATAGGCACAGGAAGCCAATTGCATTACAAATAACAATTTTATTGTTTATTCTTTGTAGCATTATGCATTATTTTACATGGCTGTATTTATTATTCTAAAAAAAATTAAAATAAATTATTATTTTATAAATTATATAGTTCATTATTATTCCTTATTATTTCAGGGCTCTAGTCATGCACTACTACCATTAGGAGAAATATTAGAGGGTGTTACAGGCGCTGTTACAGGACTGACTGGAACATTGTCCGACGTTCTTAATGAAACTGTGCCACAACTTACAAAAATAGTACAAGATCTCGTAAAAACTCTAGTTGAGGTAGTAAAGCAGGTGCTGGAGTTGTTACTTAAATTACTACAAGCTGTCGTTGATGCTCTTCAACAAGCTTTGAAAGCACCCTTACAAGCGTTGTTAGGGATTGTAGATTCACTGACTAAAGGGCTTCTTCCATCAAGCCTCGCCGATGCACTCAAATCAGCTTTAAAACTGGATGACGTAACAGCTCTGGTTAAACAGCTGACTGGAACTGTTACATGTCTTCTCGACAAAGTTGTTACAAATCTGACATCAGAAGTATTGAAAGGTTGGTACATAACTGTATTTAATTGGTAAAAAAGTATGTTAAAAATACAAAATAATATGAACTACTTATAAAATAAAAGTAATTTTTTTTTGAAAGGTCAGTGTTCAAGTTTAATTTACTTGAATAATTTAGTCATGTAATCTTGCTATATGTGAACTCGCATTTCTAGTGAAATATTCTCATTCTAGTTGGTCTCCCGTATTTTTCTTAATCACTCTAGGGACAGCTGCTATTTGTTGAGGATTCGCCTCAGGGTTTGATTAACCAAATCCGAGCTGGAAAGCATAGTCGTGAAAAGACCGTCCTACTTTCACCAATTTCACCTGATCGTATTAAGTAATGTACAGTTGAAATTGAGGTTTCGCTAATACCAGTAGATCTATAGGAGTGTTCTGTTGCATAATAAAATCCTACATGAATGCTTTGCGAGCGCTATCTATGTAGGGTTCCACTTGCCTCTTCTAGGACAGATCTAGATGTATTCCAAACACTTAGTTTTATAGTCTGACAAAGGGGGATGCAAACTTAAAATTTTTGGCAACCAGTTAAATGTTCTTAGACGTTGTCCGTCAAAGTTGTAGCTCATGAACCCTCATTTAAAACCATCTTTGAGCCTTCGAGTATTATTTAGCAAAGTTCTTTTACATTGAGAATTATCGAAATAATATCTTTGCCTATATTTGGTTATTTAAATATTTAATTTCAACATTAATTATAATTCTATTGTTTTTATCTTTTGATCGTTAAAACAAAATTTTCGTTCGACCCTGAATGATAGTTGTTACACTTCATCTACCTATATGCCCTATTCCACTTTATAAACTGTCTTATCTTACTATTTTCAATTATCTGTTAATAAATATTACAAGTTTCATTTATTTAATATACATAATTGTACTTCATACATTTTTACTACTCTTTTTAATTGTTTTTAATTTAAATGTATCATGCTAATATGTATTTTAAATATTTATTAATATTTTATTTATTAACGTTTCAATATAGTTTTAAGTTTATGGTAAAGTTTTATTAAAGCTTGTATTAAATTATGTATAGTTTAATTACACATTGTTTTTAATATATATTTTAAGAAACTAGCAGAAGGTTAGTAGAAAAATGTACTTCGTAAACGAGATTTGCTGTCTATTCTAAATAAAAAATAGTTTTAAGCCACTACGTCATTACAATAATATTAGTTTTAATATTATTTTCGCGTAATTATTTAGGAGCCAATTGTAGCAGGCTAAAATTAAAAGACCGTATATTTCAGTCTGTCTTCCTTATATTGTAGAGGTGTTTTTTTTGTATGCGTGTGTGTGTGTGTTTGTGTTTAAGAATGTATTTGGATGTTTCATTGACAATAAGTTTATTTATCGATTAAACAAATTATGTTTAAACAAAATAATGAATACACTATTACAAATTACTTCCTATATTTTTTCTCTATTTATAATTATTTAATTTATTATTTCAGGTGTTGTTGACATTCTAAAGTGTGCTAACCCCTTGGTGAAGGAAGTAGGAAATATAACGAATGCCGTAGAGGTCCTCGTGAAGGACACATTAGACGTTACCAAAGATATTGTAGACAATATTTTGAAATGCGTATCAGCCATGAAAGGTCCAGATGTGCTTAGTGACACCATCAGCTGTCTAGTGGTATATCTCGGCAAGGGTGTTCAAGAATTGTCCAAAATTATTGCTAAAACTACACCTAAAATTCAGCAAGCCTTGGATGTAGCGGTCAAAGCCCTTCAATGCATACAGAACGTAATCATAGACAAACTTAACAAGGCCGGTGCAATTCTGAAAACTGTGGCAGATTGCGCTTCTGGCAAATTACCCCAAGTAAGTAAATATATGTAAAGCGTTATTATATTATAATAAACTAAATCATTGAGGTAAATGATTTTAAAATATTGCTCGTTTTAGCTTCCAGGAAACATTCCAAACTTTACAGATATCGCCAAAAAGGTTTTGAACGAAATTAATAACGCGGCATTAGCTGCCATTGGTCCAAGCAGCCCACTAAACTGCCTGGTTGACGAGTTAGACAAATTAAAAGCTGCAGCTGAGGCAGTGTCTTCATCTTCTGTAGCTGCTGCTGTTAACAGTATTGTGAAAGATATAAAGAAACAAATTGATGCCGTAAAAGCTGAAGTTGCTGGTGGTAGTACTTGTGTGACGGAAGCTGAATCAGCTCTTAAACAGTTAGCAGTTAAGAGTAAGAAAGTAGAATACATATTATTTGCCAAAAATTAATTATATTTTACTGATCTATATATAATAAAATAACATTCACGTACAAATATCAGAATAACTATGTTTATTATAGACAATATTAATGATGACTAAAATATAAACATTATGTAACAGGTGCTGCAGCAATTGAGGCCGACGCTGCCAAAATCGCCCCTGAAGCAGCCAAACTGATATCTCAATCCATTACACTGGATTTTGAATTGAAAAATGAAATAGTTGAAGCCAGTCCCAAAGCACTGAAAGCTTGCGCTCAATATGCTTCGGCCACCGACAACTCTGCTCAGCAGTGCTTCGATTTGACATTAAAAGATGCTGAAATGCGCATTGACGGTAAACTCGATGACGTGGAAGCGGCATTAGATACTGCACAAGGATTAACAGAAAAGACAATGAACGTGCTGTCTTCCGGGACGCAGAAAGCTGTTAAAGAAGGCGAAGCTATAATAGCCAAACTGAAAGCGTGCCTTATGTAAATTTACACAGACATTTATCTGAGAGAAAATATAGCTTGAAAACTGTTCTTATGATAACATTTTACAAACTGATAATAATCACATTTTTATTGTTAAAGTTTCGAAAACATTTTTATTTTTAATATGCGTTATTTTCATAACTGTCCTAATATAATCTAATAATAATATATTGACATATAGTATGTTTTGCTATGCTCTAGTCGATTTTTCAAATATTAAATTTACAGTGTACGAAAATATTTTGTTTCAACACTCACATTAAAACGTTTGTTACGTTTAAAGATATTTCTCATCAGATGCTACAGATTATTACTAATTGCTAAACAGGAGTAAAACCTTATCATTCATTGTCTACAAATTTTTAAATAATAATAGGATATTTAACAATAATATTTAGTGAAATTTGAAGTTTTAAATTGATGATGTTTTTAAAAATAAATTATCCATGATTGATTTGTAACATTGTTAAACAATGAAGGGTTATTATAAGTTCAATTGAAACTAATTTAATTCAATGCAATCTTACGATTTGTATTCTTCTTGCAATTATGTAATACTAAGTGAAAACTTTTTGTAAGATGTATTATAAACCCGAAAATAGAATAAAATGTTACAAAAGGTAGTTTGACCATTAAATTTAAACATTTTTAGAGCGTATGGTCTAAGTTACAAATATTTTGACTTATTAAAAACATAAATAAATATATTTAAATTTGTAGAAATTTATTGGAATTTATATAATTTTCTAGAATAATAATATTTTCTAAATATGTTTTTTTGACCTGGAAACGTTTACTGAAGCACAGTTTTAAATCTAGAATCTAACATTCCCTTCTTTAAAATTTTTTTTGATTCCTTTACTATACACACACACACACGGGCGCGCGCGCACAGACACACACACGCGCTCGTGTATATATATATATATATATATATATATATATATATATATATATATATATATATATATATATATATACTTTCACGGATGGAAAAATATGATAAATAGTTATTATCTGGAGTACCTCCTCCTTAGTATTCATTCTGCAGTGCATAAATTCGCAGTCCCGACGTTTCGCCAGAAACTTATCTAGCATTGAAACGTGAATTGCCTTATTTATAATTTGGTAATTGAGACTGCTTTTATGAAAAACTATAGACAATATTAAACATCATATGTATTATGTAAATAATCAACATATTGCTGCACTTCGTAGCATCCTCTTCAGGAGTCTAATATCACATCAATCATGTATAGAAGAGTCTCGATATTTCGAGATAGATGGAACCCAGACTCCCTCAGATAACCGAAAACTAGGATTACACGAACTAACCTTCCTGTGCCTTCGTAATAAACGAGTTGTATTGAACCATATTAACACAATTAGGAATATACGAAATTGTTTATATAACTATAATTCGTTGAATTCTTTTGCATACTGTAGGGCTATGAACAAACATGGAAGCCCGACCCATTTCCTTTGCATACCGTATGTATATGAACAAACTTGGATGTCTGACACATTTCCCTTGCATATCGTATTAATTTAAATATTTCTGCAAAGCCCGGCTTATTTCCTTTGCATACCGTATGGCATGAAATCATTTAATTAAGGATGAGCGTAATTAGTTATCATGATTGCTGAGAAAGATGGAAGTTATCCTAAAGGCGTCAACAGCTAAGAATTTGACGTCAGAAAAATATCATGTCTAATGTATATACATATATAATATATACACACACACACACACATGTATATATATATATATATATATATATATATATATATATATATATATATATCGCAATATGTATTCTTGTATATTAATAAAGAACTAAGTCAAAATACAAATACAAGAATTTTATTTGAATTTACAATTTACATATTTACAACATATTGAAACCTTTGACATTGATAGTAGAACAATCGAGTGAAAACGTAATTTGTTCCAGAAATAATTGTCCCATTAATTTGAAACGATTTACTTTGTGTCTTGGATTCCCAATAACAATAAACAAGACACAAGAACAATCATTGGCCATTGCTGGATTAAATTTTGAAACATTCAAGCTTTTATCACGGACAAATATTTGTTGCTTGCTCGCGTGTTGGGACACATACAATTTGTATCTCTATACGCTTAATGAAATGAAGAAAAACATTGCCAATCGATTAGCATTGCAGTAAATGGATTATAATTATTTAGACGTTTGATTTGCTTTCATCTACGGAACATTATGACATTAAACTCAGAAACGTACGCCTGGTAACGCTAGTTAGTTTTAAAAGTTAAGTTTTTAGAGTTCATATGTGTCTCTTAATGGCACGTTTTACTTCAGTCAGTCATTTCAGTTAAATTCTCTATAAGTTTTTTATGCAGGATTTACGTAAACATGTTCTTCACGACTATAGGTTACGTAACTCTTTACGTATCTTGGACATTACTGAAGTTAAAGGTCTGGAACCTGTTCTGGGCTACTTGTCAGTTCATTGTACATAAATTCTACTACATATTACTATTCGATCAATGCAAATTTTAGGATCGTTTCATTGTATAAGCGAGGTAGAAATTAGGAGAAATCTTTCACCAACTGTATGTCAATAATGAAGTGTCTCAACAATGAAGACCTATGATTGTTGTGAAATGTAGAAGTTATCCAAGGGGCGTCAATAAATAACTAAGAATTTGACAATGTAAGATTTGACGGAAAAATATAATGCTTAATACATACATGGTAAACTCAAAGGAAATATATTATGTTATAACAACTACTTTACTTTCAATTTGACTTATCGCGTGTTCTTTTTCTTTACATATTTAGACTTCAATTAGTAAAATAACGACATTGATATTAAAACGATCGAGTGAAAGACTCATTGCACCTGTTCTACCCCTTCTCTCGTACAAATGGTTTGTTCCAGAAATATTTACAACATATTTAGACAGAACCAGTTTGAAAGTACAAAGACAATCTCCGAAGCTGAAATAATAAAGGCCTATTTCCATTCCGGTGGCTGCGTCTTGCTTTGTCTTTGTTCTTAGTGAAATCAACAATAATTCTTGAAATTTTTAAAGTAAGGGTAATTATAATCTATACTATTTTGTAATCAATTTATTCTAATTTCTTAGCTAATATTATAGCCCACAATTGAAATAAATTTGTATACATAATTCTAAATTACTTTAAAATTAAGGTACCAAATTTTAATTAATAAAATTTCAAGAAATATGCAACTTTTTACCTGTACAAAATTTGTAATAAAATTACTACTATTTCATGCCACATTAACCCTGAAATAAAAATATGTCATATAAATATAAATATGACATAATTTTACTTTAACAAAATTATTTTCTCAATTGTCTCACAATTTTCTCATAACCTCACAATAGATCAGTTCCATTTAGTAATTGGTAAAAACGTCTTTCTAGTTTAGGGGGCTAATATCAGTTATAATTTGTATTTTGTTTATATATATATATATATATATATATATATATGCATATATATATATATATGCATATATATATATATATATATATATATATACATATATATATATATATATTTGTGTGTATGTGTGTGTGTGTGTGTGCGTATATTAAAAGTATTAAATACATAACTGTATTAAACAAGTGTGGCGTAGTGTTTAATTTAAATAAATGAAACCTCTCTACCACAACGGAAGTTTCCTTTTATTTAAAACCTTATGTACATTTCAATTGCATATCAATCATCCTCAGAGATAATTAACAATAAAAATACATTGAAGCAAAATCTTTGATCAAATATATAAACTGGTAACTACTTCACCAAGCCCCTTTACATTTTCCGACCTATCACGTTGTAATTAATTCCCCCTTGGTCTGGCCTCTCAACTTTCGTGCCGAAGAGTTACCGTTTCAGTTTTAAACAAAATAAAAATTTGCATACATTTTAGTTTTACAAAACTACAACTATCTCCTAATTAATGAATATAATTGAGAGATCGGGATAGGCCCTTTATGGGCGTGAAACCACTACGTTGATATTAGAAAAAAACTACACCGGTTTCAAGCCTTCACTCGTACAAAGTGTTTGTTCCAGAATTAATTTCAGCATTATGAAACACAGCCTGTTTGTAAATACAAAAGCAAGCTCCGAAACCAATAAAATTATTTTTGAAATTGTCCTATAATTTCATCATTACCTCAAGTTTAACATCAAGTTTGGTGTTTATTCTCAGTTATATTTTTTTTTACTAACATACAGTATATACATATATATATTCTTAATTTAAAATTTATGACGATTCATTTAATTAATTAAAAATCTAAGCTTTAATAAAACACTCCCATAGCAATTGCTTTTGACTTTAAAACCCTCTATTCGATTGCTTTTGACTTTAAAACCCTCTATCCGGTTAATATAGACTTTTATGTCAGCGTCAGTAAATTTATAAAAGTTGTAATTCACTCAAATAATTGAATCTGGACCATGTTTGCATTTAATATCTTACAAATTCATGCCTAAAACAAATGTAAAATCGTACATATAGAAAATACGTCATTAAATTGTTTTTCAACGTATTATTTTATTTATTAGTTTGAAGGCCTAATAATTCAAATAGAACTATCGGTTATCAGTCATTTAGGTTAAATATTAGCAAGCTCATTACACGATAGATATTTCAATTGATTTAAAAAATTTTTACCAATTCAATTAGATTTTTTTAATTATTACTACATAAATATACAGTTCGTATTCTGTTACAATTGTTAATTGAAAACAAATAAAATTCATGTGGTGTAAAATTATGGGTAATTTATAATTCGTAAATAACTCAAAACTTCTCAAGCTATAAATATATTATGTTATTTTACACCTTTCTGGATGATTTTCAAATTTGTTACACATGGACAAAATAGCTACTAAGGCTAACACCTGTAGTACAGGCATTGTTAAGACAAATTCTTCATTTGACGAAAATTGGATTGAAAAATTTGATCTGAAACCTCTACTGTTTTAATTAATCGTAGGAAGCTTCAATCAGAAAAAGTCAGTAAAAAGGGATTTTTCATCAGAGTATTTTACACCAATCTAAGTAATAAGAATCGTGGAAGCCAAAATCAAAATAAATTCATAAACATTGAATTATATTTTACAAACGTACGGAAATTATTAATTTATATTGTACATATGAAGAAAGTTTAAGCTACACAATTCGAAAATGTTGCTAAAATATCTTGACCCCCTTTAACAAGTGCAGCCTTTCCATTAGCCACAGCTGCCTCAGTCTTCGCTGTTAGGGCCTTCGCAGACGCTATAGCCTTGTTTACGTCGGCCCTCTTGCTGGCAATGCGATCCTTTACGTTTTGAAATTGCTTATGGAAACATACCTGAGCAAAGTTATCGGTAGCAGAAACATACTGAGCGCAGGCTTGCAATGCGTTGGGACCAGCTTCAACCGCTTCCTTTTTCAACTCAAAGTCCCGCTGAGCGGATTGAGAGAGAAGTGTTACTGCTTCAGGGGCAATTCTGGCAACGTCGGCTACAATTTTTGCGATAACTGTAACACAAGATTATTGCTTTATAAATGGATTGCATTGAGAAAGTTTTCTAATAAGACATTAAAATTGAGTATAGGAAGTAGAAAACATAAATGTAGTCAGTAAATGATGGGCATTTACAAATAAAATGTGGGGTTAAATGTAATAAATTAGTTTAAAATATAACGTCATTTAATTGTTGCTTTTTTACCTTGCACAGCTAATTTTTTAACGGCTTCTTCGGCTTCCTTTAAACAGTTAGGATTAGCACCTGGTTTATTTGCTGCCGTGATTTGTTTCTCTATAACTTTAACAATCTCGGCAATAGCGGCGTTTATAATTGCTGAGGTAGTGGCAATAGCTGCGGCTTTGAATTTATTCAGTTCATCAAACAATACACTTAAGGCACTATTTGATCCGATGAAGGGTGCCACATAGTTATTAATTGCTGCCAATGCATTGTTGGCGATTTCTGAGAAGTTTGGTACGTTTCCTGGAAGCTAAAAAGACACAAGAATTTTACAATCATTCATTTTTAGATATTTGTTTGCCTAATATGTTTGTATTTTTATCCGCATACTCACCTTGGGTACGTTTTTGCCAGAAGCGCAATCTGCCACAGTTTTCAGAATTGCACCGGCCTTGTTACGTTTGTCTATGATAACGTTCTGTATGCATTGAAGGGCTTTGACCGCTACATCCAAGGCTTGCTGAATTTTAGGTGTGGTGTTAGCAAAGAGTTTTTGATAATTCTTGAATACCATCGCCGAGACGATCATCTACGCAGTAGAATATTTTAAAAATAAGATCTACAGTACTCACGGGTGATAGGCATTTGAAAAATGTTTCTACGATATTTAGGGCAACGTCTAATTTGTAATTGACGAGGACCTCTACGGCCTTGGTTACATTTCCTACTTCTTTGACCAATGGGTTATCACACTTTAGAATTTCCACAACACCTGGAAAAATAATTATTTTAATTAGTTATATAACAGCTATATATTTTAATTGAATTATTTTAACAAATCAAGTAAGTAATTTGAAAAATACTGGAAACAAATTGTCCATTATAAATTTGTTTATATATTCATACAAATCTTTTTTATAAGAAATTAATACAATTATGTACTAACCTTTTAATACTCAGATGTCAGGTTTGTAACACGGCATCAAGTTTTAAAGTGGATTTAAGTGCATCGGCGAGGCTTGATGGAAGAAGCCCTTTAGTCAGTGAACCTACAACCCCTAACGCTGCTTGTAAGGGTGCGTTCAAAGCCTTTTGGAGAGCGTCCACGACAGCTTCTAGTCCTGTAACAGCGCATGTAACACCCCCTAATATTTCTCCTAACGGTAGCTGTGCATATCCAGACGCCTGAAACATTATTTTTAAAAAAATTACCCAAATTACCATGGTGTAATGTAATCTTACAGATATGATGGTTATTACACTGTGAATTAGAACAAAATATATATTTTTAAAAAAATTATTATTTGCTTTTTAAATAACAACTAATGATGGCGACATTCCAAAAACATATTTTTTCAAATAGTTATAACCGTTTTATGTTAAGAGTTAGTTTCAATACTTGACGTATGCTAAAGACATGGACACATATGACCTAATAGTTGCGATTGCTATCGTCTATAAATCAAGATCCAAACACAAACGATTCATTGAGCTCCTTGTCGTTCTTACTTTCGGTTTATTAGATACACGTTATTAATAACCGTTGATTACGCTTTGAAAACATTCTAAAACATATGTGGATCAGTAAGAAAGCAGAGTCTTAAGAGTTAAGGCTTAACAAAATCTGGTTAGGTGAAAATTTGATTATTTTACTTTTTTATGAAAAGTCACTTTAAATATTTTTAAAAAATTATTACAAAATAAATACAAACATCCTTATACTAATGACAGAATGTAATCAGACACCACGTAGCATAAAAAAGGCCCGTAGCATAAAAAATTAAATAGCCTATTAGCTACAGTAATTTTATGTACAAGTACATGATGTCCTCGCTAATAGACAATTAGATCAGCTTAGTGGCAACTTATATTTCTGAGGAACATGATTTTATTCTATAAGATCTAAGTAGTAGTAGATACTCAAGATGTGAACTATTTGCATTTAAAGTATTTTTCAATGTTGCTATACTAGCACATTATAAGCGAGGTATTCAGAATACACGAAACAAAGGAAAACGCCTCAGCACATCAGTATAATTTAAGTATAATAAAAAAAAACGTTTGTACGTATATATGAGCTAAACTACTGATCCGATCGCCATTAAAGTTTGGGAAATTATTGAGTTCATTCCTGGTTAGCTTTCTTGCATAGTAGGTCTCAGGGGCAGAGCCAGGGGGCACAGGGAGCACGTGAACCTCAAACCAAATAATTTTAACAGAAAAATATTAACTTATACAACGCGTTAGGTTTTTAGCAAAACAACTTCCCAACGATATGTCAGCTTTTAAGTGGCAAAATAGCGTAAAGTTACATTTTCTATCCTGTCTTATCTTAGGAAGTTTCATTCCAAATTTTGGTTGCCAAGCAACAGCTATTATTATGTTAATAAAATACCAAATGATGTTTAGCTAAAGTAACACACCATGCATTGACGTTTAGGCGGTACGAAGCTCCCCGAGTTAGCTAGTAATTTATAAATTTATTTAAACATGAAATAAATCATGAAATTTTATTAAATATAGTTTACTAATTTTACGAAATTATTACCAAGTTAATTTTGGGCTACCAGTATTTTCCGGTTTTCATCCGTGTCATCTCCGTAAATCGCCTTGATAATAAAAGGAATTATGAATAGTAATTAATTAATGAATAGCCTCCAATCTCAATTATCTTTGTTTTATCCTGAAGCACATTTCTGTGCTTCTTCAACCATCTTCAGATGCTAAACAAATCAAAACTGAATTTGTTGTTAATACGTAATTTAGTAGCCAACTCATTGTATTTATAATTTCTTTCGTATTTATTTGAGCACTCGAGATAATCATTGAACAAATGTCAAACCGGTTGAATATCGAGTTACGTATATGTATTTAATGCAACGTTTCGGCAACTGATTTGTTCTCCTTACCTAATCCTAAATTTGAATTTCTGTGAAACACAAACTACTTAGATTGAACATAAGTTATGACTCACAGGACGTTCATGGTAAAGTGTAGGGCCTTTGATCATTTGCCTCCTCACATTGTTCACTTAAACATTAAATAAAAGGATTTTCTGTTTCATAACACCACAGGTTTCACAAGGGCAAGAAATCAGTTGCGAAACGGCGCATTCAATAAATATAAATGACTCGATACTCAACTTCCTTTTCATTTGAACGTTAAACGTATGAAAAATTTGTTTCCAAATAATGAAAATAAATTGTTAAAAGAAAGATAATATTTTAAAGTGTAAAGAAATACTATAAATTTACGTTTCACATAACTTTAGGTAATGAAGCCCTAAAACAGTGTGTGTGCGTGTTTGTATCGTTAGCACTCCATGATCTTGCTTGGGCATTTTTTTGGACACGTACTGTATAAATAAGTTTTTTCACATTTGCTGGACATGTATATAAAAGAATTTTCAGGTTTGCTGGTCATGTATATAAAAGTGTTTTTAGGTTTCCTTGAAATGCATATTAAAGTGTTTTCAGATTTCCTGGACATGTATATTAAAGTGTTTTCACGTTTGCGGAACATGTATATAAAATTGTAGAGCTCGGTGCAAGTTGAGAATGGTTTCTATGTCATCTGAGAGCTTTTTATACCGTTTGTTATTAAAATACATAATACGAGGTTAGCGTTTACGCCAAGACGTCAAAGAATACCTTGAATCTGGGGCTATAAATCAACCATATGTAAAGTTTTATTGTGTCAAGTGATTTTAAACGGTGAAAAACAAGGAGCTTTACTATAGTTGCGTAAGAACATTTTGTTAAAAATATCTGATTAAACATTAAATACAAAATTATCAGTAAAAAGAACCAAGGCAGGCCTGAGCATCGTTAAAAATAGATAAAAACTAAAGTAATTTAAAAACAAATATTTATAATCATATACCTTTTAATTAAGTATCCAAATACTTATGATTAAATAAACTTCTACCTTATAAATGAGAAATTTTATATTCGCTCTTCATTATATTAGTTAAAGCGTAGTACGGTGGCTGTAGCATACAAGGGTAGTACGCTTCCCTTAGCCGTACTTTGAGTTTTAAAACGCTCTTCATCTCTCCGAAAACAAACTCACAACTCTCGAAAGAAAACACAACGAGCGATGGTCATCGATTAGATGCTGAACCTAGAATATGAGGTCGAGGTCTTCTGGTTCACAGAAAGCAACATTGCCATTCACCTTAACATTACAAATAACTAATTCTAACCCTTCGTGGATCTATTTCAGGCGTGATTAGGAAGGTACAGCCTGACAACTACAATTACCTCGAGGCTCTTCACCTTTGAACCACAGATACCGACGAACAAGAAGACAGATTCTCCCCCATCAACAATTATTAACAACCACAGTTTGGTTCTATCATTTTGATCACTGTACTTGTCTATTGGGAATTTTAAATAATCTAATAATGCTACAACAAAATTAATAATAAAACATTATTTTTCAGAATATAACTACAGTAGAGCTCCGAAATTCCGATTTGTCGAGCTTCCGTTAATTCGAGCCTATTTCTATTTGAGGCTACTTTATCACTTTGAAAGGAAATGATAATTCAAGCTTGCAAATATGTTTGTAGTCATACAAAGAACTGTTTATAGATATACGATATGTACAGAAAATGAGTCGGCCTTCCAAGAACTGTTCATATAAATACGTTATACAAAGGAAAGTACTCACGCTTCAAAGAAATGTTCATGTAAAGTTTTATAAATTTTTTTTTGTCTATTCCTTATTAGAGTATTAGGGTTCATTAGGACTCTACTTTCTTCTAAAGAATAGGAAAATATTTCTGAAAGTTATCCGACTCTTCGGTTGTGTCGGTTTTATTTACCTTGAATTATCGAGACTCTACTGTTATTAGCATGTATTATTTTGATTGGATGATCAATCATGGGATTAATCTTTAGAATATATTAAATTCTATAAATTTATTAAAGAAAATAAGTGAACATTTATACCATTAGTTTGCCACATTGCTTAGAGAAACAAGGTAATATTATAAATATTGGATGATAAAGATTTTGTCATAATTAATTTAAATACATTTTTTTCTGTTACAGAATTGGAGTAAATAAATTAGGAAAAAAATTAGTTTATGTCGAGATTCTTTCAGAAATATGATAATTGAATCGTTTATCACAAGGCATAGAATATTAGATGCGCAGTGCCTATACTTGTGTTAGAGACCAAATACTTGAATTGTCTTTCTTTGCATGCCAGAATAACACCCGCTCTTTGTGGTTGTAGATTTCTTCCCTACATTCATGGATCTGCAGTACAGTTTGCCTTTAAGAAGGAAAAGCTGTAGGAGGTTATTCAATAGCAATTAGAACTGATTTTCCCAGCAATGAATTAACTTGATTTTTAATCTCTTAAAGCAGGTAATTGTTTTGGTTTTTAATTTTTGAATGCTATATAAGAGACATCACTTTAAAATAAGATCATTAAGTTCAAGAAATTAATTTCCTGCAACCTCTCGATTTTACACTTGTAAAAATTGGATTATTCCTTGTTTCACCCCTAGCGTATTTTAGTTACTATGCATGCTTCCTTGTAAAAACTAAAAAGTACATGGGTATTTATTATTACTATTTTAATATTATAATTTTAAAAGAACTTTTATTCTCTAACATTAGGCTACATTTATTCTCTAACATTATAGTACTACAGCAGAATCAAGAAAATAGCAATTAGACTATTTCGACTAAAAGGTCTCTTATAAATCGGATACTTATAAAAAGTTCCTTTTACTTGCTATGAGTGCCTTACTATTTTTTTATTATGGATTTGAATTTAGTAAAACACAATGTAGGTATCGAAATGTACGAGAGATTTTCACGATGCGAATATAATTTTTCTCCCTTCTCCTATACACTCTTAAACATTCATGTTCGCCACTTTATTTGGTTCGTTGTGCTATTACTTGATGTAGTGAATTGAAAAAACATTTTAAAATCGTTGTATGAACTATCTGCGCTTTTATATTAAGCGCTATATCTAACTCAGCAGTTTAGACTATGCAAATGGCTGCAAATAACTAACGCTGATAACACAGGTGGATACCGCAGCTGGGAAATGTTAATAAATTGTTATTATTTTAACATATCATTACGAATTTTGCAAGTTATCTGAGGTACATTACAAGAGTAATGTATTTTGATATTTCATTTTCTTCAGACACATAATAATTTGTATCAAATGGTTTAACTGTTACTTATAATAAATAAATTTCGTTATAACGGAATATCAGTGCATCGGCTTACACGGTTAGTGAAAAGCACAGATGAATGGTTCAGTGAACAGTGTTGAAATTTACTTTCAGTATCCTGGTCGATGTTTTTGAAACAGGTATAGCTTAAGAAATATCTTCCTATGAGTTATTAAATCAGAATGACAAATATTACGATGCAAACGTCCTAGCGTATAAACATAAAATATTTATTTCTTTTAAGGTTTTTAGATTATCACCACTACATACTGACATCCCATATAACAGATCTGTTATTTATCAAAGTTTTAATTTAAGCATCAAATATTTTAAATTATAAGCGATTTTGAAGTTTAATTCTCTTTAAATTTTGTTTTTAACGGTTTGGACGTTGAGCAATATTATGAGTCACATTAAAAACAAATATAGGGATATTTATTTACAAAATAATTTAATAATAAATCTACAGCTTTATGCGATTTTAACGTTTTCTCAAGAGAAAGTAAAAACTATTGTCAATTTCAGGAATATATATATTTATAATCCTTAATCAACTGTAATTAAATTGTAAACTGAAATTCTATATAATTACGTTTATTTGAATAAATTCCTTACAAGGGACAATATTAATTAGAGTATTTACTTTTATATAATTGGAAAATAAATTTCTATTAGGTTTTCTAATATTAGGTATATTTCAGTAATTATGTATTGTTTTTAATTTAATAGTTATTGATATTATTTAGATTTTGCAAATATGGGTAATAATGGAAATGATTGAAAAAACAGATCACTCTTTTCATTTGTTAATTAAGTGTCGTTATAAAATCAAAGAGGACTTTTTTTGCTTGTTATTTTATTGTTAGTACGTTGTCAAATATAAAATATTATCTGAAGAACCTCTCAAACATGTTGCATTACCAGTTACTAAAAAAGTAAGGGTTTGAAGAAAAGATACATTTTAGTTAATAGAAATTACGTTTTTCTTAATATTTAGTTGAATAAATGCCTAACAAAGAACAATATTAAAATTTAATTAGTAAATTAATTTTTATATAATTGGAAAATTTCTATAACTTTTCTAATATTAGGTCTATTTAAGTAATTATATAATGTTTTTATATTGATAAATAGGTATTGACAATATTTATATTTTACAAGTATAGGTAATAAGAGAATTATATAAATACCTTTATTTGAATAAATTCCTAACAAAGAACAATATTAAATAGGAAATTTACTTTTATATTATTGGAAAATAAATTTCTATGACTTTTTCTAATGTTAGGTATATTTAAGTAATTATATATTGTTTTTAAATTGATAGTTAGTTATTGACAATATTTATATTTTACTCATTTGGGTAATAATGGAAATGAGTGAAAAAAACAATGAGTACTTTTTTATTTGTTAATTAAGTGTCCGCACGTTTCTAAATCTAAAATAATTCGTAAAAAACCTTTCAAACCAGTTAATAAATGAAGGGATGGAAAGAAAATACATTTTAGGTTCTAAAATCTCCGATTTTTTATGTTTACTTAAATGAATGACTAAAAAGGAAAATATTAAAATTTAATTACGAAATTATCTTTTATATAATTAGAAAAGACATTTCTATAACTTCTCCTCGAATATTAGGTCTATTTAAGTAATTATATATTTTTGTTAATTAATATATAGGTATTGACAATATTTATATTTTACAAGAATAAGTAAAAATATAATTGAGTGAAAAAAAAACGAGAACTTTCTTCGTTTGTTATTTAATGGTCATTACGTTCTTAAATCTAGAACAAGTCCGATTTGAAACCGGACTGTGAGCGCCTGCAGAGTGGCAAGGCGATACAAATCCATGTGTTGCACGTTGAGACTGTTGATTAATTGGACCTGATGTAAATGTTGTTCGTTTGAAACTCGTGTGTGTTGGCTAGTTAAACCTCGCGTAAGCTCGTTTTTAAAAGTTGTTTAGTTGGAACGTTGATCATTTGCTATACACCGGGTAGTGTATTCCTGATGTAGCTTTATTTACATTTGCTATTAAAATCGTTTAAGAAACTTAGAACTGCCAATAAGCACTGTTTAACGCCAGGAATGTTGTTGTTACCTAATGGTTACGTAATGTTATCAAGGAATCAATTTAACTCTCTAGACTTGTCGATGGCTACTTTGTAAATCATCTTCAGATATGTTTTGGGTCTTAGGATTCAAGGCAACTATTAATGATGTGTATAAATTTGCAATAGCTTTTTCTGCGATGGCCTTATTTGACTGACTTTGAAATTTTCTAGACTGTAATGATTGACTAAAAATATCCAAGTAGAACAGAATAAAAGAGATTTTACAATAGTTAGCACTAGCATGTCAATGGTTTCTGGCTGTAAAAAAAAACAAACAAAATTTTATAACGTACAGTTAAAAAATTAGTTATCGCTAAATGTATTTGAAGAATATTTGCAAAGATAAATAGTAACAGAACAATATGATAATATTTATTTCCAACCTTATTCTGAGAGGTTTGTCGGTCTATGGTAAAGAGAGCGCTGATGATCTTTAAGCGTACTCTATGTTAAGGCTATGCAGTAACCTCAAAGACCGGATGTCCGATGGACGTACTTTTAAACAATCACTTACTATAGGCAAGGAAGTGAAAATATGTAATGGAAATAGGGTCGATAGAAGATATAACATGTAAAATATGTAACATGTAACGCAAGTATAAAATTGCATGTAGCGTCGAAGAAGATGGGAAGAATATACTTATGAAAGTCTTTTACAAATTGTTTCTCGTCTTTAAAACGGAGTAATGTGTCAAGGAAAAACATGTTTGGCTTTAAATAAAAACAATTTTAAATGTGTTATACTTGTCTATAGTAACACTTACTTTATAAATGTTGAGAATACTTTTACGGAAGACCGAGTTACGATCTGAGTTGACAATGAGACACTCTCCTGAAACGGCCTTCCTTTTTAGCAATTAGTAAACACCTGTTTGATGTTTTTTATGTGTAAAGTATGGGTAGCTATACACGTGTAGCAAGGTATTTCTCATTTCTGTACAAATTACAGTCAGCTGAAGAACATACATATATATATATATATGACACATATAAATATGTGTTTGTGTGTGTGTGTGTGTGGTTTTTTTTAAAACAACATAAGTTATTCAAATACAAGAATATTTATTAATTTATAATCAAAGCTTTTGAATATGTTGGTAAACAGTACCAACATCATCAGGAATAAAAATTACAATAATGTAAGCTATAGGCCTCACAGCTTACATTATTTGAGGTCTGTATTTCTTATTTGAGACCTATAGCTGACATTATTGTAATTTTCATTCCTGATGATGTTCGTACTGTTTAACAACGAAAAGCTTTGAATATAAATTAATAAATATTCTTGTATTTGAATAACCTATGTTGTTTTAAATTAGTAAACAAGAAAACGTTTTATATATATATATATATATATATATATATATATATATATATATATATATATATATATATGATGAATAGTTACTATCTGGAGTACATCCGTTCTTTCTGC
>JBAIZL010000001.1:341545282-341647782 GCA_036971475.1 Prosapia bicincta
ATTATTCCCCATAAACGATATCCTTGCTTTAGAGTGACCAAATATCAACGTCAGTAGCCCATGTGGGCTCCTAATAATTCAGGATGAGGAAAGGTGTAAGCCGTTACCCGAAGGTGTCCGTTTAGAGAAGTCCAAGTTTTACAGCAATTGTACGAATATTGGTTTTTATTAAACAAAATGTTATGATAATTGTAAAAAGGTAATAAAATCTGAAATATTTTTACAAAAGTTGGATAATAAAATGAATGAAATTATAAAAGTATATGATAAAAACGGCTATTGGGTTCGCTATGTAGATGATGGAATGTATATATCAAACAGTAATATTATAAATTTAATAAATATTTTTGATAAAATAAATAAAATTAATAATAAAATCAAATTTACTTATGAAATTGAAACAAATAACAAAATAAATTTTCTACATTTAACAATCATAAGGAAAAATGAAAAATTTGAATATATGATATACCGTAAACCAACTTTAACAAACCAAATTATACCAAATAATTCTAATCATCCATATAATCAAAAAATGGCTGCTATATATAACTTATTATATAAAACGCATAAAATACCCATTAATGAAGAAAATAAAATATGAGAAAAAAACATAATTTATCAAATTGCATTAGAAAACGGTTATAAAAAGAAAACTGTTAACAAATATAATTATAATATTTTTAATAAACAAAATAATAATTTAATTTGCAATAGTAATAATAATACAATATGGACTTTTTTTTATTTATAGGCCATGAAATATAAAATGCAATAAATTATTTAAAAATACGAATATCAAAATTGCATTGAAAACTAATAACAAAATAATAAACATAATTAATAACAATAATGAAACAATTAATGTGCATGAAAAAGGTGGTGTTTATAAATTAGAATGCGAAAATTGTAATAAAGCTTATATAGGTCAAAACAAGAAAAAATTAAAAGAAAGATATAAAGAACGTTTGAATGATTATATTAATCCAGAAATATATAAATCAAACTTCGCAAATCATTGTATTAGTTATAAGCACCAATTTCCAAATATAGAAAATATGAAACTTATAAAAGAAATTAATAAGGGCATTAGAATGAATATATATGAAGCATTCGAAATATATAAACACAATAATAATAACAAGTTAATAAAAGAACAAATACAAATACATTCTAAATTTGATACTATATTCAATGTCTATAATGTTACAGCAACAAAATAAATTTGGCAATTTGTATATATTTAGCAACAACTCCATTTCTAATTTAACATATGTTTTAGGCCTATAGCTTACATTATTGTAATTTTCATTCCTGATGATGTTGGTATTGTTTACCAACGAAAAGCTTTGAATATAAATTAATAAATATTCTTGTATTTGAATAACCTATGTTGTTTTAAATACAGCAACCCCAGGTGCTGAGCAAGACATCGCTGGTCCTCTCAACAGCTTTTTTACCTAGCCAGCCACAATGTAGAAGCCACCTCTATCAACGCAACCTCAGGCTTGCGTCAGAGCCGCAACTCGAGTGTACAGAGTGCACCGCATGTGACCTCACCTTTGAGCTCCGACCCTATGTAAAAATTTTGAAACAACCCTATCCGGTCAAAAAGCCGAACCCTATTCAACGCTTGCCAAAATCTGGCAGAGAACCAGTCACTGGACTTTATATAAAACCTAACTGGCTGATTTTCAACCCTTTGGGTATCCGTTCACGGGGAATGGATTTTTTTAATGCAATTTTGGCTTGGTAACCGTTTGATTTAGAATTGTATAAGAAAATTGTTTAAATAAATATAATCCCTATATTGCTGCAAGTTACTAAAACCCTTGGTTTTTTATAATTTTGAGATTTAATTTACATTACAGTACAGTACATAACTGTTTAACGATTTAACTCTTTTTTTTACTTCTTTAATAAATTTTTCTCTTAGTCAAAAACCTATCATTACCCTTTTTGATATCAAATTAATATTTCAAAATACTTTATCTTACCTGTAACTGCAGAAAAACAATTTCTAATACTTAATTTAATTTTTAAAATTAATCATTGCTTTGATTCATTTCAATATATATTGTTTACAGTTTAAA
This sequence comes from Prosapia bicincta, assembly GCA_036971475.1. Classification (NCBI taxonomy): domain Eukaryota; kingdom Metazoa; phylum Arthropoda; class Insecta; order Hemiptera; family Cercopidae; genus Prosapia; species Prosapia bicincta. The sequence continues at coordinate 341,547,376 of JBAIZL010000001.1, forward strand.
TGTTCCTAACATTCAGAACTTCTACTTTTAATACAAAATTTACTCTAATTTTACCCCTCTATGTTTTGGTAGTATTACACAACTTTATTTAAACAGATTTGTAAACACAACCCTTTCATTTTAACGTGATTACCCTTATTTATAATTTGGTAATTGAGACTGATTTTATGAAAACTATAGAAAATATTCAACATCATAAATATTATGTAAATATTTAACATATTGTGATACTTTTTGGCATCCTCTTAAATAGTCTAATATCACATCAATCATGTACAGTATAGTCTCGATAGTTCGAGATAGATGGAACCGAGACCCCATCAGATAACCGAAAACTAGGATTACACGGACAGACCTTCCTGTGCCTTCGTAAAAAACGAGTTTTATTGAACCATAATAACATAAATAGAAATACACAAAATTGTTTATAGAACTATAAATAAACATTTCATTGAAGCACGACTTAGTTCCTTTGAATACCGTATGTATATGAGCAAACTTGACAGTCCGACACATTTCCCTTGCATATTGTATTGATCTAAACATTTCTTTAAAGCCCGGCATATTTCCTTTGCATACCGTATGGTATGAAATCATTTAATTAAGAATGAGCGTAATTTGTTATCATGGCACTAAGAATTTGTCAACAGCTAAGATTTTTGACGTCAGAAAAATATCATGCCTAATGTACATATATGGTTTAGCTATACCTATACATATGGTTTAAATATGGTAAACCTAAGGGAAATATAAAAGGCTATATCAACTACTTTACTTACATTCTTACTTCCCGTCTTACTTCAGCGTCTTTATATATTTCGACTTCAAATAGAAAAAGAACGTCATTGATACTAGAACAATCGAGTGAAAGGTTCATTGCACCTGTTCTACCCCTTCTCTCGTACAAATGGTTTGTACCAGAAATAATTACAACATATTTGGACAAAAAACGTTTGAAAGTACAAAGGCAGTCTCCGTAGCTGATATAATAAAGTCCTACCTCCACTCCTGTGGCTGCCTCTCGCTTTGAGTTTCTTCTTAGTCAACTTAACCATACTTCTTGAAATATTTTAAATAAGGGTATTTATAATCGATACTATTTTGTATTCAATTTATTCTAATTTCCTAGCTAATATTATTGCGCACAATTAAAATTAATTTGTATACATAATTCTAAATTACTTTAAAATTAAGGTAACAAATTTTAATTAATAGAAATTCAAGAAATACGTAACTTTTTACCTGTACAAAATTTGTAATACAATTACTGCTATTTTATGTCACATTAACGCTGAAATAAAAATATGACATATAAATATAAATATGAAGCTTTACTTTTAACAAAATTATTTTTTAAATTGTCACAATTTTCTCATAAACTAACAATATTTTGGTTTTAACTCCAAACAGATTAGTTCCATATAGTGATTGGTAAAAAAACGTTCAACTTTCTAGTTTAGAGGATTAATGTCAGTTATATTTTGTATTTAGTTTATATATATATATATGTGTGTGTGTGTGTGTGTGTGTGTGTGTGTGTGTGTGTGTGTGTGTGTGTGTGTGTGTGTGTGTGTGTATGTGTGTGTGTGTGTGTGTGTGTGTGTGTGTGTGTGTGTGTGTGTGTGTGTGTGTGTGTGTGTGTGTGTGTGTGTGTGTGTGTGTGTATTAAACCTATTAAATACATAACTGTATTAAACAACTATGGGATTTAATTTAAATAAATAAAACCTCTCTACCACAAAGAAGTTTTCTTTTATTTGAAACCCTATGTACATTTCAATTGTTTATCGATCATCCTCAGAGATAAATAACAATAAAAAAACATTGAAGCAAAATCTTTCATCAAATATATAAACCGGTAACTACTTTACCTAGTCTTTTTTTCATTTTCCGAATAATCACGTTGTAGTAAATCCCCCCTTCTGGGTCTAGGACTGGCCTCTCTACTTTCGTGCTGAAGAGTTACCGTTACACAAGTTTGAGTTTTAAACATAATTCAAATTTGCATACATTTTAATATTACAAAACTAACACTATCTCCTAATTAATGAATATAATTAAGAGATCGGGATGAGCCCTTTATGGGCGTGAAACTTCTACGTTGATATTAGAAAAAACTACACCTGTTCCAACCCTTCACTCGTACAAAGTGTTTGTTCCAGAATTAATTTCAGCATGATGAAACACAGCCTGTTTTTAAAAGCAAGCTCCAAAACCATTAAAACTATTTTTGAAATTGTCCTATAATTTCATCATTACCTCAAGTTTAACATCAAGTTAGGTGTTTATTCTTAGTTATATTTTTCTTTACTAACATACAGTATATATATATATATATATATATATATATATATATATATATATATATATATATATATATATATATATATATTCCTACTTTAAAATTTACGACGATTAATTTAATTAATTGAAAATCTAAGCTTTAATTAAACATTCCCATAGCAATTACTTTTGACTTTAAAACCCTCTAACCGGTTAATATAGAATGTTATGTCAGCGTCAGTAAATTTATAAACGTTGTAATTCACTCAAAGAATTGAATCTGGACCATGTTTTCATTTAACATCTGACAAAGGCATGTCTAAAACAAAGGTAAAATCATACATATAGAAAACACATTATTAATTTGTTTTTCAAAGTATTATTTTATTTATTAGTTTGAAACCCCTATTTATTCAAAAAGAACTATCGTTTATCAGTTGGAGACTGCCACGCACATCATTTATAGATGTGAAGCACTTGCCGAAAGGCGCTTCAACCTCTTTGTTGATAGCACAACTCTGAAAGAGGATGCTGAAGGTAAAACACTAGTAAGGAAACTTCTAAACCTGGTAAGAGGGAAGGGGCTCTTTGACTAGATCTATAAACCTCTTTGAATTATTTTCAAATTTGTTACACATGGACAAAACAGCTACTAGCGCTAACTCCTGTCATTCAGGCATTGTTAAGACAAATTTTTCATTTCTCGAGAATTGGATTGAAATTTGAGAAAAATTTGATTGAAATTGAAAAATTTGATCTGAAACCTCTCCTGTTTTAATCATAGGAAGCTTCAATCAGTAGTAAAAACCAGTAAAAAATGATTTTGTTATTAATGTATTTTACACCAATATAAGTAATAAGAATCTTGGAAGCCAAAATCAAAATAAATTCATAAACATTGCATTTTATTTTACAAACGTAAGGAAATTATTAATTTATGTTTAACATATCAAGCCTTGTTATTCTACACAGCTCGAATATGTTGCTAAAATATCTTGACCCCCTTTAACAAGTGCAGCCTTTCCATTAGCCACAGCTGCCTGAGTCTTCGCTATTAGGGCCTTCGCAGACGCTATAGCCTTGTTTACGTCGGCCTCCTTGCTGGCAATGCGATCCTTTACGTTTTGAAATTGCATATCGAAACATTCCTGTGCAGAGTTATCGGTAGCAGAAACATACTGAGCGCAGGCTTGGAATGCGTTGGGACCAGCTTCAACCGCTTCCTTTTTCAACTCAAAGTCCAGCTGAGCGGATTGAGAGAAAAGTGTGACTGCTTCAGGGGCAATGCTGGCAACGTCGGCCTCAATTTTTGCGATAACTGTAACACAAGATTATTGCTTTATAAATGGTTTGCATTGAGAAAGTTTTCTAATAAGACAATAAAATTGAGTATAGGAAGTAGAAAACATAAATGTAGTCAGTAAATGATGGGAATTTACAAATAAAATGTGGGGTTAAAGGTAATAAATTAGTTTAAAATATACCGTCATTTAATTGTTGCTTTTTTACCTTGCACAGCTAATTTTTTAAGGGCATCTTCGGCATCCTTTAAACATTTAGGCTTAGGACCTGGTATATTTACTGCATTGATTTGATTCTTTATATCTTTAACAATCTCGGCAACAGCGGCGTCTATATTTGCTGAGGAAGCGGCCATAGCTGCGGTTTTGAATTTATTCAGTTCATCAAACAATGCGCTTAAGGCACTATTTGATCCGATGAAGGGTGCCACATAGTTATTAATTGCTGCCAATGCATTGTTGGCGATTTCTGAGAAGTTTGGTACGTTTCCTGGAAGCTAAAAAGACACAAGAATTTTACAAAGTTTCATTTTTAGATTTTTGTATGCCTAATATGTTTGTATTTTTATCCGCATACTCACCATGGGTACGTTTTTGCCAGAAGCGCAATCTGCCACTGTTTTCAGAATTGCACCGGCCTTGTTAAGTTTGTCTATGATAACGTTCTGTATGCATTGAAGGGCTTTGACCGCTACATCCAGGGCTTGCTGAATTTTAGGTGTGGTTTTAGCAATAATTTTGGATAATTCTTGAATACCTTCGCCGAGAGGACCGGCTACACAGCCGACTAGTTTACCAAGAACATTTGTACCACTCACGGATGATAAGCATTTGAAAATTTTTTCTAAGATATTTTTGGCAACGTCTAATGTGTCCTTGACGAGGACCTCTACGGCCTTGGTTACATTTCCTACTTCTTTGACCAATGGGTTAGCACACTTTAGAATTTCTACAACACCTGGAAAAATAATTATTTTAATTAGTTATATACCAGCTATATATTTTTAATTGATTTATATTAACAAATCAAGTAAGTAATTTGAAAACACTGGAAACAAATTTTTAATTATAAAATTGTTTATATTTATTTATATTTTTATACTAATTTTATTTATAAGAAATTAATACAATTATGTACCAACCTTTTAATACTTCTGATGTCAGGTTTGTAACAACTTTGTCGAGAAGACATGTAACAGTCCCAGTCAGCTGTTTAATCAGATCTGTCACGGCATCAAGTTTTAAAGCGGATTTAAGTGCATCGGCGAGGCTTGATGGAAGAAGCCCTTTAGTCAGTGAATCTACAACCCCTAACACTGCTTGTAAGGGTGCGTTCAAAGCCTTTTGGAGAGCGTCCACGACAGCTTCTAGTAATTTAAGTAACAATTCCAGCACCTGCTTCACTATTTTCACTAGAGTTTGCACAAGATCTTGTACTATTTTTGTAAGTTGTGGCACAGCTTCATTAAGAACGTCGGACAATGTTCCAGTCAGTCCTGTAACAGCGCTTGTAACACCCCCTAATATTTCTCCTACTGGTAATATTGCATGTCCAGACACCTGAAATAATATTTTTAAAATATTACCAAAATTACTATGGTGTAATGTAATCTTACAAATATGATGGCTATTACACTGTGAATTAGAATAAAATATATATTTAAAATAAAATTATTATTTGCTTTTTAAATAACAACATATGATGGCGACACTAAAAAAAACATTATTTTTTCAATTAATTATAACCGTTTTATGTTAAGAGTTAGTTTCGATACTTGACGTATGCTAAAGACATGGACACATATGACCTAATAGTTGCTATTGCTATCTTCTATAAAACAAGATCCAAACACAAACGATTCATTGAACTCCTTGTCGTTTTTACTTTCGGTTTATTAGATACACGTTACGTTATCTAACGTTAGATAACCGTTGATTACGCTTTGAAAACATTTTAAAACATGTGTGGATTAGTAAGAAAGCAGAGTCTTAAGAGTTAAGACTTAACAAAATCTGGTTAGGTAAAATTTATTTATTTTACTTTTTTATAAAAAGTCACTTTAAATATTTTTAAAAAAATATTACAAAATAAATATAAATATCCTTAAACTAGTGACAGAATTTAAACAGAGACTCCATAGCATAAAAAAGACTCGTAGCATAAAAAATTAAATAGCCTATTAGCGACAGCAATTTTCTGTACAAATACATGATGTCCCGGTTACTAGAAAATTAGATCAGTTCAGTTGCAACTTATATTTCTATTGATCGCAATTTCATATGCGACTCAGAAGGTAAACTATTTGCATTTGAATGTTTTGTCAATATTGCTATACAATCACATTATAAGCCAGGTATTCAGAATACACGGAGCAAAGCAAAACGCCTCAGCATATCAGTATAATCTAAGTATAATAAACAACCGTTTGTACCTATATATGAGCCTAACTACTGATCCGATCGCCATTACACTTTGGGAAATTATTGAGTTCATTTCTGAGTAGCTTTCTTGCATAGTAGGCCTCAGGGGGATAGCCAGGGGGAACAGGGAGCACGTGAACCCCAAACCTATTAATTTTAACAGAAAATAATAACCTATACAACACGTTAGATTTTTAGCAAAACAACTTCCCAACGTCAGTTTTTAAGTGACAAAATAGCGTAAAATTACATTTTCTATCCTGCCATACCTTAGGAATTTCATTCCAAGCAACAGCTGTTATTATGTTAATAAAATACCAAATTATGTTTAGCTAAAGTAACACACCATGCATTGACGTTTAGGCGGTACGAAGCTCATCGAGTTAGCTAGTAATTTATAAATCTATTTCAACAAGAAATAAATCATGAAATTTTATAAAAACTAGTTTACTAATTTTACGAAATTATTAGCAAGTTAATTTTGGGCTACTAGTATTTTCAGGTTTTTTTTCAGTATCCCCTACTGAATATGTATCATCTCCGTAAATCGTCTTGATAATAAAAGTAATTATGAATAATAATTTAATAATAAATAGCCTCCAACCACAATTATCTTTTTTTATCCTGAAGCACATTTCTGTGCTTCTTCAACCATCTTCAGATGCTAAACAAATCAAAACTTAATTTGTTATCCATACGTAATTTAGTAGCCAACTCATTGTATTTATAATTTCTTTTTATATTTATTTGAGCACTCCAGATAATCATTGAACAAATGGCAAACCGGTTGAACATCGAGTTACGTATATGTATTTAATGCGAAGTTTCGGCAACTGATATGTTCTCCTTATCTAACCCTAAACTTGAAGTTCTATAAAACACAAACTACTTAGATTGAACATAAGTTATGGCGCACAGGAAGTTCATGGTAAAGTGTAGGGCCTTTGATCATTAGCCTCCTCACATTGCTCACTTAAACATTAAATAAAACGATTTTGTGTTTCATAACACTATAGGATTCACAAGTGCAAGAAATCAGTTGCCGAAACGTCGCATTAAATAAATATAAATAATATTTTAAAGTGTAACTTTAGGCAATGAAACCCTAAAACAGTGAATGTGCGTGTTTGTATCATTAGCCCTTAATGATCTTGCTTAAGCATGTTTTTGGACACGTACTGTATATATAAGTGTTTCAACGTTTGCTTGACATGTATATGAAAGTGTTTTCACGTTTTCTGGTCATGTAATTAAAAGTGTTTTCAGGTTTCCTTGAAATGCATATTAAAGTGTTTTCAGATTTCCTGGACATGTATATTAAAGTGTTTTCCCGTTTGCGGAATATGTATATAAAGTTGTTTTCACGTTTCCTGGACATGTATATTAAAGTGTTTTCACGTTCCTTGGACATGTATATTAATGTGTTTTCACGTTCTCTGGACATGTATATAAGATTGTGTACAGATTTACTGGACATGTATTTAAAAGTGTTTCGCCTTTCCTGGGCATGTAAACAAAATTATTTTCACGTTTGCTGGATATGTATATGAAATTATTTTAGGGCATACGTTTACGAAACATATGATTCTATTCGTGTTTGCTATTGATAACGTTAGTATAATATACTTACAAAGAGGCAGGCAGCAAATGCCACAAACAAAAGTCCTTTAGCCATGGTGTTGCAGAGCTCGGTGCAAGTTGAGAATGGTTTCTATGTCATCTGAGAGCTTTTTATACAGTTTGTTATCAAAATACATAATTCCTTTGACGCCAAGACGTCAAAGAATACCTTGAATCTGGGGCTATAAATCAACCATATGTAGCGTTTTATTGTGTCATGTGATTTTAAACGGTGAAAAACAAGGAGCTTTACTATAGTTGCGTAAGAACATTTTGTTAAAAATGTCTGATTATACATTAAATATAAAAATATCAGTAAAAAGAACCAAGACAGGCCTGAGCATCGTTAAAAATCGATAAAAACTAAAGTAATAGAAAATAAATATTTATAATCATATGCCTTTTAATTAAGTATCCAAATATTTATGAATAAATAAACTTCTACCTTATAAATGAGAAACTTTATATTCGCTCTTCATTATATTAGTTTAAGCGTAGTACGGTGGCTGTAGCATACAAGGGTAGTACGCTTCCCTTAGCCATACTTTGAGTTCTAAGACGCTATTCATCTCTCCGAAAACAAACTCACTACTCTCGAAAGAAAACACGAGTGACTTCCATCGATTAGAACCTAGAATATGAGATCGAGGTTTTCTGATTCACAGAAAACAACATTGTCAATCACTTTTAAATTACAAATAACTAATTCTATCCCTTCGTGGATCTATTTCAGGCGTGATTAGAAAGGTACAGCCCTGACAACTACAATCACCTCGAGGCTCTTCACCTTTGCCCCACAGATATCGATGAACAAGAAGACAGATTCTCCCCCATCAACAATTAATAACAACCTCAGTTCGGTTCTATTATTTTGAGCACTGTACTTATGTATTGGGAATTTTTAATAATCTAATAATGCTACAACTAAATTAATAATAGAACATTATGTTTCAGAATATAACTACAGTAGAGCTTCATAGTCCCGATTTGTCGAGCTTCCGGTAATTCGAGGATACTTCTATTTGAAGCTACTTTTTCACTTTGAAAGGAAATGATAATTCAAGCTTGTAAAATATGTTTGTAGTCGTACAAAGAATTGTTTATAGATATACGATATGCACAGAAAATGAGCCAGCCTTTCAAGAGTTAAGACTATTTTTTTCTAATGTACAGGAAAGTATTTACTTGTAATCCGACTCTTCGGTAGTCCGAAGGAGTGTCGGTTTCATTTACCTTGAATTATCGAGACTCTACTGTTATTAGCATGTATTTTTTTGATGGGGTGATCAATCATGGGATTAATCTTTAGAATTTGATAAATTTATTAATGAAAATAAGTGAACAATTATACCATTAGTTTGCCACAATCCTTAGAGAAACATGGTAATATTATAAATATTGGTTGATAAATATCTTCCTAACATTCATGGATCTCCAATACAGTTTGCTTTTAAGAAGGAAAAGCTGTAGTAGGTTATTCAATACCAATTAGAACTGATTTTCATAGCAATGAATTAACTTGATTTTTAATCTCTTAAAGCAGGTAATTGTTTTGGTTTTTCATTTTTGAATGCTATATAAGACCCATCACGTTAAAATAGGGATATTAAGGTATAAAATTAATTTCCTGCAACCTCTAGATTTTACACTTGTAAAAATTAGATTATTCTATTAATGCTAATAATGAGTTGATAAATGAACAAATACAAGTAAAATCTAAATTTGATAATATATTCAGCAAAATGAAAAAAATATTAACAACATTGTAATTGATTTGGCATAGCTATTTATTTGATCTAATTTGCACATATGTTAATTTTAAATTTTAATATTCCTGATGATGTTGGTACTGTTAGCCAACGAAAAGCTTTGAATTGTAAATTCAATTAAAATTCTTGTATTTGTATTTTGATTTAGTTCTTTATATATATATATATATATATGTTTAAGGTGTCACAACTAAGTATCTTCCTTCGTTTTATTTGTGAACTGTGAACATAGTATGCCTGTCCTTTTATGTATATACTGGAATATAAAACAGTCGACGCCTTCTAACATATTCCACGTTTAATTAGGACAAATACGGTGATTTTTTCGAGAATGATAGAAAATCCACAATCAAGAATTGAAAACTAAGTCATAGACAATTATTAAATTGTCGAAATATATACCAAGTTATAGTTTTTCTGTTTTCGAGCTCACTGTTGACTATCTAGGCTTTCGCAAAGGGGTGAAAAATAATGAACCAATCGAAGAAAACAAACTGCAACTTGGATCTGGAACTTCTAAAATTAAACGATTGCCTTGCTTTATTGTGACCAAATATCAACGTCAGTAACCCTTGTGGGTTTCTAATATCTCAGGTTGAGTTAGATTTGTAAGTCATTACGCGAAGGTGTTCCGTTTAGAAGAGTCCAAGTTTTACGAGTATTGTACAAATGGGGTTTTTTATGACATAAAATATTATGATAATTGGAAATAGAACTTCATTTTACTTTAGTAATATTGCCTGTAAACTGAATAATACAGGTAACATTTAGAATATATTTTTAAAATGCAGTATAAATACCGCATCCCCAGGTGCTAAGCACGATTTAATATTTCTTTAGCTCTCTCTAGTTAACTAAGAGCCTCAACAAAATTACCAAGGTATGAGTTTCATTTTAGATAATATCAGTAGGTGAATAACATGTTAAGGACGGTTTTCTCCTCAAAAAAAAATAATAATAAACATAATTTACTGAGCTTTTTCCAAAATTTACTAGAGGTCTTAGGTCTAGTAGCCCCTCTGCTATTAGATTTTATATTTCAATTTAATAACTTCTGTTTTTTACCCATGAATTATTTTTTGAAATACTGCTTTTATGAAAAAAAATTAGAAAATATTCAATATCATATGTTTTATTTACATATTCAGCATATTTTGACACCTTATTGCATTCTCTTCAGGAGTCTAATATCACATCAATCATATACAGTAGAATCACGATTATTCCCAGTGCCACACAGTGGCAAAAAAATTCCAGAGCCACACAATAATATAAAAATAACTAATAATTATAATACTAGTATTATAGTACAATAGAATGAAGACTATAGTGGATGGTTCATTCCCTTCCTATGCTACCAGACAGATTGTAAGGAGGAACACAGGAGGGCAACACGCCCCGCTCTTCACGGAGAAAGAACTATGAAATCCACCAACTCACACCAAATTAACAAGGCTTCGGGACCGAATGGAATCCCATCGGAGGTTCTTAAAGCCGTAGTGAGAACTCACATACTACTCAATATACAACCACTGCTTGACAGCCGACTTATTTAGTGAATGTTAGAATGTAGCAATATTGGTCCTGATAAACAAAGGTAAGGGGAACGTGAATTTCCTGTGTTCATACAGACTGTTGTCTATGTTGGATGCGGCTGAATAAATGCTAGAAAAACCGATTAGGCCACGGTTGTTTTCGGCAATCTGAGATGTGGGAGATCGTTCTGGAAGAGTCAAAAGTCAATTATTGATGACATTAGGACCGTAGCTAATATTGCTAAAATACTCGAGGTAGATAATGGCTTTTCAAGATCCGTTTGACTTCTGGTTACCCTAGATGTATATAATCCCTGCAACACAGCGAGAAACCAAGAGTTTGCCCAATTTCTACTGCCACCCAAGTAATGCGTCGTATTAGATGGATGAGGGAGCATGGTCTGTGCTTGGATCTGGAAAAAACCGTGATCGCTCTGATATCCAACAGACAGCTTATTACTAGAACTGAATAGCCAGTAGGAGAGGAAACTATAGCGGTTCCAAATGTCAATAAATACGTAGGCAGCATGACTGATAGGAAGAAGACTTGTCAAAACCATTGTGCACCAGAGAAAGTAATGAGAGTCCCAACAGCAATGAGTAGGCTTCTAGCTAACATTAGGGGCCCAAACACCGTTTTCTGCAATCAGTGTCGCAATATATTATGCTGTACGGAGTGGAAATCTAGGCAGACGCACTCAAAGATGAGAGTAATAGATAATGGCACTAGATAATAGATAATAGTAATGGCACTAGAGAAGAAGCCATAGGTCAGTGGACACTACACTGTTGTGGTTGTGGACCTCATTGAGGGTCAGATCAACAACAAAAGGATACGAATAGGAGCTTTTCTTCATGTGGAAGGGTTGGTTATCAAGATCGTTGACGATAAGTGAGGTCTCGGAGGGCTGCCTGTATGGGTGGGGGGGGGTGTACTATGTCCTCTGCTGTGGACGCTTGTCGTGGACAGTCTAACAACGCTCAGTGTAATGGATGTTAAGGTGGTAGATATGGAGGTAGACCCCTCCTTGTTAGGGGCCATTGACAAAGGTCTTCAGAGACCTGCTTCAAGGGGCACTGGTAACAGAAGCATGGTGCAGCTTTAACCCATGGACTATTATTTTAAAAGGCATGATTTTCTCAGCATGTCAGTAAATATGGAATTATTGCGTAACAAAAAAGCGTACGACCTTGTATACTTACATCTGTATATTGTAGTAAAACTACAGGAGATAACCGATGCAAGGAAATGATTTTAGAAATATCTGCCAGAAAAGGTTTTCGTATTTCTAATTCAGTTTCTGCTTTAGAAACGTTCCGTAATGACCGTAGTGGGGTAAGGTTTATTGTAGTTGTGAAATATGGTATTAATAATAGTTTTCCTGTGTATAAGCTACTAAAAGTAGTCTCTCATGTTAGTAGTGTTTGTTTTAAATTTGCTGAAATACAAAAAGGTTTTTTGTGGGGAAATAGGTTACCATAGTCTGAAACGAACCGAAAAGATAAAAATTGTATTCTGTAATTTTTATATTTCCATGAATAAAAATAAAGAATTTCTACTGAAAACAAATATTTTTTACGAATAAATCATTCCTTTCACATTTGGCCTAAAACAATATTCATATTTTTTTTACTTGGCAATATAATTTGCACTGATTAGTTTCAAATTTATAGACGTATATATAAATAAGTCGGTATTTTAGTTTAATGTTTTAAGTTTTACCTTTCCATAGCGCGCATGGGCTTACTAGTAACACCAATTCACAAAGGCAAACGCCTAATTTTACACTGAATAATTTCAAATTTATAGACGAGAATATAAATAAGTCGGTATTTTAGTTTAATGTTTTAGGTTTTACCTTTCCATAGCGCGCAAGGGCTTACTAGTAACATAAATTCACAAAGGCAAATGCCTAATTTTACACTGAATAATTTCAAATTTATAGACGAGAATAAAAAATCAGTCGGTATTTTAGTTTAATGTTTTAGGTTTTACCTTTCCATAGCTCGCATGGGCTTACTAGTAACACCAATTCACAAAGGCAAACACCTACTTTTACATTGATTAATTTCAAATTTATAGACGTAAATATAAATAAGTCGGTATTTTAGTTTAATGTTTTAAGTTTTACCTTTCCATTGTGCGCAAGGGCTTACTAGTAACACCAATTCACAAAGGAAAACACCAAATTTTACACTGATTAATTTCAAATTTATAGACGAGAATATAAATAAGTCGGTATTTTAGTTTTTGTATTAGGTTTTACCTTTCCAAAGCCCAAGGGCTTACTAGTAACACCAATTGTCAAAGACAAACACCTAATTTTACACTGATTAATTTCAAATTTATAGACGAGAATATAAATACGTCGGTATTTTAATTTTTTTGTTTTAGGTTTTACCTTTTCATAGCGCGCAAGGGCTTACTAGTAACACCAACTTACAAAGGCAAATACCTAATATTAGACTGATTAATTTCTAATTTACTGACAAGACTATTAATTGGTGGGAAATTGAGTGTATGCTTTACTTTTTTATTGTGTGTAAGAGCTTAGCTAGTGTGAGCTATTGACAAATCTGAGTACTGTAATATTACAATTATTAATGACTAGTTTATTGGGAATACGTTTTATTGGTTAGTGTTTGAGTGTAGTTTGAGTCAATTTTGTATAACGTTTGTCAAACTCTTCAAAAGTGACTTAGAATCTTCACGTTAGAAAATATCAAGGTCCAGATAAAATAATGATTTTAATATTTTTTAAATAAAATACAAAATTATATAACACCGTTCGTTATCTTATCTTTTTCCTTTTTTTTCTGCTTACGTGTATATTGCGTCTATTGTAAAACAAAAAAAAAAATATTTGTGAAGAACATATAAAAGAGACATTGAAAACGACAAGAAAAGTAAATATATTTTGCAAAATTTATTTATTTATGTCTTTTTAAAAACGCAACCCAAGGACTTCTTTTCAATTTGATAAGAAATTGTTTGCTGACTTCACGATATGAAGGTAAAAGTTACTGACGTACGTAAGACGTGACCTCGGTTATATAAAGTAGCCTACATAGTTATATAAAGTACATAGTTGTAAAAATGTGTTATTACTTGTACAAGGTTTACTGACAGAAGTAATGATTTCATTAAGATTAAGGTATTATTGTACACACACAAATATATACACACACAGTCACACACACACACACACACACACACACACACACACACACACACACACACACACACACACACACACACACACACACACACACATACACACACACACACACACACACACACACACACACACACACACACACACACACACACACACACACAGACACACACCCACCCACACATACATATATTTCTATATAAATAAATAAATATATATATATATAAGTATAAACAATAAAAAAAGGACAATTAAAACATATAGTGATCGATGATTTATATAAATCTAATATATTGATATATTAGAGTAGCTTTGCACACTCTCAACACCTCTATACTCTTATTCCACACTGACTGCATCTACCACATAATTATTATATAAAATAAAAACTAAATTTTAATTGTTTTTATTTCAATTACATTTTTGTGAAATATAGAGTTATATTAAGTACCTAGAATTGAAATGTATTTAAATCAAGTGATTTTTGTATTTGGCTTTAAAGAGATAGTTATTTGACTTGTAGATATTGTTCTTACGACCTATGTTTATAAATAGTTATCATTTCAAAAAATAAATTGTATTCTTTTTAGCTGATTTTTCTTATTGACTATACCTTCCATTTTTCACTTTTATTAAATAATTGGAGAATGCCTAATTACTTAGTATATACAGTAAATTATACAGTATTATACACATATATATTTTGTTAAATGTTTTCATGGTTTACAAATAGATATCTTTCGGACCAATTAAAAGTATAAAATGTAAACTTTAAGATACCTTTAGCGTTTTTTTTTTCTAAATTTTGTTTATTTTACTATTTATTAGGAATATACTGTGGTTGAATTTAATAATAAATACACAAAAACCTCTTAATCACAAACTTTCTTTAATTTACCCTAATGTACATTTCAGTTACAAAGTAACCATCCTCAGAGTTATAACATACAAAGACAGTATTTGTATGTTATCCCTCTGAGGATGGTTACTTTGTAACTGAAATGTACATTAGGGTAAATTAAAGATAGTTTGTGGTTAAGAGGTTTTTGTGTATTTATTATTTGTTTATTTTCATATAGTTTTTTTTTACTATTATTATTATTATTAAGACTGGTCTTATTAGACCAACCACATTTAACATAAAATATATATGTAGGAAGGTATAATATATATTTAAAATATGAAAAACCTAACTAAATGAGCTATATTGATTATTTAACCATTAGGCGCTTAAAAATATTACATGTTTAATTATATGAACATATATATAGGTAAAAATCTTTTCAGTCTGAAACAAATGATATTTAATACTTTTTTGTGGTCATTTGGTCATGTAGATTGAATGACGTCACTTTGAAAGTAGATTAAATACAGCTTTAAAGAAAAAATAGTGTGTTGAAAATTTGTCTTGCGTTAATAACCTTATGGTAATAATATATAAGCTTGTTATATCATTCTAATATGTATTCTTTAAATCAAATAAAGTATCACTAGTGTTCACTAGTTTTAAAATTCCTCTGTTTTCTGTTGAATAAGGTTATAAGCTTACTAAAACATATCCAACAAATCTTGGAAACATTTTATCATCATTACGAAATTGATAGTTTGGTAGAAAAAGATATTTATAATCATTACTTACGGTAAGAGACACATACGGTTTATTACTTTATATATATATATATATATATATATATATATATATATATATATATATATATATATATATATATTGTTCTTAATCACTCAGGTTAATCAAAGCAATACAAATTTTTATTTTTTCTGTGGGAAGTTTTGTCTCCTTAGTGGAAATTGTGTTCTTTAAAATTACCCCAAAGATGTCCTTAAAATGAATAGAAGATGGAATCTGGAAGACCAAGAGTAAAATCTATTAACCTACTCATGCAGTGCAGTTCTTGGAAGACGTTCTGGAGAGAAAGAATCAGTGTATTTCGGGTTGCCCCATTCTGAAGCACAGAACGATGGCGGATTAACAAGCAAGGATTCTTCGTTATTAATATTAGGCCTATATAATCTTAATTTTGGATGTAATATTTTTTATTGAGAAATGAAGTTAATGAATAATATTACAACTAGGAAAGTTATATCTAGGAAGTTCACTAGGAAGTGAATTACCTATCAATAGCGTCTAGTTTCCTTTCACTGCCCTATGTAGCATATTTCACTGGTACCGACCTTCTTTGCTTTTTCCTGATTAATACTCAATAAACATTATATTTCTCATTCTATTTATGCTCTTCAGATCAAAACCGTAAAGAGAACATCAGGAGCTCAGCGAGAGGGAATTTTTAGAATTAAATCTTTCCAGAAATAGACACTTTTCAAATATTTATTGACTAAATAATTAATTTAAATTGAGTAGTTATGCAAGAAAGTTATTTTATTAATTTGAAACTCTCGTTTGAAAATTGAAATATTAAGTGAGAGAGAGTAGTTTTTATATTAAAGGAGTTGACATTACCCTTTAAGCTGTTATTAAATATAGACATACAATCTTAGTAAAAGCTTCATTAGGCGCAACTACGCTTTGCGGTGACCTTATATTACTGAGATATACTTCCAAAGAATTATAGTAATTATTTTAATATTTTCTGGCTAACGGTGCAAGAATATCGAAATACTTCTTGTTGTTTGTTAAACTAGCAGCGGTAAAAAATTATAATCTAAAATGACTTCATCAGAATAAAAAAAAGAAGTTTGGGAGAAAAGGCAAAGGAGAACATGAGGCGGTTCTTGTACGAAGCGGTAGAGTTGCGGTCGATTAAATACGAGCGTATGCATTACATGATGTGTTTAGTAGGGTAAACTCCAGCATATGGATGTTTCACACTATCGAAAGACTACCGAAGCATTTATTGAAAGCCTCAACTACAGACTTGATAATTGGCCTTTACTGGTTAGTGTAATATTTATCTCTAAAGAATAATTAGTGCTACCTGGTGACGCTATTCTGAACAGAAAAGATGTTGGTTGGGAAAAAGCTGACGAATTTTAATAGGTGGGATGGGATATAACTATAAGGATTGTAAAGGGCTAAATGTTTTATAGAGAATATGATATAAATATTTTAACTAAGAGAAGAGAAATATAGCTGTATATGAATTAAAAGAGTTGTCATCTTCAATCCCGAGGTTAATTCCAAATTGTGTTTCCAGTGATTCAGTCAAAACTTTTGAACTATCTTCTAAGGTTAGTTGATGCAGTTAGTGAATAGAGACGGTAATTATATTTTTAGAGCGTCACGGGTAAGGTACGGTGTGGGTAAAGTAGGCCACTATAAAGTACGGTATAGTATAGGCTTAGGTATATGTTTATCACCGATGTAAGACTTTAAGTACGAAAAACCTTTAGTTTCTGAGACCAATTATGAGTAAATTATTAAAATATATATCATTAATATAGTTATAAATTCTTGTACACTGTTTAAAGAAGTTGACCGATAGGCCTAATATTGTATAATAACTGTCTGCAAAAATTAATCTGAACCCTCATTTAAATTTTTTACGTAGGTCTATTACTTCTTATCTTAAAAAAAAAAACTGTCAACGAAAACGTACATGACAGAATTCGTATTTTGCCAATGTTTAAAATCACATGATCCAATTCAACTCTCCACACGACTGGTTTATGGGCTTAGGCTCAAAGTCCTCGGCATGTGTTTTTCTAACAGTAGAATGGTGGTATGCATAATTTAAACTATACCCTTTGGAAAGTTGGCCAGTCTGATGAAAAGGATCAACAAAAATAAAATGATAAACAAAATTCATCATAGTACATCCATATTTTTTTTTCAATTTAAAGGTGTTAAAATTATAAAAATGTTTTACAACATCTACAGTTTAATCTTAGAAATAAACGGAAAATTTTAGGTTTCCATCTGGGTAAGCAGTACTCAGATTGATAATATAATCTTTTGTTGTTATCTGAACAGTACAAAAAGTCACACATGTCATTAAAAAGTTGATTTAAATCATTTTTAAAACACAAATACTGATTTTACAATTCATAATAATACAGTTACAAATAGTTTCCCGTTAGAATATTGGTAATGTTTGAGTATATTTGAAATAAATACGTTATTGTCAAGTTGTTTCAGTTATCAAAATAATTCATTATTTTACTAATTTAATTAATGATTTTGGATTGTTATGGAGTATTTACTTTTTTGGATATATTATCAGTTATTTTGTTAACATTAAACCTTTCAATAGCTAATTTTATTATTTACATTGTTATAATGTTCCTTATGTATATATCATGTATTTTAATATAAGCCAACCCTAGTTAAGGGGGCGTGAGGGTATTTATGGAGCTCCTCCTTACAGAGGAGTAATACATTTTTTTAAAATAATTTTTTCAGCCACAAAATTACAATACGTTTGCCAGGAACAATTTTCCTTATAATTTTAAAACCCTGATAACAAATGGGCATTCAAATATTATACGTTGGGGATATTTTAAAATAATAATGAGTGAAAGATTTAATAACCAATTTGTAAATAGAGGCCCTAAATGACTTTCATATGTGTTATAGCGTTTGGCGATGTCCAAAGCATATTCAAATAATTAAACATCCTTTGATTGCCTAATTGTAAGGAACAATTTTCTTAGTAATATTAAGCCCTCATAACAAATGGGCATTCAAATAATATAGGTTAGGAATATCTTTAAATAAAAATAATTGAAGTATTGAATAAAAAATGTTTAAGTAGAGGTCCTAAACGACTTTCATATGTGTAGCAGCGTTTGGCGATACCCAAAACATATTCGAAAAAATAGACATCTTTGATTGTCTAAATTAATTACTACTTATGGTACTAATCTATGGTTTATGTCCATGAGAGAATAAGAACAGAGGATAAGAATTGTCATCTAAATTAAAAAAGAGTTATAATCACTATAAAAGTATAATTATAGTTTACGAAAATGACACTTTAAAGTTGCTTAAAACGCCTTGTCAATTTTTATAGTTCTTAAATACGATTTTCCAAATAAGTAGCAACCTATACTTTAAATATAATAGTCATTGAGCATTTTATCTTTGTACTTGAATTAAGAACAAGTTTAATCGGATCATTTGGTCAACTAGTAATAAAATTTAAAACAGAATTTTAAAAAGTTTGCATTTTGAGTATAATTAGCTCTTTCCTAGACTAAAACACCAACTCCACCAGATGGCGTATTTTGCAAAAAAAAACTGATTTATCTATGCGGTTTTTATTAACGGAAAGACGTGCATTTTATATAGGCTACTAATAGAAGGTATATTTACGCACTCAACATTTTAAAATGCAACTACCATTGTTATTTAGTTACAGCTGGTAGAGATCAGTTAAGTGAAATTATACGTGTCACTTTTAGTGTGTATAACAGAAGCGTACTGGTTTGACATAGGTATTATGTTAAAGGCATATAAGATATCACAGGTGTTCGCCCAACTCTACTGATCCATTCATGGTTTTTGTTAAACGTAAAAACATATTGCAAAATATATGGTCGCAGCAACGTAGACTTCTGTGTGTAAAAGGTGTTTATGATCTGTTAAAAAAAATGTTTTCCTTGTGGGTATCATAAACTTGTTGATCCTCAGCTAACGTAGTCTTCTGTGAGAAAAAGGTGTTTATGATCTGTTACAAAATAATGTTTTCCTTGTGGGTGTCTTAAACTTGTTGATCCTCAGCTAACGTAGTTTTCTGTGAGTAAAAGGTGTTTATGATCTGTTAAAAAATAATGTTTACCTTGTGGGTATCATAAACTTGTTGATCCTCAGCTAACGTAGTCTTCTGTGAGAAAAAGGTGTTTATGATCTGTTAAAAAATAATGTTTTCCTTGTAAGTATCATAAACTTGTTGATCCTCAGCTAACGTAGTCTTCTGTGAGAAAAAGGTGTTTATGATCTGTTAAAAAATAATGTTTTCCTTGTAAGTATCATAAACTTGTTGATCCTCAGCTAACGTAAGTAGAAATGTCGGCACTTGGGGACAAACTACACTTAACTGGCCTGTACGTTACCGGGGACTATAGGGGTAGTTGTGGAAGACAGAGGGGGTTGGTGTGGCCTTGACCCTAGACTTTGGGGGTGGCTCTCACCACGTTTAGAGGGGTGGGGGTAGTTTTTCGAAAAAATATACTCCAACCCACTAACCTAAGGTATGTGAATTGCATCTAACCTAACCTACCCCTAGGTGAAGGTGTGTCCTCAGCTACGTTCAGGACCTTTCCCGGGGGATGCCCCGGGGGTGGATTAGGGGTGGGGGTAGTTTTCGAAAAAATTTTGGAAAAATGTGTCTTGACTGACAGGGTGAGTCTAGAGTGTATTAACGCCATAGTTGGGGTGGTTTCACCAGGGGGTAGTTTTTAAATAATATATGAAATTGCCAAAAATTGATCGTTTGGATCAAATGACTGTATGAGGTATGTTTAAAGTACATTTTGGCAAGCTGTGGGGTGGATTCACCTGGGGGTAGTTTTCTGATTGCCAGAAATGATAGGTCCCTGGAGTAGTTGTCTTATGTAAAAGTCACCTAGGAACCAGGCCTTAGGTAAAGCTACCTTTCGAGCATGGCCTCAGGTAAA
Source organism: Prosapia bicincta (assembly GCA_036971475.1). Lineage (NCBI taxonomy): Eukaryota > Metazoa > Arthropoda > Insecta > Hemiptera > Cercopidae > Prosapia > Prosapia bicincta. The sequence continues at coordinate 341,568,075 of JBAIZL010000001.1, forward strand.
GCCATCTCGAGGCCGGCCCTTAAGTAAAGCCGCTTAGGTAAAGTAACCCTGGAATAGCTCCAGGGGTGGGGGTAACTTTTGGAAAGATTTAATGGTTATATTAATATATCTGATGACGTATCTGTAATCGAAACCCGAGCGACTCTAGGCAAGTAGTAGGCTCACCCTAACTATATTGGTCTACTCCTAGACCAGGTGTAAATGTGTGTCAGGCTCAGATCATAACGGCTTTGGCCAGTGGTTTACCGACATAGTAGGCCTTATAGTAGGCGCATTTAGGGATTCATGTATGTCGACTTAGCATAGTATGTATGTAGGCTTACATGCATGTTGGTTTAACACGGTATATGGGCTATCATGCATGTTGGTTTAACATGGTATATATGCCTGCACGTCTTACAGCGACCGTTTGCGTTGTGTTGCGTAGGCCTACCAAGCCCCTGCAATGTGATAGGTCGATTCCCTGCACAGTCTATTTGAATTTACCGTATTTCTTGGTGGATTGAAATGAGTGTAAATTGGTCGGTTAAACTTAGCGTAAGACAGTGGTTCACTGTTGTTTAGTTGAAACTTTGGTCATTTGATCTAACCTATCATTTTCGATGCTTTCATATATTATTAATAACTACCCCCTACTTAAAGCCTTGCTCTAGCGTGAATTTACCTCAGGCCTTTCACCAAGGTGGCTCTAACTAAGTGTTGGCTTATGGATGGCTTTACCTAAGTCCATACTCCATGGAGGCTATACCTAAGGCCTAGTTCCTGGGTGACTCCAGTATGACTTTACCTAAGACCGTACTCCAAGGTAGCTTTACCTATGAATTGTTGGAGGTATTTTCTTGGTCGAGAGTCGGTAATTGATATAGCAACATACCTGAACCTAAGGCCAGACTCTTGGGTAGCTTTACTTAAAGTCTACCTCAAAAGAGGCTTTACCTAAGGCCAGGCTCCAAGGTAGCTTTACTTAGGCCTTTCTCCAGGTGGCTTTACTCAAGGGCCGGCTTTGGGTTGGCTTTACCTAAGTCCACGCTGCAGGGATGCTATACCTGAGGTTTGGGTGGCTCTACCTCCAAGATAATGTGTTATCTCTGCAGGTTTGCACATGTCTAGCACACGGTCACCGGTTATGTAGGCCAAACGTATTCCCTCAAACGATATGGCTTTGTTGCATTGTTTATTAACTTAGTAGCATAGACAAATTTTGAGATGGGCAATCATATCCCCTTACCCCTGGGCCCCGTATCACCCAAAACATTTAGGAGTAGACCACTATAGTTAGGGTGAGCCTACTACTTGCCTAGAGTCGCTCGGGTTTCGATTACAGATACGTCATCAGATATATTAATATAACCATTAAATCTTTCCAAAAGTTACCCCCACCCCCGGAGCTATTCCAGGGTTACTTTACCTAAGCGGCTTTACTAAAGGGCCGGCCTCGAGATGGCTTTACCTGAGGCCATGCTCGAAAGGTAGCTTTACCTAAGGCCTGGCTCCTAAGTAGCTTTTACCTAAGACAACTACTCCAGGGACCGATCATTTCTGGCAATCAGAAAACTACCCCCAGGTGAATTCACCCCCCAGCTTGCCAAAATGTACTTTAAACATACCACATACAGTCATTTGATCCAACCGATCAATTTTTGGCAATTTCATATATTATTTAAAAACTACCCCCGGGTGAAACCACTCCAACTATGGCGTTAATACACTCTAGACTCACCCTATCAGTCAAGACACATTTTTCCAAATTTTTTTCGAAAACTACCCCCATCCCTAATCCACCCAAGGGGCATCCCCCGGGGAAGGTCCTGAACGTAGCTGAGGACACCTTCACCTAGGGGTAGGTTAGGTTAGATGCAATTTACATACCTTAGGTTAGTGGGTTAGAGTATATTTTTTCGAAAAACTACCCCCCATCCCTCTAAACGTGGTGGAAGCCACCCCCAAAGTCTAGGATCAAGGCCACACCAACCCCCTCTGTCTTCCACAACTACCCCTATAGTCCCCGGTAACGTACAGACCAGTTAAGGGTAGTTTGTCCCCAAGTGCCGACATTTCTACTTACGTTAGCTGAGGATCAACAAGTTTATGATACTCACAAGGAAAACATTATTTTTTAACAGATCAAAAACACCTTTCTCTCACAGAAGACTACGTTAGCTGAGGATCAACAAGTTTATGATACCCACAAGGTAAACATTATTTTTTAACAGATCATAAACACCTTTTTCTCACAGAAGAATACGTTATTTTTATCAATTACTCTTAGCTCACCTATTTCAAAATCCAACCGGTTCATTATTAAAATTACTAACTGTTTCTGTGGGAAGCAAATCTTTATTGTTCAATTGAATAGATAAATTGAAGGATTATTTAAATGTCTCTTTTCAAAAAAAAAAAAAAAAAAAAAAAAAAACATTACCGGTTACTCAATTAACTGTACTTTATTAACTCTAAATTATACTAGGTTATAATTGGTTCACGTAAACAAGCAATCTCTAACATTCAATTTCATAAAATTATTTACAATTAGACCTTAAGTCCTACTATAGTAAAATTGTATGTCCTGGCAGCTAGGCCAAGTGTCACCAGTTACATAACGACAAAAGTAACTTGTTACAATTAATAACTGATATCCTAATCTTCAACTTATAATAAAATTCAACATTTGTTTACCTGTATGGCTACCAGGAGGTGACTTTGACTTGTTTTATAAATTTAGTGTAGTAATGACCGCTCTATGAGTTTACTCTGTGACTCAGGAGTTACACTTTATGTATGAGTTATCCACTTTGTTACCAAGATAACCAACCAGCTTAATATTTTTTGTTCGGTCGAATGTGACCCGTTTGGAAACACTTAAATATCGCTACTTACCGATTCCACCACCACCTGGAACCTTGACACCTAGATCTTGACTCACTCAAGGCCTATATCTCTGAATTTTATTCCTTCACACCTCTGCCTTCTCAAACTAGACTACCTTCTTCATGTACATAACCTAACTATCTCAATCGACAGTTTCATGACGCATACCTTGGTACAAACCTTCCTTTGTTTTCCTGTTTTGTCTAACAATAAGAAAAATCTTATTTTAAACAATCCTTCCGAGTGTGGGACATACCAATCAGAAATTTGTATGATTTCCCACACAACTGGATCAGGAATTAGGCGCTTCTCCTATGACATCTACTTATAGAACTAACTGAGCTTTGAAATAGTGACGTCCTGGTATATTCCGTCAATATACCTGGCAGCTAGGTCTAACATTTGTAGCTCCAATCCTAATTTTTGCGAGATGTCATTGGTTGGGCCCCGAGATCGCCTGATTTAATCAAATGAGATTTTTTTTCTATGAAGCTATGGAAAGGAGAAGGTGTACATGAATCGATCCCAAAATATCGATGAACTAAAAGGTCCCACCACTGAAGAAATCAACGTTACGACCTCGAATATGATACGCCGAATAATAGGCAACATCCAGGATAGATTTAATCATTGTGTAGGGAAAGGAGGTAGACATTTACATACAAATTGTGTGTGTGTGTGTATATATATATATATATATATATATATATATATATATATATATGTGTGTGTGTGTGTGTATGTGTCTGTGTCTGTGGTGTATATATATATATATATATATATATATATATATATATATATATGTTTGTATTTGTGTGTGTGTGTGAGAGTGTATGGGTGTGTGTGTGACATGTGTGGTGCGTATGTGTGTGTGTGTGTGTGTGTCTGTCTGTGTAATGTGGTGTGTGTGTGTGTGTGTGTGTGTGTCTGTGTGTGTGTGTGTGTGTGTGTGTGTGTGTGTGTCTGTCTGTGTAATGTGGTGTGTGTGTGTGTGTGTGTGTGTGTGTGTGGTGTGTGTGTGTGTGTGTGTGTGTGTGTGTGTGTGTGTGTGTGCTTTGTAGAAGGTTTGATGTTAATCCATACACATTGGTCTACCCCAGAGACTGAAGACGATTAACACACCGAGGTAAATATGTATGTATCTTATGCACGCTTAAACCACTGAACATAAGTTACTAGAATTTGGAGAGATTGTTTCATATGTTTTCAGGATGGTTCGATTGAGGTTTGGTGTTAATACATCCACCCCAGAGGTTTTGGATGATTCAAAATCCGACGCATGTATGTGTGTATAAATGTATCCTATAGAAGCCTAAACCACTGAATATAAGTTAATGAACTTAGAAGGGATTATTTAACATATTCCCAAGATAGTGAGTGTGAAACTTAGGGTAGATATATACACAGGATTCCGTTCAAGAGGCCTAGGATGGTTCAAAAACCGATGTGTGTGTGTATGTATGTATTTTATGAATGCCTAAATAGATGAACAGAAGTAATTATAAGTTGGCTTAGGATGGTTCAAAAAACTACTTTTGTGTGTATGTATGTATTTTATAAACGACTAACTCCCTGACCAGTTAATATTTTACTGATTGTTCAAAATATTCCCAGGATGGCTCGTGTGAGGTTTGTTCGAGATCCATCTACAGGACTCTGCCTCGGAGGTATAGGATGGTTCATAAGGCTAATGTTAAAATGTATATCCATCTTTGGGTATCATAATTAAATTTTAAAACTATAAACATAATGTACACAATATCAAGAGCACAGTGGTACAATATATTACAATAAAAATATTGAAAAGAACCCCAATACCACAAAAATAATCAAAAATAACAAATAACACAAGTTACTTAAGATTAAACCCTTATGTACATTTCGATGACCATGTCATCATCATCAGAGGGTCTAGTTACAAAACACAATCTAGCACACAAGAAGTTACAAACTAGAATGATACCAATCGTTCTCCGTGGTCGCTATATATAGGCGTGAGGTAAGCTCCGCCCCCTCTCCGCCCTCGACCGACAAATAACGATCGGCCATCAGGAACCAAATAGGTTATGTCAAAAATTACATTATAATAATACCTATGTAATAAAAACTACAACAATAACAATTAATAAACTAAAAGTAATTAGATTAAAACATCGTAATTTGAAGAAAGCTATTTAAGTAAAGTATATAATGGTGAGTAAGGAATAGGTCCTTTATCTGCATTCATTAATTTACAATTTGATTTGACTATAAATACACTTTCATAACTATTAAGTAACTTTTTTGAGTTTATACATTTAGCTAAAATAACATTTTTATCTAAATCATGCTGATTACTAAGGACATGTTCTGCTACACTTGATTTTTCAGGTCTTTCATATTTAATATGGGCAAGATGTTCTTTAAATCTGGTTACAATTTTTCTTTTAGTTATGACCTATATACATCTCGTTACAAGTACTACAAATTATCTTATAAATACCTGATTTTTCCAACATTGGAATTTTATCTTTCGGGTTACACAATAAATGCTTGAGTTTATTTTGAGTTTTATAGGCTATCTTAACATTTACCTTTTTAAAAATAGAGTCTAACCCTTTTGTTAAAATATTATCGAAAGGTAAACTAATAAAAGTACATTTTTTAACTTCTTTTTGAAGAGTGGTAGTTGTGTTCAAAACATATTTTAATCTTTGTTTTCTAACAATATTATCTATAATTTTGGTATCAAAATCGTTATATCTAGCCACTCCTTTGATATAATTAATTTCCTTATAAAAACGTCTAGGACTAAGTGGTACATTGATAGCTCTGTTAACCAAACTGTTAAATGCTGCTATTTTATGTGTATAACAATGGTTGGAACTATTTAAAATATATCTGTTATTGTTAGTAGGTTTCCTGTAAATATCAAATTCAATTTTTTCCTTATTTTTAATACACTGAATATCTAAAAATGGTAAACGATTATTAGTTTCTAATTCATAAGTAAACTTAATGGAACTATGTATACTATTAAGTTGGTTTACAAAAACATCAACATTACATTTACTGCTATCAAAGATCGCAAAAACATCGTCAACATATCTTAACCAAATCCTAGGAAAATAAGTAATACTATTCTTTAATTTTTCTTCAAATCTGCTCATAAAAAGCTCAGCAATGAAAGGAGACAAACTGTTACCCATAGCAGTTCCATCACATTGTTTATAAAATTCATTATTAAATTTAAAGAAATTTTGGTACATACATATTTCAGTTAATTTGACATATTCGTTTATTTTAATAGGTTCGATGTTGTTTTCTTTTAAAAAATCTTCAACAAACAATATAGTTTCTTTAACAGGAATGCTAGGAAACAACGAACTTACATCAAAAGATACCATAATATCAGTACTACTAAGTTTTATACTCTTAACCTTGTTGACAAATTCTATGTTATTTTTAATAGGAAACATACCACGTTTTTCTTTTAAAGAAGTAAATTTATAGGCTAACCATTTTGATAAAAGGTAGGTTGGGGAATCAATCCCAGAAACTATAGGTCTCATTGCTTTCCCTTCCTTGTGGATTTTTGGAAGGCAATATAACCTAGGTATAACAGGATTAGAAATTTTAAATTTATAAATATCTTTCTTAGGAATGACTAAACTACAATTCTTAATAGTATCGTTTGTAACTTGAACAAACTTATTTAGTGGGTTTTTAACAATTTTCTGATAAGGGCCTTCTTCTAACATTTTAGTTACTCTATTGACATAATCGTTCTTATCTAAAACTACAATTGTATTACCCTTATCAGCTTTTAAATAATAACAATCTTTGTTACAAAGACCTTTAACTAACTCAAAATTATTTTTAACATTAGCCGGTTTATTGGCCATACGAATATTATTTTCCATTTTAATTTTACAGGCGTTTCTTATGTAATTTTTATCTGACTCTTTTAAATTAGAAATACTACTTTCTATATTAGCTACTATATCAACTACAGTTTTGTTAGTGTAATTACAATGTGCAAAATTTAACCCTTTACTTAATACATTAATTTCTTCTCTATTAAAAGTTTGGCTAGATTCATTACGAACTAGCGGACAGGTAGGGTTTTTATTATTATTACCTATTTCATTCAAATTTAAATGTTTACTAATTGCTACAAATTTCTTATCCAGATTTTTTACCTTACAATCAATTTTATGCTTATTTATTACATACATTTTTCTACAAAAATTATTCCAAACAATAACGTTAATATCCTTTGCTAATTTGAGGTGTAAATTGTACTTTTTCAATTCTAAATTAGCTAATTTACTATACAGATATTTAATTTCTAATTTTAACCATTTGAGTTTCGCAAATTCAATAACTCTCTTGGTACGTGAATTATTAAGATTAATGCGGAAACCGTTTATAAATTTAGGAAAAACTTTAAAACGTTGACATTTCTTCAAAAAACCGATATCTACTTGTAATGAACTTATTTTTAAACTTAACTTACTAAAAAGGTTTTGCTCAGTTGACCGGGAAGCCATGATAATACACAATATCAAGAGCACAGTGGTACAATATATTACAATAAAAATATTGAAAAGAACCCCAATATCACAAAAATAATCAAAAACACAAGTTACTTAAGATTAAACCCTTATGTACATTTCGATGACCATGTCATCATCATCAGAGGGTCTAGTTACAAAACACAATCTAGCACACAAGAAGTTACAAACTAGAATGATACCAATCGTTCTCCGTGGTCGCTATATATAGGCGTGAGGTAAGCTCCGCCCCCTCTCCGCCCTCGACCGACAAATAACGATCGGCCATCAGGAACCAAATAGGTTATGTCAAAAATTACATTATAATAATACCTATGTAATAAAAACTACAACAATAACAATTAATAAACTAAAAGTAATTAGATTAAAACATCGTAATTTGAAGAAAGCTATTTAAGTAAAGTATATAATGGTGAGTAAGGAATAGGTCCTTTATCTGCATTCATTAATTTACAATTTGATTTGACTATAAATACACTTTCATAACTATTAAGTAACTTTTTTGAGTTTATACATTTAGCTAAAATAACATTTTTATCTAAATCATGCTGATTACTAAGGACATGTTCTGCTACACTTGATTTTTCAGGTCTTTCATATTTAATATGGGCAAGATGTTCTTTAAATCTGGTTACAATTTTTCTTTTAGTTTGACCTATATACATCTCGTTACAAGTACTACAAATTATCTTATAAATACCTGATTTTTCCAACATTGGAATTTTATCTTTCGGGTTACACAATAAATGCTTGAGTTTATTTTGAGTTTTATAGGCTATCTTAACATTTACCTTTTTAAAAATAGAGTCTAACCCTTTTGTTAAAATATTATCGAAAGGTAAACTAATAAAAGTACATTTTTTAACTTCTTTTTGAAGAGTGGTAGTTGTGTTCAAAACATATTTTAATCTTTGTTTTCTAACAATATTATCTATAATTTTGGTATCAAAATCGTTATATCTAGCCACTCCTTTGATATAATTAATTTCCTTATAAAAACGTCTAGGACTAAGTGGTACATTGATAGCTCTGTTAACCAAACTGTTAAATGCTGCTATTTTATGTGTATAACAATGGTTGGAACTATTTAAAATATATCTGTTATTGTTAGTAGGTTTCCTGTAAATATCAAATTCAATTTTTTCCTTATTTTTAATACACTGAATATCTAAAAATGGTAAACGATTATTAGTTTCTAATTCATAAGTAAACTTAATGGAACTATGTATACTATTAAGTTGGTTTACAAAAACATCAACATTACATTTACTGCTATCAAAGATCGCAAAAACATCGTCAACATATCTTAACCAAATCCTAGGAAAATAAGTAATACTATTCTTTAATTTTTCTTCAAATCTGCTCATAAAAAGCTCAGCAATGAAAGGAGACAAACTGTTACCCATAGCAGTTCCATCACATTGTTTATAAAATTCATTATTAAATTTAAAGAAATTTTGGTACATACATATTTCAGTTAATTTGACATATTCGTTTATTTTAATAGGTTCGATGTTGTTTTCTTTTAAAAAATCTTCAACAAACAATATAGTTTCTTTAACAGGAATGCTAGGAAACAACGAACTTACATCAAAAGATACCATAATATCAGTACTACTAAGTTTTATATTCTTAACCTTGTTGACAAATTCTATGTTATTTTTAATAGGAAACATACCACGTTTTTCTTTTAAAGAAGTAAATTTATAGGCTAACCATTTTGATAAAAGGTAGGTTGGGGAATCAATCCCAGAAACTATAGGTCTCATTGCTTTCCCTTCCTTGTGGATTTTTGGAAGGCAATATAACCTAGGTATAACAGGATTAGAAATTTTAAATTTATAAATATCTTTCTTAGGAATGACTAAACTACAATTCTTAATAGTATCGTTTGTAACTTGAACAAACTTATTTAGTGGGTTTTTAACAATTTTCTGATAAGGGCCTTCTTCTAACATTTTAGTTACTCTATTGACATAATCGCTCTTATCTAAAACTACAATTGTATTACCCTTATCAGCTTTTAAATAATAACAATCTTTGTTACAAAGACCTTTAACTAACTCAAAATTATTTTAACATTAGCCGGTTTATTGGCCATACGAATATTATTTTCCATTTTAATTTTACAGGCGTTTCTTATGTAATTTTTATCTGACTCTTTTAAATTAGAAATACTACTTTCTATATTAGCTACTATATCAACTACAGTTTTGTTAGTGTAATTACAATGTGCAAAATTTAACCCTTTACTTAATACAATAATTTCTTCTCTATTAAAAGTTTGGCTAGATTCATTACGAACTAGCGGACAGGTAGGGTTTTTATTATTATTACCTATTTCATTCAAATTTAAATGTTTACTAATTGCTACAAATTTCTTATCCAGATTTTTTACCTTACAATCAATTTTATGCTTATTTATTACATACATTTTTCTACAAAAATTATTCCAAACAATAACGTTAATATCCTTTGCTAATTTGAGGTGTAAATTGTACTTTTTCAATTCTAAATTAGCTAATTTACTATAAAGATATTTAATTTCTAATTTTAACCATTTGAGTTTCGCAAATTCAATAACTCTCTTGGTACGTGAATTATTAAGATTAATGCGGAAACCGTTTATAAATTTAGGAAAAACTTTAAAACGTTGACATTTCTTCAAAAAACCGATATCTACTTGTAATGAACTTATTTTTAAACTTAACTTACTAAAAAGGTTTTGCTCAGTTGACCGGGAAGCCATGATAATACACAATATCAAGAGCACAGTGGTACAATATATTACAATAAAAATATTGAAAAGAACCCCAATATCACAAAAATAATCAAAAATAACAAATAACACAAGTTACTTAAGATTAAACCCTTATGTACATTTCGATGACCATGTCATCATCATCAGAGGGTCTAGTTACAAAACACAATCTAGCACACAAGAAGTTACAAACTAGAATGATACCAATCGTTCTCCGTGGTCGCTATATATAGGCGTGAGGTAAGCTCCGCCCCCTCTCCGCCCTCGACCGACAAATAACGATCGGCCATCAGGAACCAAATAGGTTATGTCAAAAATTACATTATAATAATACCTATGTAATAAAAACTACAACAATAACAATTAATAAACTAAAAGTAATTAGATTAAAACATCGTAATTTGAAGAAAGCTATTTAAGTAAAGTATATAATGGTGAGTAAGGAATAGGTCCTTTATCTGCATTCATTAATTTACAATTTGATTTGACTATAAATACACTTTCATAACTATTAAGTAACTTTTTTGAGTTTATACATTTAGCTAAAATAACATTTTTATCTAAATCATGCTGATTACTAAGGACATGTTCTGCTACACTTGATTTTTCAGGTCTTTCATATTTAATATGGGCAAGATGTTCTTTAAATCTGGTTACAATTTTTCTTTTAGTTTGACCTATATACATCTCGTTACAAGTACTACAAATTATCTTATAAATACCTGATTTTTCCAACATTGGAATTTTATCTTTCGGGTTACACAATAAATGCTTGAGTTTATTTTGAGTTTTATAGGCTATCTTAACATTTACCTTTTTAAAAATAGAGTCTAACCCTCTTGTTAAAATATTATCGAAAGGTAAACTAATAAAAGTACATTTTTTAACTTCTTTTTGAAGAGTGGTAGTTGTGTTCAAAACATATTTTAATCTTTGTTTTCTAACAATATTATCTATAATTTTGGTATCAAAATCGTTATATCTAGCCACTCCTTTGATATAATTAATTTCCTTATAAAAACGTCTAGGACTAAGTGGTACATTGATAGCTCTGTTAACCAAACTGTTAAATGCTGCTATTTTATGTGTATAACAATGGTTGGAACTATTTAAAATATATCTGTTATTGTTAGTAGGTTTCCTGTAAATATCAAATTCAATTTTTTCCTTATTTTTAATACACTGAATATCTAAAAATGGTAAACGATTATTAGTTTCTAATTCATAAGTAAACTTAATGGAACTATGTATACTATTAAGTTGGTTTACAAAAACATCAACATTACATTTACTGCTATCAAAGATCGCAAAAACATCGTCAACATATCTTAACCAAATCCTAGGAAAATAAGTAATACTATTCTTTAATTTTTCTTCAAATCTGCTCATAAAAAGCTCAGCAATGAAAGGAGACAAACTGTTACCCATAGCAGTTCCATCACATTGTTTATAAAATTCATTATTAAATTTAAAGAAATTTTGGTACATACATATTTCAGTTAATTTGACATATTCGTTTATTTTAATAGGTTCGATGTTGTTTTCTTTTAAAAAATCTTCAACAAACAATATAGTTTCTTTAACAGGAATGCTAGGAAACATTATTTTTGTGGTATTGGGGTTCTTTTCAATATTTTTATTGTAATATATTGTACCACTGTGCTCTTGATATTGTGTATTATCATGGCTTCCCGGTCAACTGAGCAAAACCTTTTTAGTAAGTTAAGTTTAAAAATAAGTTCATTACAAGTAGATATCGGTTTTTTGAAGAAATGTCAACGTTTTAAAGTTTTTCCTAAATTTATAAACGGTTTCCGCATTAATCTTAATAATTCACGTACCAAGAGAGTTATTGAATTTGCGAAACTCAAATGGTTAAAATTAGAAATTAAATATCTTTATAGTAAATTAGCTAATTTAGAATTGAAAAAGTACAATTTACACCTCAAATTAGCAAAGGATATTAACGTTATTGTTTGGAATAATTTTTGTAGAAAAATGTATGTAATAAATAAGCATAAAATTGATTGTAAGGTAAAAAATCTGGATAAGAAATTTGTAGCAATTAGTAAACATTTAAATTTGAATGAAATAGGTAATAATAATAAAAACCCTACCTGTCCGCTAGTTCGTAATGAATCTAGCCAAACTTTTAATAGAGAAGAAATTAATGTATTAAGTAAAGGGTTAAATTTTGCACATTGTAATTACACTAACAAAACTGTAGTTGATATAGTAGCTAATATAGAAAGTAGTATTTCTAATTTAAAAGAGTCAGATAAAAATTACATAAGAAACGCCTGTAAAATTAAAATGGAAAATAATATTCGTATGGCCAATAAACCGGCTAATGTTAAAAATAATTTTGAGTTAGTTAAAGGTCTTTGTAACAAAGATTGTTATTATTTAAAAGCTGATAAGGGTAATACAATTGTAGTTTTAGATAAGAACGATTATGTCAACAGAGTAACTAAAATGTTAGAAGAAGGCCCTTATCAGAAAATTGTTAAAAACCCACTAAATAAGTTTGTTCAAGTTACAAACGATACTATTAAGAATTGTAGTTTAGTCATTCCTAAGAAAGATATTTATAAATTTAAAATTTCTAATCCTGTTATACCTAGGTTATATTGCCTTCCAAAAATCCACAAGGAAGGGAAAGCAATGAGACCTATAGTTTCTGGGATTGATTCCCCAACCTACCTTTTATCAAAATGGTTAGCCTATAAATTTACTTCTTTAAAAGAAAAACGTGGTATGTTTCCTATTAAAAATAACATAGAATTTGTCAACAAGGTTAAGAATATAAAACTTAGTAGTACTGATATTATGGTATCTTTTGATGTAAGTTCGTTGTTTCCTAGCATTCCTGTTAAAGAAACTATATTGTTTGTTGAAGATTTTTTAAAAGAAAACAACATCGAACCTATTAAAATAAACGAATATGTCAAATTAACTGAAATATGTATGTACCAAAATTTCTTTAAATTTAATAATGAATTTTATAAACAATGTGATGGAACTGCTATGGGTAACAGTTTGTCTCCTTTCATTGCTGAGCTTTTTATGAGCAGATTTGAAGAAAAATTAAAGAATAGTATTACTTATTTTCCTAGGATTTGGTTAAGATATGTTGACGATGTTTTTGCGATCTTTGATAGCAGTAAATGTAATGTTGATGTTTTTGTAAACCAACTTAATAGTATACATAGTTCCATTAAGTTTACTTATGAATTAGAAACTAATAATCGTTTACCATTTTTAGATATTCAGTGTATTAAAAATAAGGAAAAAATTGAATTTGATATTTACAGGAAACCTACTAACAATAACAGATATATTTTAAATAGTTCCAACCATTGTTATACACATAAAATAGCAGCATTTAACAGTTTGGTTAACAGAGCTATCAATGTACCACTTAGTCCTAGACGTTTTTATAAGGAAATTAATTATATCAAAGGAGTGGCTAGATATAACGATTTTGATACCAAAATTATAGATAATATTGTTAGAAAACAAAGATTAAAATATGTTTTGAACACAACTACCACTCTTCAAAAAGAAGTTAAAAAATGTACTTTTATTAGTTTACCTTTCGATAATATTTTAACAAAAGGGTTAGACTCTATTTTTAAAAAGGTAAATGTTAAGATAGCCTATAAAACTCAAAATAAACTCAAGCATTTATTGTGTAACCCGAAAGATAAAATTCCAATGTTGGAAAAATCAGGTATTTATAAGATAATTTGTAGTACTTGTAACGAGATGTATATAGGTCAAACTAAAAGAAAAATTGTAACCAGATTTAAAGAACATCTTGCCCATATTAAATATGAAAGACCTGAAAAATCAAGTGTAGCAGAACATGTCCTTAGTAATCAGCATGATTTAGATAAAAATGTTATTTTAGCTAAATGTATAAACTCAAAAAAGTTACTTAATAGTTATGAAAGTGTATTTATAGTCAAATCAAATTGTAAATTAATGAATGCAGATAAAGGACCTATTCCTTACTCACCATTATATACTTTACTTAAATAGCTTTCTTCAAATTACGATGTTTTAATCTAATTACTTTTAGTTTATTAATTGTTATTGTTGTAGTTTTTATTACATAGGTATTATTATAATGTAATTTTTGACATAACCTATTTGGTTCCTGATGGCCGATCGTTATTTGTCGGTCGAGGGCGGAGAGGGGGCGGAGCTTACCTCACGCCTATATATAGCGACCACGGAGAACGATTGGTATCATTCTAGTTTGTAACTTCTTGTGTGCTAGATTGTGTTTTGTAACTAGACCCTCTGATGATGATGACATGGTCATCGAAATATACATAAGGGTTTAATCTTAAGTAACTTGTGTTATTTGTTATTTTTGATTATTTTTGTGATATTGGGGTTCTTTTCAATATTTTTATTGTAATATATTGTACCACTGTGCTCTTGATATTGTGTATTATCATGGCTTCCCGGTCAACTGAGCAAAACCTTTTTAGTAAGTTAAGTTTAAAAATAAGTTCATTACAAGTAGATATCGGTTTTTTGAAGAAATGTCAACGTTTTAAAGTTTTTCCTAAATTTATAAACGGTTTCCGCATTAATCTTAATAATTCACGTACCAAGAGAGTTATTGAATTTGCGAAACTCAAATGGTTAAAATTAGAAATTAAATATCTTTATAGTAAATTAGCTAATTTAGAATTGAAAAAGTACAATTTACACCTCAAATTAGCAAAGGATATTAACGTTATTGTTTGGAATAATTTTTGTAGAAAAATGTATGTAATAAATAAGCATAAAATTGATTGTAAGGTAAAAAATCTGGATAAGAAATTTGTAGCAATTAGTAAACATTTAAATTTGAATGAAATAGGTAATAATAATAAAAACCCTACCTGTCCGCTAGTTCGTAATGAATCTAGCCAAACTTTTAATAGAGAAGAAATTATTGTATTAAGTAAAGGGTTAAATTTTGCACATTGTAATTACACTAACAAAACTGTAGTTGATATAGTAGCTAATATAGAAAGTAGTATTTCTAATTTAAAAGAGTCAGATAAAAATTACATAAGAAACGCCTGTAAAATTAAAATGGAAAATAATATTCGTATGGCCAATAAACCGGCTAATGTTAAAATAATTTTGAGTTAGTTAAAGGTCTTTGTAACAAAGATTGTTATTATTTAAAAGCTGATAAGGGTAATACAATTGTAGTTTTAGATAAGAGCGATTATGTCAATAGAGTAACTAAAATGTTAGAAGAAGGCCCTTATCAGAAAATTGTTAAAAACCCACTAAATAAGTTTGTTCAAGTTACAAACGATACTATTAAGAATTGTAGTTTAGTCATTCCTAAGAAAGATATTTATAAATTTAAAATTTCTAATCCTGTTATACCTAGGTTATATTGCCTTCCAAAAATCCACAAGGAAGGGAAAGCAATGAGACCTATAGTTTCTGGGATTGATTCCCCAACCTACCTTTTATCAAAATGGTTAGCCTATAAATTTACTTCTTTAAAAGAAAAACGTGGTATGTTTCCTATTAAAAATAACATAGAATTTGTCAACAAGGTTAAGAATATAAAACTTAGTAGTACTGATATTATGGTATCTTTTGATGTAAGTTCGTTGTTTCCTAGCATTCCTGTTAAAGAAACTATATTGTTTGTTGAAGATTTTTTAAAAGAAAACAACATCGAACCTATTAAAATAAACGAATATGTCAAATTAACTGAAATATGTATGTACCAAAATTTCTTTAAATTTAATAATGAATTTTATAAACAATGTGATGGAACTGCTATGGGTAACAGTTTGTCTCCTTTCATTGCTGAGCTTTTTATGAGCAGATTTGAAGAAAAATTAAAGAATAGTATTACTTATTTTCCTAGGATTTGGTTAAGATATGTTGACGATGTTTTTGCGATCTTTGATAGCAGTAAATGTAATGTTGATGTTTTTGTAAACCAACTTAATAGTATACATAGTTCCATTAAGTTTACTTATGAATTAGAAACTAATAATCGTTTACCATTTTTAGATATTCAGTGTATTAAAAATAAGGAAAAAATTGAATTTGATATTTACAGGAAACCTACTAACAATAACAGATATATTTTAAATAGTTCCAACCATTGTTATACACATAAAATAGCAGCATTTAACAGTTTGGTTAACAGAGCTATCAATGTACCACTTAGTCCTAGACGTTTTTATAAGGAAATTAATTATATCAAAGGAGTGGCTAGATATAACGATTTTGATACCAAAATTATAGATAATATTGTTAGAAAACAAAGATTAAAATATGTTTTGAACACAACTACCACTCTTCAAAAAGAAGTTAAAAAATGTACTTTTATTAGTTTACCTTTCGATAATATTTTAACAAAAGGGTTAGACTCTATTTTTAAAAAGGTAAATGTTAAGATAGCCTATAAAACTCAAAATAAACTCAAGCATTTATTGTGTAACCCGAAAGATAAAATTCCAATGTTGGAAAAATCAGGTATTTATAAGATAATTTGTAGTACTTGTAACGAGATGTATATAGGTCAAACTAAAAGAAAAATTGTAACCAGATTTAAAGAACATCTTGCCCATATTAAATATGAAAGACCTGAAAAATCAAGTGTAGCAGAACATGTCCTTAGTAATCAGCATGATTTAGATAAAAATGTTATTTTAGCTAAATGTATAAACTCAAAAAAGTTACTTAATAGTTATGAAAGTGTATTTATAGTCAAATCAAATTGTAAATTAATGAATGCAGATAAAGGACCTATTCCTTACTCACCATTATATACTTTACTTAAATAGCTTTCTTCAAATTACGATGTTTTAATCTAATTACTTTTAGTTTATTAATTGTTATTGTTGTAGTTTTTATTACATAGGTATTATTATAATGTAATTTTTGACATAACCTATTTGGTTCCTGATGGCCGATCGTTATTTGTCGGTCGAGGGCGGAGAGGGGGCGGAGCTTACCTCACGCCTATATATAGCGACCACGGAGAACGATTGGTATCATTCTAGTTTGTAACTTCTTGTGTGCTAGATTGTGTTTTGTAACTAGACCCTCTGATGATGATGACATGGTCATCGAAATGTACATAAGGGTTTAATCTTAAGTAACTTGTGTTATTTGTTATTTTTGATTATTTTTGTGATATTGGGGTTCTTTTCAATATTTTTATTGTAATATATTGTACCACTGTGCTCTTGATATTGTGTATTATCATGGCTTCCCGGTCAACTGAGCAAAACCTTTTTAGTAAGTTAAGTTTAAAAATAAGTTCATTACAAGTAGATATCGGTTTTTTGAAGAAATGTCAACGTTTTAAAGTTTTTCCTAAATTTATAAACGGTTTCCGCATTAATCTTAATAATTCACGTACCAAGAGAGTTATTGAATTTGCGAAACTCAAATGGTTAAAATTAGAAATTAAATATCTGTATAGTAAATTAGCTAATTTAGAATTGAAAAAGTACAATTTACACCTCAAATTAGCAAAGGATATTAACGTTATTGTTTGGAATAATTTTTGTAGAAAAATGTATGTAATAAATAAGCATAAAATTGATTGTAAGGTAAAAAATCTGGATAAGAAATTTGTAGCAATTAGTAAACATTTAAATTTGAATGAAATAGGTAATAATAATAAAAACCCTACCTGTCCGCTAGTTCGTAATGAATCTAGCCAAACTTTTAATAGAGAAGAAATTAATGTATTAAGTAAAGGGTTAAATTTTGCACATTGTAATTACACTAACAAAACTGTAGTTGATATAGTAGCTAATATAGAAAGTAGTATTTCTAATTTAAAAGAGTCAGATAAAAATTACATAAGAAACGCCTGTAAAATTAAAATGGAAAATAATATTCGTATGGCCAATAAACCGGCTAATGTTAAAAATAATTTTGAGTTAGTTAAAGGTCTTTGTAACAAAGATTGTTATTATTTAAAAGCTGATAAGGGTAATACAATTGTAGTTTTAGATAAGAACGATTATGTCAACAGAGTAACTAAAATGTTAGAAGAAGGCCCTTATCAGAAAATTGTTAAAAACCCACTAAATAAGTTTGTTCAAGTTACAAACGATACTATTAAGAATTGTAGTTTAGTCATTCCTAAGAAAGATATTTATAAATTTAAAATTTCTAATCCTGTTATACCTAGGTTATATTGCCTTCCAAAAATCCACAAGGAAGGGAAAGCAATGAGACCTATAGTTTCTGGGATTGATTCCCCAACCTACCTTTTATCAAAATGGTTAGCCTATAAATTTACTTCTTTAAAAGAAAAACGTGGTATGTTTCCTATTAAAAATAACATAGAATTTGTCAACAAGGTTAAGAATATAAAACTTAGTAGTACTGATATTATGGTATCTTTTGATGTAAGTTCGTTGTTTCCTAGCATTCCTGTTAAAGAAACTATATTGTTTGTTGAAGATTTTTTAAAAGAAAACAACATCGAACCTATTAAAATAAACGAATATGTCAAATTAACTGAAATATGTATGTACCAAAATTTCTTTAAATTTAATAATGAATTTTATAAACAATGTGATGGAACTGCTATGGGTAACAGTTTGTCTCCTTTCATTGCTGAGCTTTTTATGAGCAGATTTGAAGAAAAATTAAAGAATAGTATTACTTATTTTCCTAGGATTTGGTTAAGATATGTTGACGATGTTTTTGCGATCTTTGATAGCAGTAAATGTAATGTTGATGTTTTTGTAAACCAACTTAATAGTATACATAGTTCCATTAAGTTTACTTATGAATTAGAAACTAATAATCGTTTACCATTTTTAGATATTCAGTGTATTAAAAATAAGGAAAAAATTGAATTTGATATTTACAGGAAACCTACTAACAATAACAGATATATTTTAAATAGTTCCAACCATTGTTATACACATAAAATAGCAGCATTTAACAGTTTGGTTAACAGAGCTATCAATGTACCACTTAGTCCTAGACGTTTTTATAAGGAAATTAATTATATCAAAGGAGTGGCTAGATATAACGATTTTGATACCAAAATTATAGATAATATTGTTAGAAAACAAAGATTAAAATATGTTTTGAACACAACTACCACTCTTCAAAAAGAAGTTAAAAAATGTACTTTTATTAGTTTACCTTTCGATAATATTTTAACAAAAGGGTTAGACTCTATTTTTAAAAAGGTAAATGTTAAGATAGCCTATAAAACTCAAAATAAACTCAAGCATTTATTGTGTAACCCGAAAGATAAAATTCCAATGTTGGAAAAATCAGGTATTTATAAGATAATTTGTAGTACTTGTAACGAGATGTATATAGGTCAAACTAAAAGAAAAATTGTAACCAGATTTAAAGAACATCTTGCCCATATTAAATATGAAAGACCTGAAAAATCAAGTGTAGCAGAACATGTCCTTAGTAATCAGCATGATTTAGATAAAAATGTTATTTTAGCTAAATGTATAAACTCAAAAAAGTTACTTAATAGTTATGAAAGTGTATTTATAGTCAAATCAAATTGTAAATTAATGAATGCAGATAAAGGACCTATTCCTTACTCACCATTATATACTTTACTTAAATAGCTTTCTTCAAATTACGATGTTTTAATCTAATTACTTTTAGTTTATTAATTGTTATTGTTGTAGTTTTTATTACATAGGTATTATTATAATGTAATTTTTGACATAACCTATTTGGTTCCTGATGGCCGATCGTTATTTGTCGGTCGAGGGCGGAGAGGGGGCGGAGCTTACCTCACGCCTATATATAGCGACCACGGAGAACGATTGGTATCATTCTAGTTTGTAACTTCTTGTGTGCTAGATTGTGTTTTGTAACTAGACCCTCTGATGATGATGACATGGTCATCGAAATGTACATAAGGGTTTAATCTTAAGTAACTTGTGTTATTTGTTATTTTTGATTATTTTTGTGATATTGGGGTTCTTTTCAATATTTTTATTGTAATATATTGTACCACTGTGCTCTTGATATTGTGTATTATCATGGCTTCCCGGTCAACTGAGCAAAACCTTTTTAGTAAGTTAAGTTTAAAAATAAGTTCATTACAAGTAGATATCGGTTTTTTGAAGAAATGTCAACGTTTTAAAGTTTTTCCTAAATTTATAAACGGTTTCCGCATTAATCTTAATAATTCACGTACCAAGAGAGTTATTGAATTTGCGAAACTCAAATGGTTAAAATTAGAAATTAAATATCTTTATAGTAAATTAGCTAATTTAGAATTGAAAAAGTACAATTTACACCTCAAATTAGCAAAGGATATTAACGTTATTGTTTGGAATAATTTTTGTAGAAAAATGTATGTAATAAATAAGCATAAAATTGATTGTAAGGTAAAAAATCTGGATAAGAAATTTGTAGCAATTAGTAAACATTTAAATTTGAATGAAATAGGTAATAATAATAAAAACCCTACCTGTCCGCTAGTTCGTAATGAATCTAGCCAAACTTTTAATAGAGAAGAAATTATTGTATTAAGTAAAGGGTTAAATTTTGCACATTGTAATTACACTAACAAAACTGTAGTTGATATAGTAGCTAATATAGAAAGTAGTATTTCTAATTTAAAAGAGTCAGATAAAAATTACATAAGAAACGCCTGTAAAATTAAAATGGAAAATAATATTCGTATGGCCAATAAACCGGCTAATGTTAAAATAATTTTGAGTTAGTTAAAGGTCTTTGTAACAAAGATTGTTATTATTTAAAAGCTGATAAGGGTAATACAATTGTAGTTTTAGATAAGAGCGATTATGTCAATAGAGTAACTAAAATGTTAGAAGAAGGCCCTTATCAGAAAATTGTTAAAAACCCACTAAATAAGTTTGTTCAAGTTACAAACGATACTATTAAGAATTGTAGTTTAGTCATTCCTAAGAAAGATATTTATAAATTTAAAATTTCTAATCCTGTTATACCTAGGTTATATTGCCTTCCAAAAATCCACAAGGAAGGGAAAGCAATGAGACCTATAGTTTCTGGGATTGATTCCCCAACCTACCTTTTATCAAAATGGTTAGCCTATAAATTTACTTCTTTAAAAGAAAAACGTGGTATGTTTCCTATTAAAAATAACATAGAATTTGTCAACAAGGTTAAGAATATAAAACTTAGTAGTACTGATATTATGGTATCTTTTGATGTAAGTTCGTTGTTTCCTAGCATTCCTGTTAAAGAAACTATATTGTTTGTTGAAGATTTTTTAAAAGAAAACAACATCGAACCTATTAAAATAAACGAATATGTCAAATTAACTGAAATATGTATGTACCAAAATTTCTTTAAATTTAATAATGAATTTTATAAACAATGTGATGGAACTGCTATGGGTAACAGTTTGTCTCCTTTCATTGCTGAGCTTTTTATGAGCAGATTTGAAGAAAAATTAAAGAATAGTATTACTTATTTTCCTAGGATTTGGTTAAGATATGTTGACGATGTTTTTGCGATCTTTGATAGCAGTAAATGTAATGTTGATGTTTTTGTAAACCAACTTAATAGTATACATAGTTCCATTAAGTTTACTTATGAATTAGAAACTAATAATCGTTTACCATTTTTAGATATTCAGTGTATTAAAAATAAGGAAAAAATTGAATTTGATATTTACAGGAAACCTACTAACAATAACAGATATATTTTAAATAGTTCCAACCATTGTTATACACATAAAATAGCAGCATTTAACAGTTTGGTTAACAGAGCTATCAATGTACCACTTAGTCCTAGACGTTTTTATAAGGAAATTAATTATATCAAAGGAGTGGCTAGATATAACGATTTTGATACCAAAATTATAGATAATATTGTTAGAAAACAAAGATTAAAATATGTTTTGAACACAACTACCACTCTTCAAAAAGAAGTTAAAAAATGTACTTTTATTAGTTTACCTTTCGATAATATTTTAACAAAAGGGTTAGACTCTATTTTTAAAAAGGTAAATGTTAAGATAGCCTATAAAACTCAAAATAAACTCAAGCATTTATTGTGTAACCCGAAAGATAAAATTCCAATGTTGGAAAAATCAGGTATTTATAAGATAATTTGTAGTACTTGTAACGAGATGTATATAGGTCAAACTAAAAGAAAAATTGTAACCAGATTTAAAGAACATCTTGCCCATATTAAATATGAAAGACCTGAAAAATCAAGTGTAGCAGAACATGTCCTTAGTAATCAGCATGATTTAGATAAAAATGTTATTTTAGCTAAATGTATAAACTCAAAAAAGTTACTTAATAGTTATGAAAGTGTATTTATAGTCAAATCAAATTGTAAATTAATGAATGCAGATAAAGGACCTATTCCTTACTCACCATTATATACTTTACTTAAATAGCTTTCTTCAAATTACGATGTTTTAATCTAATTACTTTTAGTTTATTAATTGTTATTGTTGTAGTTTTTATTACATAGGTATTATTATAATGTAATTTTTGACATAACCTATTTGGTTCCTGATGGCCGATCGTTATTTGTCGGTCGAGGGCGGAGAGGGGGCGGAGCTTACCTCACGCCTATATATAGCGACCACGGAGAACGATTGGTATCATTCTAGTTTGTAACTTCTTGTGTGCTAGATTGTGTTTTGTAACTAGACCCTCTGATGATGATGACATGGTCATCGAAATGTACATAAGGGTTTAATCTTAAGTAACTTGTGTTATTTGTTATTTTTGATTATTTTTGTGATATTGGGGTTCTTTTCAATATTTTTATTGTAATATATTGTACCACTGTGCTCTTGATATTGTGTATTATCATGGCTTCCCGGTCAACTGAGCAAAACCTTTTTAGTAAGTTAAGTTTAAAAATAAGTTCATTACAAGTAGATATCGGTTTTTTGAAGAAATGTCAACGTTTTAAAGTTTTTCCTAAATTTATAAACGGTTTCCGCATTAATCTTAATAATTCACGTACCAAGAGAGTTATTGAATTTGCGAAACTCAAATGGTTAAAATTAGAAATTAAATATCTTTATAGTAAATTAGCTAATTTAGAATTGAAAAAGTACAATTTACACCTCAAATTAGCAAAGGATATTAACGTTATTGTTTGGAATAATTTTTGTAGAAAAATGTATGTAATAAATAAGCATAAAATTGATTGTAAGGTAAAAAATCTGGATAAGAAATTTGTAGCAATTAGTAAACATTTAAATTTGAATGAAATAGGTAATAATAATAAAAACCCTACCTGTCCGCTAGTTCGTAATGAATCTAGCCAAACTTTTAATAGAGAAGAAATTATTGTATTAAGTAAAGGGTTAAATTTTGCACATTGTAATTACACTAACAAAACTGTAGTTGATATAGTAGCTAATATAGAAAGTAGTATTTCTAATTTAAAAGAGTCAGATAAAAATTACATAAGAAACGCCTGTAAAATTAAAATGGAAAATAATATTCGTATGGCCAATAAACCGGCTAATGTTAAAATAATTTTGAGTTAGTTAAAGGTCTTTGTAACAAAGATTGTTATTATTTAAAAGCTGATAAGGGTAATACAATTGTAGTTTTAGATAAGAGCGATTATGTCAATAGAGTAACTAAAATGTTAGAAGAAGGCCCTTATCAGAAAATTGTTAAAAACCCACTAAATAAGTTTGTTCAAGTTACAAACGATACTATTAAGAATTGTAGTTTAGTCATTCCTAAGAAAGATATTTATAAATTTAAAATTTCTAATCCTGTTATACCTAGGTTATATTGCCTTCCAAAAATCCACAAGGAAGGGAAAGCAATGAGACCTATAGTTTCTGGGATTGATTCCCCAACCTACCTTTTATCAAAATGGTTAGCCTATAAATTTACTTCTTTAAAAGAAAAACGTGGTATGTTTCCTATTAAAAATAACATAGAATTTGTCAACAAGGTTAAGAATATAAAACTTAGTAGTACTGATATTATGGTATCTTTTGATGTAAGTGCGTTGTTTCCTAGCATTCCTGTTAAAGAAACTATATTGTTTGTTGAAGATTTTTTAAAAGAAAACAACATCGAACCTATTAAAATAAACGAATATGTCAAATTAACTGAAATATGTATGTACCAAAATTTCTTTAAATTTAATAATGAATTTTATAAACAATGTGATGGAACTGCTATGGGTAACAGTTTGTCTCCTTTCATTGCTGAGCTTTTTATGAGCAGATTTGAAGAAAAATTAAAGAATAGTATTACTTATTTTCCTAGGATTTGGTTAAGATATGTTGACGATGTTTTTGCGATCTTTGATAGCAGTAAATGTAATGTTGATGTTTTTGTAAACCAACTTAATAGTATACATAGTTCCATTAAGTTTACTTATGAATTAGAAACTAATAATCGTTTACCATTTTTAGATATTCAGTGTATTAAAAATAAGGAAAAAATTGAATTTGATATTTACAGGAAACCTACTAACAATAACAGATATATTTTAAATAGTTCCAACCATTGTTATACACATAAAATAGCAGCATTTAACAGTTTGGTTAACAGAGCTATCAATGTACCACTTAGTCCTAGACGTTTTTATAAGGAAATTAATTATATCAAAGGAGTGGCTAGATATAACGATTTTGATACCAAAATTATAGATAATATTGTTAGAAAACAAAGATTAAAATATGTTTTGAACACAACTACCACTCTTCAAAAAGAAGTTAAAAAATGTACTTTTATTAGTTTACCTTTCGATAATATTTTAACAAAAGGGTTAGACTCTATTTTTAAAAAGGTAAATGTTAAGATAGCCTATAAAACTCAAAATAAACTCAAGCATTTATTGTGTAACCCGAAAGATAAAATTCCAATGTTGGAAAAATCAGGTATTTATAAGATAATTTGTAGTACTTGTAACGAGATGTATATAGGTCAAACTAAAAGAAAAATTGTAACCAGATTTAAAGAACATCTTGCCCATATTAAATATGAAAGACCTGAAAAATCAAGTGTAGCAGAACATGTCCTTAGTAATCAGCATGATTTAGATAAAAATGTTATTTTAGCTAAATGTATAAACTCAAAAAAGTTACTTATTAGTTATGAAAGTGTATTTATAGTCAAATCAAATTGTAAATTAATGAATGCAGATAAAGGACCTATTCCTTACTCACCATTATATACTTTACTTAAATAGCTTTCTTCAAATTACGATGTTTTAATCTAATTACTTTTAGTTTATTAATTGTTATTGTTGTAGTTTTATTACATAGGTATTATTATAATGTAATTTTTGACATAACCTATTTGGTTCCTGATGGCCGATCGTTATTTGTCGGTCGAGGGCGGAGAGGGGGCGGAGCTTACCTCACGCCTATATATAGCGACCACGGAGAACGATTGGTATCATTCTAGTTTGTAACTTCTTGTGTGCTAGATTGTGTTTTGTAACTAGACCCTCTGATGATGATGACATGGTCATCGAAATGTACATAAGGGTTTAATCTTAAGTAACTTGTGTTATTTGTTATTTTTGATTATTTTTGTGGTATTGGGGTTCTTTTCAATATTTTTATTGTAATATAAACATAATGTAATAATAAAATAACATTCTTAATAATTTAATTTGTTTAAATTTTTAAAATTCTATTTACATTCATTGCCCCAAATTAATTGACATTATAAGTAGAATCGCCGATAATACTCCTCCAAAATTTGAACCCACCAAAGCTATGCAACAGAATCAGTGTGACAAAATAAGCTGCCACCAAACTTGGTTTGAGTATAAATCATGAGTGGCAAGTTCAAAAGATAGATGGTCCTTATTCAAGGAATACCGATTATTTTATCCGATTTCCCATTTGATCTGAAACGACAACAATTTCCTATGCGTCTTGCATTCGCTGTAACTGTATACAATATCATTTTCCATTGCTGGGTTGAATTTGGAACAACTGTGCTTTTCTCAGGGATAATTAAACCCATATGTTACTTGCTCATGTATTGGGACAACTGAAAATGACTATGTATATACACCTAGTAAGTGACGGACAACATCCGCTAGCATTGCAGTAAATGAAATATAATTATTTAGATAATTGGTTTGTTTTTTTTGTTGGAAAATTATTTTTATAATTTTCATTTTTCATTATAAAATTATGTTTTGTGCTGAGAAACACGCTAGAAATATATGCATCACATAGAGTCATAATGTCAGTATAATATTACATATTATTTATACACAGTTTCAGATTATTTTCATTTATTGATATAATTTGTATTCTTAAAAAAAGAAAAGGTAAAGCAGCATATCAATAAGAGACTGTACACAGAATTGCTACAGAATTTTATGCAATGGAAATAAATACCTACAATCATACTGTACACATATTTTAGTTATAAATTTAGCTTTTAATATTATTTTATTAACTTTATTTAACTACTATCATATTAATACTGATTTCAGGTTTCCTACAACTTTATGGAGAACACATGGTGCAGTTCCAGTCAGCTGTTTAACCAGTTTTTTAAGTTGTCCTGTTTTAAAGCGGATTTGATTGTTAGGGGAGGTTTAAAGGGAGAAACCGTTTATTCAGTGAATCTACAACACCTAGCACCGCTAAAATATTAAACTGGCTTAAACTCTCTGCTTTGCTCTATAATAACAGTGATGACGTATCGCTGCCCTGCGCCGCAGTATGAGCAGGCTACCAGGATTAATGAGTTTGTTTTTGCAGATTTACTCTATGCAATGCTCTCAGCCTAATACTTTTGCAAGTTGTGGCACAGCTTCCTTAAGAACGTCAGTCAATGCTCCAGTCAGTCTAATAACAGCAACTGTAACACCCTAATATTTCCCTAATAGTCGTTGTGCATAAGTTAAAAAGATAATTGTTATAATTACATTTATTAAAAGGTGTTTAACTTTAGTATAGGTATTGGTATTAATGCAAATAATTTAAAAATAATATATATATATATATATATATATATATATATATTCAGAAATAAGGATTTTAATTCCCATAAATATACTATATAAACAATACAAACTATTGACAAATATATTTTTTCATAAGTTTCGTCGGAAAATTTAAATAATTAAGAATTATCGTAGATGGTTCTTATGTCAGTGAGGAGTTATCATGGAAATTTTAAAGCGGTTTTAAAAAATTTGCAGTTTATTAGAAAATATATTTCCCGTAAATGTTAATTTCTCATATTTAGCTATAATTTAAATCTTTAAAAATGAATAAAAGTCGTTAGATTTAATTTTATGTTTGTTTGTTAAAAGGTTTCGTTTTCATCAAAAATAAATACTGAGTTCAAACCATAGGCATATAATTTCTAATAAGATTATTGTAACCCGAATATATTCAGAGGTTTAACGGCAATTTTACAGTCTATTTCTATAAAAACGGTAAAATCTGTGCTGCGATATAAAATAAATTAAAAAACTTACTTCTTAGGAATAAATTTGTGTTTCAATTATTTGTTAAATAGCTCACCAAGGTTATGCAAATGAATTTGCGTCTGTAGATAAATGTAAGTGTGTGTGAGTGCGTGTGCGTGTGTATCATGTGTGTGCCTGTGAACATTAGAATTTGTATGAGATAGAATAGCTTTACATGTAGTCTATACCAACTATCGTAGTCTTATAACGTTTATTGTTGATATCGATTATTATTTATATCGATGGAATCTAGTATAGATCAATAGTGCATAAAATCACCACTAGTCATATTGATATTGTTGACGTTTGTATAAAGCACTCATAAAGGGGCAGGCAGGATATGCTACAAACAGCAGCAGCTTAGCTACATTCTGTTCTAGAGCTCGGTACAAGTTGATATGTTTTCTACTTGAGTCTCTCACCTCTTTATATAGTGTATTTTTATCAAATTACATAAGTATTTTGACGCCACATGCGGAGGACCTTGAGTCTGAGCCCATAAATCAGTCAGGTGCAGCATTATATTCTGTCATGTGATTTTGAAAGATGGAAAATGGCGTATTTTCTTTGACGCACTCTGTTTTTTAGTGTCTACGTAAATTGATAAATATTTTTGTTCAAACATATTAAGAGGCAATATGTAAGAGACAAATAGGTTTTGACCAAAATTTAAAATTTATAATTAGGTTTATTTTGAATATTATTTTGAAATATTGAAAAAGAATTAATTATGAAAATGTTTCAAAAAACCCTTTATAGATTTATATTTCGTTATTGTAGTTGGAATTCAATGCCTCTTAAGCTATATTTAGTAAATAAAAAAACGTACTTCAAGCAAGTTATGAAACAAAATATTTTCCAAATAATTAATATCGAGTTATAATTTATATTACATACAAATGAGTGTTATATATTTCAATATCAGCACACAAATTCATCAAAACATTACCTTCAAACTGGAATCTAATGTTTGAGACATGGAAATAAAATTGAATAATATTCTTATAATAGCTCTGCCAACTCTCAGCTAATTCTCATAGTTAAAGTCTGCCTTAGGAGATAAACCCATGAGACGTACCATGAACAGATAAAATATAGACTCCTCTATTCTGCCACAAAGATCCGATTCCCAATCAACCATCCCAAACTGCGAGTCACATATTTATTGTGCTGAGCTCAAAAGATATGAGCAACATTCGTACAGACTTACTGGGAACACAGTAAGGATACAGTTTGGAAGATAGAATTTTGCATTTACCATGCATAGGATTGTGAATAACTGTGTCTTGTAAAAGAAACAGATCTTGTCTGTAAATCTAACTTAATTTGCCAAAAGTAACTAAAACATAACAAATAATCATATACTTGTATTAAACAAAAATATATATACATTAAAGTTGTAGTTTGTTATTGTTCGAATCTTCATCTATATTCTTCCAAAAATGATACCCTTTTTTAACAAAGTGGCTGATACTCTGAAAATTACCTTTTAATGGTATCAAAATTTCTACTAAAGTGACAATGGTCTAAAGCACGATAAAACTTAATAACCCTGTCTTCATAGGTAAGGATATTTTTCTCACCTGCTTAAAGGAAAGATAGTGCGGACACCAGCGAGATAGAGTTCAGATTTATTAGACTCTCCAGCGTTACTTCTCCTCTTTGATCTATAATCTTCTTTTTCTTCTAATTCAATCATAAATTATTCAGAAGAGTAATGTGTATCAATCCAGGCAATACCAGACTGAATAGAAGTAATTACATATTCTGATGTCTAGCTCTGTTATTTTCATATCGTAATCAGTCCGCACGTATGGGGATCTTACATTAAGTCATCAGGAATTAGTAAACATTTGTTTGAAATGGTGTATCTGATTTTCATACAATTGCCAGTGAGCTGACGAATTTATATAGCTTGAACATCCCATACTGATGTCCACAAGACGGGTTACAGAAATGATATCGTTTTTCAATTCCTTCTGTTAACTCTCTCTCTCTCTCTCTCTCTCACACACACACACACACACACACACACACACACAGACACA
This sequence comes from Prosapia bicincta, assembly GCA_036971475.1. NCBI lineage: Eukaryota > Metazoa > Arthropoda > Insecta > Hemiptera > Cercopidae > Prosapia > Prosapia bicincta. Next base: position 341,597,741 of record JBAIZL010000001.1, read on the forward strand.
CACACACACACACACACACAAACACACACACACACACTTTATTTGTTAATCCATCAAAAACTATCGAACAAAAACATTCAAGTAGTTGTTTGCTTGATTTCATATAACTAATTATAGCAAACCTTAGGTTGTTATGAAAACAAAAATATTTTTGTGTTAAAGACTATGCTGGACGAAAATTATTGATCTTAGTAATGTTGTCCGATGACAAAATATGTGATTTCATATGTTTCTTGCAGCCATACAGATTGCGAACTATTCAACCGCCTTTGAATGAATTACACGGAATGTGATTACTGTATATGCTTATAAATATCAGAGATTGTGAAGAATCTAAACATAAAAATATTGACCCATCACATATACTGATCACACAATCTAGGCCTTTTTATACTTTACAATTTATACTGTAGTGTACTTACTGTACTGTAACAAATTTATAAACATAAAAATAATATCATAAGCGAACAAATACAAATAAAATTTAAAAACGATAAATTATTCAACTGAATAGACAAAAGTAACCCCAAGACAAACTTAAAAGACTCCCACAGTGCAGTGAATCCGAAAATTAAACAATAACGGGACACCAGACCTTGTGACAACAGAAATTCGACACAACTCGCAGGCTACTACAACCCCGGGTCAGTGATGTTTGATGATGGAGATACAGTACTACCAATCTTTGAACGTTAACTCGCAAAAATAAAAAGTAAGATTCTTGTTTATGTACAAATAGTGGAAGTGATAAACGAATACAGAAAACAGTGTTGCAATGTTTTATATATATATATATATACACATTAGTTAAATTTTAGAGCTTCCATTTTTTTAGCTTATTTTATCATTTTGATAGAAAACGATGAGTCGGGCTTTCAAGAAATGTTAATATCAATAATACTTGCAAAGGAAATTAGACGGGCATCGAAGTAGTGTTCCTATAAAGTTCTATACACAGATGTAGTGCTTTTTTAATTACCTGTAGTATTGGGGTTCATTAAAACTCCATTTTTTTCTAATGCACAGGAACGTATTTCCGTGTTATAGGAGTTTTTGGTGGTGTCGGTCCGTTCTACCTCGAAATATCGATACTCTACGAATTATCGAGAATCAAAGAAAGCATATGATCTATAATTTCAGAAATAAAACTTTGCCTTGTGGCTTTGAGATTCCGTAGTTTTATTTTAATAATTCATGCCTATCATATTCAGATTGATTTCTGTATAGTTAGAACAGTATACAAATTTGAGGTAAATGAGTTGTGTTGAAAATAATACATTGCTTGCGATGGAAATGTTGAGAAAATCAATTCTCTTCTGTCATTGATTGCATTTTGCAATGAACCCTGGTAAACACTCGTCATCTGTAAAATATAAATATGCCGTGTGGCTCCTATAGTTTATTCCCATTTATTTATATTTTCAAAGCTATAAAATCCTAACAATTTGGCAAAAGTTGGAAGAATTTTACTCTATTTTGGGAAACAATTTGGATTCATTTTTAAATAAAATGAGACTGAACCTTTAAAATATTTATTTTGAATTTTCTCATGCGACACATAATCGTTATTCAGAACCTATCCACAATTTAAAACCCTATGAAATATTGGTAATTATGTATTTTTTTTTAGACTGTTGATTATTAACAATAAAACAAATTTACTCTAAAATATATTTTGCTAAACCATAAACTATTGTTTAATTACATACCTACTCTATATTATTTGTCTGCACAAAGACACAGATAAACGTTGTTAAATGGAAGGAGTAAAGAAACAGATCTTGTGCCTGTAACTTTCATGAAATTAGCCAAACGTAACTACAATATACCAAATATTATTAATGATTGTAATTTATATATATATATATATATATATATATATATATATATATATATATATTTAAGCATCTTTTGTAAGTTGCAACATTTCTGTAAAAGTGACAATGTCAGAGGAACATGTCAATCTTGTTTTCATGGCAATGGATATTTATAGTATCTGCTTGTAGGAAAGATAGTGGAAGCAAGCGACAGAGATAGAGCTCAAGTTTTGTAACCCTCCCGCGTTACGTCTTCTCTGCGATTCAAAATCCTCCTCTTCTTTTATTTCAAGCATTAAGTTAAAGTAATTTGGAAGAGTTATTTTATTGCAATACTGGCAATATAAGATTGAAACAAATAATTACATAATCTGGTGTCTAAATATGACATTTTCGCATCGTATTCGATCCCCTTGTATGGTGATAATAACTCCTCAGCAATTAGTAAACATGTGTTAGATAGAGTATTTCTGATTTTTAAACATTTTAAAACCAGCTGACGAATTTATATAATTTTTAACACCATACAAATTAAGCAACAATTTGATGTTCATAAAGTTAGAAACCACCTATTATTATTGGATTCTTAGTTTTATTTTATTTTTTATTTGTTAGGCAATGACGTTCATTGTGTCTCTTATTTGAAACACGCATAATACTTTCAGATAAGGTTTTTAGCATAAATGTTTCACACACAAAAATATATATGATGAATTCTATTTATATCTATGTTTAAAGAACAATTTAATTTATTTTTTAATGAATATATTACCAATATTTTTATCCCAGAAATTGATTTACCAATTCAATTGTCATAAATATAAAAAAAGTTTATTTCCCATTACAACTTAAAATAAATAATCAGTTTTGCAGTTATAAGCATTTTGCAAGTTATACTGTTATTTGTGCATTTATATATTCATTCGTCTCCAACGTTGTTGATTTTTAATCAGGATAGCAACACGTTAGTTATTGTTAAACCTGGTATCTGCTATTTGGAAGACCAGATTTTCTTTTTAGCAAGATATTAAAAATTGGTAATAAAAGGCAGCCCTGAGTTTTATTGCGACAGATGCCTTTCACTCTTCCAAACAAACCCATCCAGTTCCACATCTATCTCTCTCAAACCAAAGACTCAATAATTCTTCATAAGTGACCAGATCCATCCGAGGGTGGAGAAAAGGAGATCGCACTGCCTAGACCGAATTAAACAGTTGTATCTGCCATTAAGAGGAATTATTCTTATTACCCAATGAAACAAGTTTTGGATTCCATAAAATATACATTATTCTAATGTCATGTGATTTTACAATTGTCGCAAGAACTTCTTTATGTTTGCATATTTTGATAATGTAGGTTTAAATAAACATTAGATATGAACGTACAACACCTCAAGGTCTACAGTTGCTGACAAGATCTGAACACGTAAATAAAATTATTTATTTAATATCTTTATTCAAGTCACTCATAGTTCTTGTGAAATTAAAAAAAAAACACCGCGTCGCAAAACTTCTATCCAAGGTCCTATATTGGTATGATATTTAATTAACTGTCCTAGGTACAGGAATATGAAATTGTTATAGCCCTTCTACTAACTGCAAAATTATTCTAGTCTATACAAATCTGTCTCATAATAATCGTAGACTCCGTCAGGAAGACATACTAGATAAACAGCTGATTCACATAGTTCTTGTCTCCAACTTTATATTAAAGTGTAATTTGTGGAACCTATATGCAACTCTAAGTTATTGGCAATGTGAATTTGACATCACTGTGCTACTACAGGTAGTTCAATATTGTTTGGGAAGATTTTAAAAGGATACCTTTAAAGAATGACTATAACTTGTTTACTAAAAAAAGTAGGCCTATATGTATATATATATAATGTATATATATATATATATATATATATATATATATATATATATATATATATGTATATATATATATATATATATATATATATATATATATATCGCAATATGTTTTATTGTGTATTAATAATGAACTAAGCAAAAATACAAATACAAGAATTATAATTGAATTTATAATTCAAAGCTTTTTGTTGGCTAACAGTACCAACATCATCAGGATTATTAAACAATTAAAATTAACATATGTGCAAATTGGATTAAATAAATAGCTATGCCAAATCAAATACAATGTTGTTAAAAATGTTTGTTTATTTTGCTGCTCTAACATTACAAACACTGAATATATGATCAAATTAAGCTTTTACTTGTATTTGTTCATTTATCAACTATTTATTACTATTATATTTATGTATTTCTAAAGCTTCATAAATATTTATTCTCAGGCCTTTGTTAATTTCTTTTACAAGTATCATATAATAATCACATATTTCCTAATATAGATAATATGATACTTGTAAAAAAAATTAACAAATGCCTGAGAATGAATATTTGTGAAGCTTTAGAAATACATAAATATAATACTAATAATGAGTTTATAAATGAACAAATATAAGTAAAATCTGAATTTGGTCATATATTCAGCAGCAAAATAAAAAAAGTTCTTAACAACATTGTAGTTGATTTGGCATAGCTATTTTTTATTCTAATTTGCACATATGTTAATTTTAATTGTTTAATATTCCTGATGATGTTGGTACTGTTAGCCAACTAAAAGCTTTGAATTGTAAATTCAATTATAAATCCTGTATTTGTATTTTGACTTAGTTCTTATATATATATATATATATATATATATATATATATATATATTAATATAACCAAGGAATTTACATAGTTGAGGCAATATAAAGATTGACAACATTTATATTTATATATCTATATATATATATAAATATAATCATAGAATGCCTGTCCTTTTGTCTATATACCAGAACATAATGCAGATGACGTCTTCTTACATACTTTACGTTTAGATACTATACTTTTATCAAGAATGTAAGAAATTCCACAATCTAGAAGTGAAAATTAACTTATAGGAAGATATTTCATATGCCGAAATAGATATGAATAATATTATTTTTAATGTTTTCGAGCTCATTGTTGAGTATTTTATGCTAACCTTAGCGCTAAGGACTGAAAAATAATGAAGTAATCGATGAATTTTTTTTAATTTTTTTAAATTTTTTTATTTATTTTTTTTTTTCCTGGCGAAAAACCAATTGTGGTTATCATCGCCAAACAAAATCTAACAAAGAACGCAATGTTTTAAATAAAATCAAATAAATTAATAAATAAACAAATAAATAAATACAACAAAAATTACAAAACAAAATAAAACACCAACAATAAAAAACAAAAAAACAACAATATAACAAGGAAAAAATTCTTAAAAACTAAATAACAAAATAACAACAAAGAACAATATAACAGTAAATAAATAATATGTAAAACAATAATAGGTAACAATTTACCAATAAATAAATCTCAATAACAATAACAATAACAAGAACAGAAAATAAATTTATATAAAATAAATTAAAGAAACACAGAGAATTAAATGTATAAATAAAATTAAAAAATATATATAAATTTATGTATTAAATTTTTAAAAACATTTTCAAGTGGTGCAAGAAAGCGATGACTCGGTCAATGGCCGAGGCATCGTCCCTTAGCACCACCTTTAAACTCCCTTTTAAATTAAAAAGGGCACGAACATTGCTTACATTAACACAGTCTACTAAAATATGTTTTATTGTGAAGATATCACCGCAATATTGGCATATTGGTGGATCTTCACGACTCATCAAATATCCATGAGTTGCAAAAGAGTGGCCAACGCGAAGGCGTGTAACCACCACTTCCTCCCTACGTTTTGAACGAATTGAAGACCTCCATGGACGGACGGTATCTTTAATTTCCCTCAGCTTATTCTCAATCACGGTATGCCACTCGTCATTCCAAGCAGCGAGCAATAAATGTTTCGCGAAACACACATAATCAGATGCCATAACCAGTTGAGTAATAGGCACCAAACTTGTAGCTTTCTTCGCCGCTTCATCCGCTTTTGTGTTTCCAAGTATTCCGCAATGTCCAGGAACCCAACAGAAAGTTACCCCCACACCCCTCAATTGAAGCCTGTGTACAGCACACAAAATGTCCCCAACCAAAGGGTTGCTAGAGAAAACATCCTGAAGAGCCTGAAGAGCACTTTTGGAATCCGAACACAAAAGATAATGCGAGGATCGAGATTGAATGACGGTCGAAGCTTTAAAAATAGCAAATAGTTCTGCCGTGAAAACACTGCAAGCTGAGGGCAATCCGTACGTGTAAGTACATCCAGATGCATAAAACGCACACCCAACGCCATTGTCCAGTTTAGATCCATCAGAGAAAATAATTTCACTGTGTTGGTGAGATTTATAAATGGATAAAAATTCCTGGTGGTAGACCACAACAGGAGTATCGTGTTTTATATAACTGGACAATGAGAAATCGAAGTGCGGCGTTTTTATTATCCATGGAGGTAGATAGCACATTTATCGTTCAAACATAGTTGGAAGTTGCAACTCAAGGTCATCCAATATTCTTAACGTTCGTATGCCAAAGGGAGCGGTCGAACGTTGACGTGTATTGTACACTTGATTTAGCGTATTATAAAAGACTCTTTCAAATGCCGGGTGGTTGGGTTTGCTTCGAAGAACAGAAACGTAAGATATTTGTAGCATCTGACGTCGTCTTGAAAGAGCGGGTTCCCCAGCCTCGACAAGAAGACTAGGGATTGGGCTAGTTCTAAATGCACCAGTAGCCAGTCTAAGTCCAGAGTGGTGGACAGCATCGAGAGTTTTCAAAACTGTAAGTCTTGCGGATGAATAGGCTTGACAGCCATAATCAATGCGCGATCTAACGACCGCGCGATAAAATCGAAGCATACTAGTTCTGTCTGCTCCCCAATTCGTACCACTAAGGACTCTTAACATATCCAATTTCTTATTGCATCTCACCTTCAAATCACGAACATGTGGGATCCATGAGAGTCTTTTATCAAATAAAAGACCTAGAAATCGAACACTATCCGTGGTTTGAAGCTGAACCCCGTCAAGAAAAAGGATCGGCTCCTGGTGTTGCCTACGACGACTAAATGCTACACATTGGGTCTTCGAAGCAGAGAATTTGAAACCTGTAGATTTTGACCATTCCTCCAATCTGTATATTGCTAACTGCAAAGATCTTTCCGCAGTTGCCATACTACGAGCAGGCACATATATACAAAAGTCATCCACAAAAAGGGAACAGTGTACCGGAGATCGTATATTACTGGTGATACTATTTATTGCAACGGCAAACAGCGTGACGCTCAGCACGCTGCCCTGCGGTACACCATTCTCTTGTGTATAGCTGTTTGAATACGTGCCTCCAAGTCGAACGCGGAAAGATCTGTTTGAAAGAAAGTTAGCGATGAATGCTAGGATATTCCCTTGTATACTCCATGATTTCAGAGTGTTCAGAATTCCTCTTTTCCATGCCATATCATATGCCTTTTCAAGGTCAAAGAAAACCGCAACGAGCGTTTGACGCAAGAGAAAGGCATCTTGAATAGCGGATTCTAACAAAACCAATTGGTCAACTGATGAGCGTCCTAGTCTGAAACCACATTGTTCGTTGCTAAGAAGGTTGTTGGTTTCTAGGTACCAGACAAGACGGCGGTTGACCATCTTCTCCAGTAGTTTGCACAAGACGCTTGTAAGTGATATAGGCCTGTAACTACTGGGGTTGGTTTTGTCCTTACCTGGCTTCAAAAGAGGAATTACAGTCGATTCTAACCATGCATCGGGGAAAGAGCGCTCCTCGAATAAACGATTGTATACTCGAAGGAGGACAAGTTTCGCCGATGATGGTAGATGTTTTAGCATGGAGTACACAATGGAATCAGGACCTGGTGCAGAATCCTTCGTTGACGCAAGAGCTGACTCCAATTCCCCTATAGAGAAAGGAGTGTTTAAATGAGAGTCCTCAGACGACCCAACAGTAAACGGTATTGCTTCTTCCTTCAGTTTATAAATCTGGAATAATCTATTATAGGCTGTAGTAGCAGAAAAGTTAGAAAAAGATGTTCCAAGTACATTAGCAATGTCATCACTGTTTGTGATTAATCTCCCATCTGGTTGCTTCAGCGCAATGGCTGGCAACGGAATGGAAGTACCACAAACTGATCTTAGTTTCCTCCACACTGTGGAGGACGGAGTTGTTCGTCTAATTGTGCTAATGTACTGTTCCCAAGAGTTCTTTCTACTCAGCCTAACTATCCTCCGTGCTTTCGCACGGAGTATTTTATATTCCTGAAGGTTTCCATTCGTTGGGTGTCGTTTAAATCTCCTAAGAGCTCTTCGTCGTAAACGGAGGATTTATGTGCATTCATCGTTCCACCACGGCACAGGCGGTCGGCGTGGATGCGCAGAGGTTTTTGGAATGGTCTTTTCAGCGGCATTTAAAATTTCTTTTGTAAAATTTTCTATATTTTCATCAATGGGTGTCAGATAATCCATGTCAAGTGATACAAGGTAATTCGAGTAGGAGTCCCAGTTGGCTTTTCGCAAAATCCAACTGGAATTTCGAACATAACAGGTTTGGGAGTCACATAAACTGATCTTAATAGGCACATGTTCGCTTCCATACAAATCATTGAGTACCGACCATGTGCATCTAGTAGCTAATTGAGGGCTGCAAATCGATAGATCAACAGCTGTCCATCCACCAGTAGATGCTGCTAAATGAGTAGGAGAACCGTCACTTAGCAGACATAAGTCTAGTTCCGTTCTTACACTTTCAACAATATCACCTCGAGAGTTCCTAGTCGGAGATCCCCAAGACGAATAGTGGGCATTAAAATCCCCTACCAATAAGAACGGAGTTGGTAACTGTCTTATCAAATTTACTAAATCACTGTGATGCAGGTTTTCTTGTGGTGGCAAGTAGACACAACAAACAGTGATTTTATACGGGACAGCTGTTTGAACGGCTACTGCTTGTAAAGGAGTTATTAAGTTTAGAGAAACAGCATCGATACAGTCACGGGCTAGGATGGCTACGCCACCTCTAGCTCGATCTTCTGTAACGAAGTCCGATCTAAAAACTGAATACTCCCTTAAATGGAAATTATGCGATTCGTGGAGATGTGTCTCCTGTAGACATACATACATTGGATACACATCTCACACGAGTACTTTAAGTTCTTCTATGTGACTCCTAACACCGTTGACGTTCCATTGTATCACTGACTTGTTAATTGCAGACATTTATTAACTCAGCAATGGATTGATCTGACACCCATAGGTGCTCTCTCCTTTCTTGCCTGGGACGTTTTTAGACGTCTCAGGCTTACATTTCTCAGATTCCATATCCACCCGTTCAGGGATGGAATCTGAGGAAGTTTTGGGTTTAGGAGGTTTAGTTTTTACATTCCCTCCTTTGTTAGCATTTTGTTTAATACCCGGTAACGACGGTGGCGATGTGGTCTGACGTAACACTGGTTTACGTGGTTTCGATTTTTCCAACGTTATCTGCACAGAAGGTTTATTACCCGTTGATAATATCTTCTGCACAGAAACACAAGGCTCACTTAGTGATTTATTTCGTGCTCCAATCCCCCCAGTGGAAGGGATAGGTACACGAGGCAAAACACTATCCGTTGCTGCAGGTTGTGCCAAATTTAGAGACGATCCATTTGTGACTAAGCACAAAAGGCGAGACACTTGTTCAGTTAGAGCTTCAATCTTCTTGGACAGCTCAGCACAGTTGGTACAAGACGATTTCGAAGCGGTCAGGGTAGCGGCATAAGTCTTACTGTCTGCCTTTGGCTGAGTGGATCTATAGAGTTTTTTGGCCTCTGGAAACGACAGCTTGTCTTTCGCCATGATGCCTAAGATAGCTTTCTCTTCCTTGAAAGTAGGACAGTTGTAGGATCGCGCTGGGTGGTCACCACCACAGTTGGCGCATTTCGGAGAATTAACACATTCCTTGTCATCATGGCCTTCAACGCTACATATGCCGCATACGTTCTGCTTCGAACACGTAGAGCTGATATGCCCAAATCGCTGGCACTTAAAGCAGCGCCTAGGGTTAGCCACGTATGGTCTCACTGAGATCCTTTGGTAACCTGCATGCAAGTATTCGGGTATTTCCGGCTTTCCAAAGGTTACGATAAAAGACGCTGTTGCTACTTTTTCTCCTTTGTCCATTTTCATTATGGGGATAACCTCCGTAACTAACTGAGAAGACAGTTCGGACTTAATTTCTTCGATTGGAAGGTGCATTAAATCCCAACATGTGATGACCCCCTTTGAGTAATTCAAGGATATGTGGGGAGCCACAGATACCATGACCTGGTCAAAGAAGGAGGTCATTTTTGATAGAGAACGGGTTTGTCTATCGGTGGAAGTCGCAACTAACAATGTTCCGTTTCTAAGTTTCTTAATAGAGGCTACTGGGCCTCCAGCACAAGCAGTAATGGCCTTGTTAATCAGGAAAGGAGAAACTTTGGAAAGATCTTTCCCTTCTTCGGCACTAGAAAAAACTAAATACTTTGCTGATGGCAATGTATGCGACGTTGCCACCATCAACTTTTTGCTCAAATCTTGACTATCGTCAGGAGAATCCTGGCGTGTCCTCTTCAGACTAGTCATATTTGACGTGGTTTTTGAATCCATAAATATTTTTTGCCAGCCATCGTGTCAAGCGTTACGGGCGAGACTATAGGAACGGGTACACCCTTGGATCACAATAAGATCATTTCCAATCCTCAGAACTCTGAGGCCTATAGCTTTTCTCCTTAGCTCGACTGGATGGGCATCAGTCGAGAACTCGTAATACTGTGCACAGGCTCCGACACCCATGCACCGCGGACACTCCCTGACCAAGGACCGAAGCGGCTGGTAGACCAGAAACCGCGCTTACGTCTTCGGCAGAGCAAGCTCACAACAGCATCCCAGACCAGAGTTTGTCAAGCTCTGGACTTTTCAGCACTCCCAACGCGCAACGGTTCTGACCAGTCAAAATTCCCTAAGAGAAGATGTAAGTGTTGAAATTTGTATAGATTGTGTTGGTGTGTGTATGTGTGCGTGTATGCTTTGTGAGTGGTGTAGTGTTAGGCTAGGGTACCGCGAGGGACGCCAAATCCCTCGTAGGTGCGGCTAGTCCGCACCCCCCTGCGGGTAAGTAATCGATGAAACCAAACTGCAACTGGGAACCTGTAACTTATGAATTTATCCTCCATAAACGATTTTCTGGCTTTATTGTGGCCAAGTATCAACGTCAGTAGCCCACGTGGATCTGTAATATCTCAGGATGAGTTTCAGGAGGTGTAAACCATTACTCGAAGGCGTTCCGTTTCAAAGAGATAAAGTTTTACTGATATTGCACAAATGGTGGTTGCTATAAAACAAACATATATATAAATAATTCTACAAAAACATTCCGCTCAAACACTGATATTATGTTGACCAGAAACACTTCTCATCTGGGGTAACAATAGCTCCTCATCCACTGAGATGAACACCTACAACAGTCTATCAAAACCCTTGAAGTATAAGATAAAAGGTATCACTGGAATAGAGTCAATTACTTATCAAGTGAGACCTGCCGAGGAGACGATTAACTGTAAGTACTTTCTTGTAAGGAAAAATCGATTCATCCAGTTTAATTGCAACGAATGCAGCAATGCAATATGCTCACAGGTGGAGGACACTACATCAGTCACAATGGTTTAAGGTGAATAACAAACTTTACGGACACAGATGAATAAAAATACTAGAAAAGTGTTTTTGCTTGTAACATTGATTGCATAAATCGGAAAAATATTCAAGAGTATAATTAAAAGTGTATTGTTTAGAATATGTATTACTAGCTTTGTTATCAAAGCTTTATTTTAGCTAAGCCAATAATTATAACGGTATATTTCCAAATTGTAGTAATAAAACATTGTTAAAAGCGTCTTAAGCTGCCTTTAGTAATTAAAATTGCTAAAACTTATTATATTAAGTCGACTATGACTTTAACCTATTATTTCATATCAGTGAGTTTTAGGAACTGGTCACACAAGATATTTTATAACATTATATTGGTTGCAGGCTTTGTTTGTTTTGAGCTTTACTCCTTGAACAGTAGGCCAACTTGACAGAGCAGCCATAATTTATAAAATATACATTAAATTGCAATCCCTTGAGAGTAGTTGATGACTTGAAGGTGATTACCTTACAAAAAAAAGGAAGTAGCAGACCGTATGTGTGTAAAAAAGCAGGTGTTCCAAAAAAAATCATTCTAACAAGTAAAATATTTCAATTAAGGAATTATATAAGTTAAGGAGATTTTAAAGTAACAAATTTATGTTTATTTTTCAATTACTTATTATGAATTTCTATTAAATTTATTCTGACATTACTATGCTTTTTGTGTCACTTTAACGACTAATCATTACGTAACTTGTATCATGTGCTACTGCGCACAACACCGGACAAGTATTTTCGTTTATCGATAGTAAACAAAAATATTACGTTTTGAACGTGATAGATAGTATGTGAATTTTATTTTAATTTAAGGAATTTTATGTTTCAAAACTATTGTTACAGATCGGCCTTGGAATTTATTACGGCGTTTACATATTAATATTTAGACAAACATTTTTATCAAATAATACATTGCAAATACCTTGTTCTCCCGCTCCGAAAATCACATGACAAGATTTAATTCAGCACATGACTGATTTATAGGACTAGACTGAAGGTCGTCTTTGATGTATTACGTCAAAAGATTTATCTAGTTTGATAATAAACGGTATAAAAATTTGCAAATTTTAAATAGAAATCATTATTGGAAAATCATTGTTGGAGTTTAAAAATCCGCTTTATATATTTATTTTCATTGGAAATGATTTTTAAATTGCCAAATTCTTATACGTACTACTTCAGGTTTCACACAAACATTCTGATTACATCATTTTACAAACTAGATACATAATAGATGTATAATAAGATATTAATATATATACTAAACATTAAACTTTAGTGACTCATACGACAGTTAATTTTTCAATGACAAAGTCATCATAATATTTTTAACCATATAACATAATTACAAATAAACATAAGAGCTAATGAATATTTCATTTTATTATTATTTCAAGTATTTAACCAAAACCTTACAATAAAATTTTTCTGGTGTAACACTAATTACATTAGTATAGAATTTTGAATAGGGCCTGACTAATTATTTACAATTTATTCCTATTAGAGTTTTGATTCCTATTAATATACTAAGTGTCCCACGCATACAATTCACTAATGAATATTTTATGAAAGATTTCCCTAAACACGATTTTGTTTATAATAGGAGTTATAAAGAATTCAGCAAAGAGGAATAAGGACTCCTAAGCGAGGGTTTGAAATTTGGAATTGAAGACCGGCGTAAAGATAAAGTAAATTTAATAATGGACTTTGAAATGGCCTTAAAATTCCAAAAATAGGAATAAAAAATATTGTTAGTACCGATAATAAAAATAAATTAGTAAATCATATTACATCTCAGAAAATAGAATTCAAAGAATAATAATAATTACTACGAAGTTAGTCTGAATTTACGGAAGAAAAATGTAATTTATTTAAAAGTGGATAAACGTAACGCTATCGTAGTTATGGATAGATAGGAATATAAAGAAATAGTAGGGGAAATGCTTAGAGTAGGGCCGTATTTAACAATAAATCGAAATACCACAGTTAAATTTACTAGGAATGTCAACGAAACTTTAAACACTTTTGGAAAAGTTTAGTGGATAGTGAACTAACTATTAACTGTTTCAAACCCGTTATTACCACGTTTGTATTGCTTACCAAAAGTGCATAAAGAAGGAAGAAAAATGCCACAAATAGTATCTGGAATTATTTCTCCAACATATTTAATTGCTAAATGGTTGATACCACGCCTCCAACAGTTTGTTCCGCCTCCATCAATGCCAGGAAAACACATTCGATTTTGTTAATAAGGTTAGGTATTAGTGTATTTTTTCTAATGAGTACCTTGATGTTGTATCACTTTATCCAAGTGTACCCATATGTAAAAATGGCGAATTGATAAAAATTCAGTTAAAAAATTCAGTAGTAGAAATGAGGAGGCTGAATATATTTCACTTATTAATTTAAGCATGGTACAAAATAGTTTACAGGTTAACAATATATTTTACATCCAGAAGGAAAGCACTGCTATGGGTAACCTTCTATCAAGTTATTTAGCCAACTTTTGTATTCGTTATTTCCAAATCAATGCTATAAATATCTTGGAATATTTTCCTACAGTATGGCTGAGATATGTGGGTTACGTGTCTGCAGTGTTTGACAACGAACAAAGCCTGGACAAACTTTGTAACGCAATAAATGGGTTTTTTCCCGCTATAAAATTTAGGGTTGAAATAGAAAATGAGGCATGATTACCATTTTAAATGTTTTAGTATCAAGAATAAAGAATATTTTTAACAAAGTTTTAACGTTTACAGAAATCAACACACACGAGCAGATTTATCACCAGTGATTAATTTCATACAATATCACACAAAAAGCAACGTTCAGTTTGATGGTGCATCGTTTAATTAATTTTCCTATATCAGAAGAAAATTATAAAAGTGAGCTTAATTATATTTATAGTGTAACAAGGTTCAATCGGTACAGTGAAATGTTTAAAGATTAAATAAACAAAATATGAAAAAAGACAATAAGAAGTACGATAGTAAGATATAAAAAAGACAAAATGTGTAAACATAACACACCATCCACCACTGTATAATACAATTACAAAATCTTTAGGAAAAATAGTAATTTGAAAGTTACGATTTCCACTGCAAGTAACCTGAACAAGTAGTTAGGGAACCATATAGACGCCATACCTAATGACGAGAAGTCAGGAATTTATTGACTGAAGTGTAGCAGGTGTCCTCTGAAATATATAGGCCAAACAAACGGAAATATTAAAACTAGACCTAAAGAGCATTTTCAAACGTTAATTATAACAGACCAGTAAAAACCTGAGATGGCGAAACATTGTTTATAGGGAAAAGACGAATTTAAAATAAACGATGTAACCCTGTTAAAAAACGATGTTGAGTGTAGTGAATTGGATGGGTGGGAAACTTTGTATATTATTAGGAAAAAATTAATATTGTAAATAATGTGTTAGGCCCTATTCAAAATTCTATAATAATGTAATTAGTGTAACACAAGAGGAATTGATTTTTTTGTTAGAATCTTAAAATAATAATGAACTAAAACACAACACGTTGTCTGCAAAAGGCCTCTAGAGTAAAGTTCATTAGGTGCTGAATTTTTTTAAAATTTATTTTGATGGCTTTGCTTTAGAAATAAAAAAATATGACAGTAAAAATGTTTTTTAGCCTTGAACAAGGAAAAAAATACTTGTTCGGAGACGGCAGCAATTTACGAGCGTCCCATGATTATCAGAATTATATTGTTTATATTAAGACTGTAATTCAAATTTGCAACTGTAATAAATATTAAACAATAATCACTGAGATAATATATGAACATTACTTCGTGAAATAAAAACTACAAATTAGCTTTTAAAATATTTAGTTAATATTATATACACATTTATGCGATCCCATTTTAATCAGTAGGCCAGAGATTTTTTTTCAGTTTAGGCACTGTCAACTCTTTACAGTTATTTATTCTTGACAATGGCGTAAGATTTGGTTTAGCAAAAACATCCCTGCATAAATGTAGTTTTCACAATATTCTCCAAGAATATTTGATCAGGAAGTAGTCTGTAACAGTCATATGGTCGATTTTCTCCCGGGAAAGGAACGATGAATTTATTTTACTTTTTAAACCGAAAGTTTCGAACTCCTAAGGTACTAGTGTCCATTATCTATTTGTTCTTCCAAATCGAAATGAGGAAGTTCTTCGCGATCGTATTCGACTTCCTCTGTAGCTGAATCCGGGTCACTGTCATGGCGTGTCGTCGTCGCTTGCCTCAGACTCAGCATACTCAGAAGCCCTTTGTATGGTCCTCTGTACACTCTACTGCAACATTGGTATTAAAAAATCAGTCCTTAGAAGTTTCAGACACACCTTCTATGTCGCGAATCATGGGACTTGCACTAAACTCTACACTACTGACACAAAAATGGCGTGTAATCTTAACCAAACTAAAACAAACATCCGGCATACTTTGACATTGATGCTGCAACACTCAACTAAGTCTCTTGTAAAAGCTGGCGTAGATAACAACATATCCGAATAAAATGCTAACTGTCTCCGATCTTAGTCAGCCGCAGTGAACGGGTTAATTATATATTTTGTATATATGTTATTAAGTTGTATGGTTAAAACTTTTTTATTGGATTAGGTAAAAAAGTTCTATTTGATGTATCATGTTTAAAGTGGGATTAATAACTGTTGTTTTGAGTGGGCGTGACAACACTTACTGTATAAATATGAAAGTGTAGACTTACTTTCCTTCTAGTTGTAAGTTTGTAGTAGTAACTCTCACTGATGATGATGACTATGTCATTGAAACGCGTATGAGTAATAAAATGATTAATTTGTGAGTTTTGTGTGTTTTTATTTGTTTTAACATGACCTCACCAGCTAAGCTCAAAGAATAGTTGTATAACAATTTACTTATAAATTTACGAAATAAGTCCTTGTGTGAGTAAAATCAAAATAACGTTGATAAAATAATTGTATTAAACACAGTTGATAGAATTTATTTTAAATTAAATCATCGATAATAAAGATTATTTAAAAATTCGAATTTTTTTTTACTCTATTACAGTTTAAGACTTTTACGTAAAATGAGTCCTAAGAAAACATATTATTTATTTGTTCTCAATATTCAGAAAATCTAATATAAAATTAAAACATTATTAATTCAGATAATTATTATTAAATAATGTTTCAGGTGTCTGGACATGCATTACTAGAAGTAGGGGAACTATTAGGTACTGTTACCGGCGTTGTTGAAAATCTGACTAGAACAGTGACTGACGTCCTTAACAACACATTGCCACAACTTACAAAATTATTAGAGGATCTCGTGAAAACTATACTTGATATAGTGAAGAAGGTGTTGGAGTTGGTTCTTAAATTATTGCAAGGTGTTGTAGATGCTCTCCAAAATGCTTTGGAAGCACCATTAAAAGCGTTGTTGGGTCTTGTAGATTCATTAACTAAAGGATTACTTCCTGCTAGTCTTCCGATGCTCTCAAATCTGCTTTAAAACTGAATGCCATAATTGATCTGATTAAACAATTGACTGGAACTGTAACATGTGTTCTCGATAAAGTTGTTGCAAACCTGACATCAGAAGTTTTGAAAGGTATAGTTTACATGTGTTCATTTGTTATACGAGTATATAAATGTAAGCTTCAATAATTTAAAATTCTTGAAATACAAATAATAAATTGGTTTCCATTGTTAGGAGATTTGTTTACAGCAACATTTAAAAAGTTTCGATAAAGTTGTTGCAAACCTGACATCAGAAGTTTTGAAAGGTATAGTTTACATGTGTTCATTTGTTATACGAGTATATAAATGTAAGCTTCAATAATTTAAAATTCTTGAAATACAAATAATAAATTGGTTTCCATTGTTAGGAGATTTGTTTACAGCAACATTAAAAAAGTTTGTCGTTGTTGTATCTATTTGTAACTTTTGATGGGTTCTGTACATATTTGGTATAATATTTTTATGTGTTAGGTATTTCAATAATTTTTTATATCGTTTACATTTTTTCCGTTGTGTTCGTATTTTAAAGAATTAGGAATTATCAATATGGTATTTTCAATAAACTTTTGGTAGTTTGAAATATGTCATAAAGATCTGAAACGCTCATAGAAACCAAATTATTTTTTCAGGTGTTGTGGAAATTCTAAAATGTGCAAACCCCTTGGTGAAGGAAGTAGGAAATGTAACCAAGGCCGTAGAGGTCCTCGTCAAGGACACGTTAGAAGTAGTCAAAGATATCGTAGATCAGGCTGTCAAATGCTTATCAACCGTGAGTGGTACAGATGCTCTTGTTAAAATCGTCGGGTGTGTTACTGGTCCTCTCGGTAATGGTATTCAAGAATTATCCAAAATTATTGCTAAAACCACACCTAAAATTCAGCAAGCTTTAGATGTAGCACTTCAAGCCCTTCAATGCATACAGAACGTTATCATAGACAAACTTAACAAGGCCGGTGCAATTTTAAAGACTCTGGCAGACTGCGCTTCTGGCAAAAACATACCCGAGGTAAGTAACCGAAGTAAAATCAAAAGAATGTTAAACAAACAAAAACCTTTTCAATGCAATACTTTAAAATTCTTGTATCTTTTAGGTCTCAGGAAATGTAACAAACTACACTGAAATCGCCAAGAAAGCATTGAAAGCAATTAATGATAAAACATCAGCCGCCGTTGGATCAAGTAGTGCATTACAGGCTCTGCTTGATGAATTGAACAAATTCAAGGCTGCAGCAGAGGCAGCCTCTTCGGCTAATATACAAGCTGCTGTCGCTGACATTGTGAAAGGTGTTCAGGAACAAGTTGAGCAGTTAGAAGCTTTGGGTGCTGATCCCAACTGTATAGCCCAAGCCAAATCGGACCTTAAAAAACTAGCAGTGACAGGTTAGCAAACTATGTTAAAAAAAAAAAAAAACTATAATCATGCACATAATTAAAGCACATGAAATCGTTGAACAAACTTATTTTTTCTTGTTTTTATGTTTTTATTGTTTACTTAATTTTAAAATGCTTGTCAATTTATTACACTTTACAAATGCTTTACAGGTGTCACATCAATTGAGGCCGACATTGCAAGCATCGCCCCTGAAGCAGTTAAAGCTGCCATGCAAACCGCTGCACTGGACTTTGAACTGAATAAAGAAACAATTGAAGCTGGTCCCAACGCCCTGTCTGCTTGCGCTAAGTTTGCTTCGACCACCGACAGCTCCGCGCAACAGTGCTTCGATACGCAAGTACAAGCTGCAACGGATCGCATTGACGCCAAGGTGGCCGCCGTAAACACAACTCTACAGTCTGTGAAGGCCCTAACAACTAAGACTCAGGACACTTTCGCTAATGGAAAGCAGAAGGTTAATGAAGGTGGTGAAAAGGTTTATAACGACTTAATTTCATGTTTAAGTTAAAAACAGGTTGTTTAAATGTTTACATAAATATTATCAATAGTTTTGTTTGGTGAAAAATAATACAATGATTTAAAATTTACTTTGATATTCGTTATCGTCTAACTCAACTCTATGCCACTGTTTTATACAATCCCGTTTTTTTTTATTTTTTGTCCATATTTCCCTTATATTATATAAAACTATAAATCCGGTCAAATTCTTTCCCAAGCTACACATATTTTCTACTTAGGTTAATTATTTTCTAAATGAAATATAGGATATTATAAATATTAGTTGGGGGATTTAAAGGTTCCTCTTAGCTTAAAGCTTATTTATTTATATATTTAAATCTTGTTGTAAAGTCTTTGGTATAAAAACTGTATGCATAATGTAACGATATGCTAACGTATGAAGTAATTTCAGCTGCAAAATATTTCGAATAAAAGAAACCATATTATGAGTATTAAAAAAATTAGGTGATTGCTTACAAATATTATAGTAGTATTTTTCATTTCAAAAGACGTAACAAATATGTAGTAATAGCTTCGTCTCGTAATTAAATAATAAAGCTGACAAATATGAGAAAGCATTTTATTAGTTTGAGTAAAGCTCTACGAAACAGAACAATTAAGGGTATGAGAAATCAAGGGAGAGACATAACATTCTGATATTTCTGAGAAAATAAAGGGAAAATTTAAAATTTTCGAAATGTTTCAGGGGAATTGTAAATATGTTTAATGCCATATTCAGTAATTATTCAGTTATTTGCATTTGTTTTAATTTGTTTACTCCAACTCTCTGAAATTACACTCAGCTCTTACATCTTTGGTTTTTCGGTTTCACGATATTTATATTTTGAATATATTACACTTGGTAAGTAAATATTTATTTTTGAACATAACAATATTATAAGCTCAAAGTGATACACTTTCTATTGGTGGTTTCAAAAAAATACACGACATATTTTATTTCTGAACAAGATAAATTATTTAACCAATGTTGTCTTTTATCCCCTATGCTTTTAAAAGTGTTATCCAATATCACTCGTTTTAATCAGTTTTTTATGCGATATTTTGTTATTATTATGAAATTTGATGTGGTATTCTAGTCTTCAATAAAATATTTAGTTTTACTTAACATAAATTAATTATTAAATTTATACAATACAATGATCCAGGTCGTTAGATTGATATGAAGTTATCTTTTGCATTATCGAGCAAGGTTTTAAATTAGAATTTATTCTTTGGAGTCAAGTCTTCATTGTTCCTATTTATAAATAACATTTATTGAGACTCAAATTGATAGTAACCTTTAACCGGACATGAATATTTACGATTGTGTATTCAAGTTGATTCTGAGTGAAACAGAGGTTACTATAGTCTGTTACGCAAAAGTCGTAGTGTAGATACTAGTAAAGGCAGGATTCTACCGGCAGGAGAGTCTACATTTAACTCTAAATTTATCCTTACCGATTACTCTAAATTATCCTACATATAAATTTATTTTTAGAAATATATTTTGAAATATAAAATATTTACTCACTTAAATCATACATATTATTTACAGAAGACTAGGTAAATTTTTCATTTTTATATATCGATTTACAAATTCTATATACACTTTAAAATATATTAAATTCGTGAAATATTAGTTAATGTTACATACCTACATTATTCTTAATTAAGAATTGTTATGTATTATTTAATCCGAAAATCAATAACATAATGATAACCCTAAAATATTATTAAATGTTATTATAAAATTACATAAAATAAATAATTCAATTAGACCGCTTAATAATTTAAAAAGTGCACCTTCATATAAAGTATCTAAAATTTTTGCAGAACAGTTAAAAGACAAAATGAAATTAAATAACATGCATAATATAAAAAATACTAAGAAATTAAAAATATAAAAGTAGCCAATAATAGCAAATTAATATCATTCTATATAAAAGACATGTATACCAATATACCTTTAATGGAAACATATAAAAT
Source organism: Prosapia bicincta (assembly GCA_036971475.1). NCBI lineage: Eukaryota > Metazoa > Arthropoda > Insecta > Hemiptera > Cercopidae > Prosapia > Prosapia bicincta. The sequence goes on from JBAIZL010000001.1 coordinate 341,618,652, forward strand.
AATAAAAAATAAATTAATTATGTATACATTTGATAAAAAAGGAAATGATGAAATAATTCATGTACTTAAAATAATATTAAAACAAAATTACGTTTATTAAAATAACAAAATATACAGACATGAAGATGGCTTGGTAATGGTTTCACTGCTACCAAGTATCATTTACGAAATATATTTATAATATATTGATGAAGAAGTAATCAAAATTATTAAAAAATATGATAATAATGGACAATGGTATAGTTATGTGGATGATAGCCTGTATATTTCTACAAATAATGCAATATATTTAAACCTAATAACTACCGAAATAAATAACATACACAATAAAATACAGTATACTTACGAAACAGAAAAACTTCATGCTATAAATTTCTTCGATATCACCATTTATGAGGAAAATAATAAATTAAATTTCACAATATTTAGAAAATCCACTCAAACATTTAAAATAATACCTAAAATCAATCAAATAATGGCTTGTTTCTATAATTTATTATAAAGAATGAACCGAATTCCATAAACTCGATAAATAAGTTAAAAGAACTAAATTGTATGGAAATTGTATTTCAACAAATAGAAATACAAAATAGATATAAAAAAAACCATTAATAAATTCAATAATAAAATCCTTAAAAAATGGATAATAATATAAGTAATAATTATTGTTCAAAAAATAATAAAGACATAATCTGGTCGTGGAATAAGAAAGGGAAATGTATGCTCAGAGAGTGACAGTTCGTTGCTGCTTTTGTCGGGCAGCTTCATCCGCCCTTGTTTTTGTAAAGATTATGTAAGGCAAGTCGTAACAGTAAATAGAGACCGATAACGTACGAGGATTAGGAAGTTTTGGTGGCATCGTTTGGATGGGTACTGACTAGTTGTGTTTTCAGCAGGAGAGTGACACCTGCCACTCTGCCTACGAAACAATTGTGTTGCTCCGTAAACAGTTCCAATATCGAGTCATCCTATACTTCCTACCATCATTACACAAGAAGTTTGTGTGACTTGACGCCTTGAGTGTGACACCTGCCACTCTGCCTACGAAACAATTGTGTTGCTCCGTAAACAGTTCCAATATCGAGTCATCCTATACTTCCTACCATCATTCTAAAAGTTTGTGTGACTTGACGCCTTGAGTGTGACACCTGCCACTCTGCCTACGAAACAATTGTGTTGCTCCGTAAACGGTTCCAATATCGAGTCATCCTATACTTCCTACCATCATTCTACAAGTTTGTGTGACTTGACGCCTTGAGTGTGCCACCTGCCACTCTACCTATGAAACAAATGTGTTGCTCATTGAACAGTTCCAATATCGCACCATCTCCTATACTTCCGACCATCATTGACCAATAAGTTCGTGTGATTTGACGCTTTGTGACTTTCATCTTTGTGGTTACCTAAAATGGTTGGTGTATGCCAATAAACCATGAAACATCAATAACTTATATGAGATAATACGACGGGTTAATTGGACGGGAAACTTGTCGTGCAGTCATGAACAGAGTTTTTCATGCCACCTCAGCAGAGGAGGGTACATTCAATATATCATTTTTCGTACATGAAGTCGGAGGGATAGAGGAGCATGTTGATGTATTTAAATTGAGTTTTTCATTAAAATAAATCTTTAAAATATATATATATATATATATATATATATATATATATATATATATATATATATATATATATATTAATATCGGTGTTTTTCTATTCGCCCTTTATAAGAGTCTCGTGTTTAATAATACTTAACCAATCACTAACTATTCATTATTGTATGTCGTAATTAGGCTAATTATTGTCTGTTATTCCTAAGTGATTCAATGAAGGCTTTTGATAACATGGATATTTTTTTTTTTACAGGAAAATTTTATATATTATCACAAGAGATTTACAGAGTTTGAGTAATTATATATAGTTATGTAAATAGCTACTATAACTAATTTGCCCTCGGGTAATTTAAATATATATATATCCCTATATATATATATATATATATATATATATATATATATATATATATACAGCCTGCTAACAATACGGAGACCATACATTGGTCATTTTGCATTCAAACTGGCAGCCGTATACGGCTGCCACATAGTAATCCATGATAATGTAACACCCTTTGACAATAATCGAAATAAAAATCATGTCAAGAAGTGTAATAAGAAGGGTTTTATTGGTGGTAAACTGTATTTGGAAGTTCTATGGTCGTTCGGAATTTTTAAAACATAATTTGTAATAACCAAACGGTACTCGTATTGGTAGCATAGTGAACGGGATTTGTATATCACAAGTTCGTAACATTTCCGCCAGGGGCAGCATAGTCGCCTCCTGTATATAAATTTACTGTATATTTCAAACATTCCCTAACATTATGGCAGCCACAAACTTGGCAACATTGCTGGCATCCACATAGATATCAATCGTAATACATAATGTATATATTTGAATTGGACAAAGAATCGCTGGAAACTGACCACTCGGGGGTTTTTGAGGATGCTGAATTCAATGCCGTCATCGAAAGTCAGCGGGGATGTACTGGTGAGGCTAAACCCATGTACAAAAGGGGTTGAATTATGGTAAAAATGTCAGATTTTCAAAAATCGCGGGATAATGACTATTCGGGGGTTTTTGAGGATGCTAAATTCAATGGCGTCATCTAGAGTCACCGGGGATGAACCGGATGTGACTCTACGTAATCTTACCGACTTACTTTTTATAACCTTTGCCGTTGTTTATTTCTCTTCCTCAATTGCTAAGTCAGTAAGAAAGTAATGGTTTATCCATTGACTACGAACCTAATTTCATAGACCTGTGCCTCAAGGAATAAACCTCTCAGAGGAACCAACCCCTGAATTTTTGATAAAACCAATTAGCCTCCGATAAGCCCTGTTCAAGCTCCTTTTCGGGTAGTGGAATCTTTGAGAGACACTTGTGATTTAAAGACTATACCTGGATACCTAGTGAACTTATCTTATCTAGAATGAAAACACAGCTAATTGGAAAATATACATTTTTATTTATTTGTTCCAAGGTTCAAATTAATTATTATTGTTTTTATTTAATTTCACAGGATTTTCTTGACTAATTATTTTTTCAAAATTTCATACAACTTGCCATTTAACTAAACATTATTATCTCCTTCTGTTTTTAAATTTTCTTATTATCATTAATTTTACATATAATTTAAATTATCAAAGTTACCATAATTAATTTTGTATATAATTTTGATTAGTAGAGTTAAATTTAACATATTTTAAAATCTGATTCTTTTTCAAACACTTAATATTACTATGTAATGCCTTTAGGCTAGGCCTTGAACAATTAACTTCTTTGGAAGTTATTCATTAGAAATTCACTTAGAAAAAGCCATATAAGATATACATCTTTATACTTAATCCATACATTCCCACAGCGATGGGAATGGAAAGTCAATTTTGAATCTTTATTACTTAAATTTGGGTAACCTAAGAGAGTTGACTAATCAGTCCCTTAGGTTATTCCCATCTTATTTAATTTTGAAATTAAGTTAATATAATTTGAAGTAAAATGTTATTTAAAAAAGAATAATTAAATTGATTATATAACCTTGTACTGTAGAAATCTTTTTATCTTCATTAATGTTGTCATCTGTCGGTCCTGTTACAGCTTCAAGGGTCTTGGTAGGTAGGCGTCTCTCCCTAATTTCGGTCAATCTTCTTATTTTCTTTAATTTTGCATTTTGGTGGTCGAAATTTTGTTCTGGGTATATATGAGCCCTTGCTCATATATATCTTCCTTCCCCTGATCACATCGTAGCACTTTTTACTCTGTTTTTAGCACATTTTTTCTTGTCTTGATCGCATGGTACAACAACACGTCTGCTCGCTTTGAGAGCCTAATGCATTCTGATCTTGGATAGCGTTCTTTTGTGAGGCCTCCTTCTACAATTTCAAACTTCCCACGTCCCAGTATCCATTTTTCAACTTTTGACCAATCAGAAAGCCGTTGCCATGGCAATTGACTTTGTTTGTTCGGAAATTCTGAACTAAGATTAGTTTCCCTTTTTATAAAAGGCGTTTCTGTATTCTGATGTGTCCTTTGCATTTTTACCTTTTATTTAATAACATATTTGACTTTATTTCTTCTCATTTAATTTAATTAACTTTTTAACATTCTTAATCCAAAGTTCGACTGTAGCGCTTTCGTTTCGTAGTGACAAGATTTATAATCAATGCCCTAAGCGGATTTTTCCGAAATCAAATATGACTTCTTCTATTATAACCTAATTTCTTAGGCTATTACACTTTAACATTTAATCTTTACTTTTACATAAATACTATTTTCCCTAGCTAGGCCTAATTTACTTTCCTCACCTCTTAATTTACATTCTTTATTCCTGATTATTTTTAAGTACAATTATTTTAATAGCCGGCATCTAGGCCTAGTTTGTTATACTACACAATTACCGTCTTTTTTTGTTTACATAATTTAGGCTATCCACTTTGAAGTGATAATTTTTCTTATTGCTTATAATTTATGTTTTTTTTAAGTCTAAAGTTATTTCTAATTTTCTTCATTTTACTATTATTTACCCTAGTTTTAATATTATTATTATTATAATGTTTTAAAATTTTTATATATAAATTTAGTCAATTATTTAACCCGGTTAGGTTTGATTCTGGTATTCTGTACAATTACCCAGATTCTTTGCATCGGACATTCTGGCCGCTGCAAAATTCCCCCCTTTTTAAATATATGAAAATTTTGGTTCTTCTCTCCCTTGAAACAGATAAACATAATTAATAACATATTTGTGAAAAGTAACATTAACACTTATACTAGTTTATATTAAAATTTTCATATTCCTTTCATTAATCTACTATTCCTATTCATCTTCATAACTTAATTAATTTTACTAAAGTTCACAATTTACTCTCCTGTCCCTTTCACTCATATATATCATTGTCACATTAGTCACTTCACATGCTATTTACTCATTTATTACTCCTGTCCTTAGTCACATTCTTTTTTATTTAATCTTATTTCAAGTTTATATTAACTATACAATATTGTATATTGTAATCCTTATTTTACACATTCATTGTTGTTTAACACAACCTTTACTTTAATAAATTCAATGAATCCCGTTCATTTAACATATGGCTTTTTCTTTCACATTTAATACTGATATTATATTATTTGTCCTATGTATTTGGATTATGTTACTGCTTTAATCTACTACTTAGATTTATTTTACATTTTTATTTTTATTACTTAACCGTTACTCCCTATGTCACTGATGGATCATTTTTTATTTACCTTGCCTTATTATCCTTTATTCTTTAAATATCTTTATGTCTTTGATGTCATAGATCCCCCTTATTTTCCCTGTTTCCAAGTTTGCTATTTCATAAGTTTTTGCCCCCAATCGTCTAGCCACTACATATGGACCCTGGTAAATTAATAGCATCTTCTCGGTTTCTTGACGGCTCAAGTTAGATCTATTTACCCTTGTTACCAGTACTTTGTCCCCACATTTCAATTCCGTCTGCTTCATCTTTCTATTTAATTTCTCAGCCCTGAGCTCTCCTGTCCTTCTCATTCTGTCGTATGCCTTCTGCACACGCTGCTGTTGTGTTTCCGTTACTACATTTTTACAAACGTCTGGTACAAATCCCTGCCACCCATATTCCGGATCAACCCCGAACTGAATCTGATCTGGAGTGTATCCAGTAGCTTCATGCGGTAAAGCATTGATTACTCCTTCTATGTATGACAGGTACTTCCGCCAATGCGATTGGTTATCATAGCAGTAGGTCCGCAATATCCTTCTCAGTTCTCTATTTACTCTTTCTGCTAAATTCACCTGCGGGTGCCGTACTGGGCTCAGTATGTGTTGGATTCCTTCACACCTGATCCAAGTACGCCATTGCCGTGATGTAAATGCAGTTCCAAAATCGGTAAGGATCTTGTTTGGTTTCCCTACTGCTTGAAAATAATGCAGTAACTTCAACTTTGAGCTCCTTGTTGTGGTACTTCGTACTGCATATAACTTAACATACTTCGAGAAGCTATCTATTACTACCAATATATGTTTTACCCCACCAACGCTGGTTGGTAAGGGCCCTAGATGGTCTATCGCCACCATTTCGCCTGGCCCTCTTGAGACGATTGGTTTCGTGCTTCCTTGGAGGTATCTATTTGTCGGTTTTGCGTACTGACATATCTGACATCTTTCTATCACTTGTAATATCCGTTTCTTCATTTGCTTTATATACATGCTCTGGCTCATTATATTCGTTATTTTATTTCTCCCTATGTGAGCATATATCTGATGTATGTTCTCAATTACCTCGTTTATTATTGATTCCGGGATTACTATCTTTATTTTATTTTTGACTTCTTTACACAATATTCCTTCTTGTATAGAATATCTCTTAAATTTGGTCACGTTTTCAAAAAATTTTTCTAATTCTGGTTGTTGTCTTTGTAAGTTTTTTATGTTTTGAAATTTTGCTTTTAGTGTTTCTTCACATCCTATTTGTAACCGTCCTACTTTTATGACCTGACGGTTCTGACTGTTTCCCTTATTATCCATCTCATTCTGATACATCCGACTCACGACGTCGCACGGTATGTTTTCCTTTCCTGGGCAATGTATCACTGTTGGTTGATACTCTTGAATCGCCAATATCCACCTAGTGATTCGTGAATTAGTGAAATTGCACGTGTTCATAAATTTCAATGCCTTATTATCCGTTATGATAGTTAGTGGCGCTCCCACTATTAATGGCCGAAATTTTTTCAAGCCATGCACTATAGCCAATAATTCTTTCTCGCATATAGTGTATGCCTTCTCACAACTCTTAAGTGTTCGGCTAACGAACCCTATTACTTGCATTTGCCCTTGTCCATCTCTCTGGAAAATCTGACTGGCGATTGCATTATCACATGCATCTGTCTGTAGGAACGTACGTTGCCCTTCGATTGGATGCATCAGAGTGACTGATTCCGTAAACAAATCTTTTACCCTATTGAAGGCTTTACTCATGTATTCATCCCAGATCCAGGGCTGATCTTTTCTTAGTAATTTCAACAAGGGTGAAGTCTCTTCAGCATGTTTCTTTGTAAATCGTGCATAGTAATTTACAAAACCTAGAAACGATTGTAGTTGTTTTTTGTTTCTAGGTTCTGGGAAATCCTGTATTGCCTGTAGCTTCTCTGGGTCTGTGGTGACCCCTTCTTGTCTGAAGATATATCCTAAAAACTTCACCTCTTGTTGACAGAACAAGGTTTTCTTCGGGTTGATGGTTAAATTCCCCTCTCTGAATCTGGCGAAAATTGTCCTCAGGTGACTGAGGTGCTCATCGAATGTCTCAGATAGACACAACAGATCATCGACATACACTAAAAGATTTTCCTCTAACTCCTTACCCAAAGTGATATCTACCGTTCTCACTAGAGCCGCTAGGGAGTTTTGGAGTCCAAAAGGCACCACTTTGAAATTATATACTTTATTATTAAATAAAAATCCTGTATATTTTTTGGACTCATTAGTCAACGGTATTTGCCAGAAACTTGACGTTAAATCTATTTTTGAAAAATATCGCCTGTTGCGACCTTTCCTTAGTATATCGTCAATAGTGGGTGCACTTTCATAATCCGGCACAGTTATCTCATTCAACTTCCTAGCGTCTAGGCACAGACGGATGGTCTTGTCTGGTTTTATTACTGTCACCATTGGGTTGATGTAAGGAGTTCTTGAGCGTTCGATGATGTCATATCTGAGCATTCTTTCAATCTCTTCTTGGACCTGTTTACGGTAATTAATTGGAATTGGATAATTCCTTCGTACAAAAGTTTTATTCTCTATTAGTTTCAATTGATGCTTATATTTATTTGATCTTCCCGGTATCTCGCTAAATATATCGTCATATTCCAATATTAGCTGGTTTAATTGATTTTGCTGTTCTTTGTCTAATATACATTTATTTTCTGTTTCTTCTTCTTCGATTCCTAAATGGTTAATTCTCAAATATTTTCTTATCATCCGTCCATCTTTATCTTTCTTTTTCTTCTTTCTCCTTTTCCAATTTCTTAACTTTCCCTTATTCTCCTTAAATCTACCTTTTATTTTTCTGTTTTTGACTTGTAATTATGATCGTCGCCCAATTGACTCATTCTGGTTACGTCTTTCGAGATGCGTGTAGTGATTGCTCCATATACGATGCAACTACATAACTTCGACGCATATGTAGGCGAAAAGGAGAAACGAAGTCGACACAGTCCCCTATTGCCCAAATCTATTAGAACAATCGTGTGCGGTCCGTCAAATTGTGGCAAAACAAATGTAATATTCATATCTTTTGTTCGAAGCAAACGGGCTGAAGTTCACCAACATTTATATATTCTCAAAATCACTTCACCAGCCTAAATATAAGTTTCTGTCCAAGGTGCTGGAAGAATCGGGTATCGGCTATTTTCCGTACAGCGACAATGAAAACATGATCAATCCATTCGAAGCGGAACCGAATTCCATTATGATTTTCGACTACATACAGTGTGAAAAACATGATAGTATTCGTAACTACTTCAGTATGGGTAGACATAGCTCAATTGACTCTTTCTATCTAGGTCAAACGTACAGCAGGATCCCCAAATATCTAATCCGAGACAATACCAATCTGATTGTTGTATTTAAACAGGACGATATGAATCTAAAACACATTCATTCGGATCACGTCGGGACGGATGTGTCGTTTAACACTTTCAAAGAGCTCTGTGCAACAGCCTGGAAAGAGAAATTCGGCAAAAAATGATAGGTTAGATCAAATGACCAACGATCCAACTAAACGCTAATTTTAATCGACCAACAATTATACACCGAGTCCAATTAGACAACAGTCTATGCGGGGTAGACAACAGTCTACCTATCACATTGCAGGGGCCCGGTAGGTCTACGCAAATGGTCGCTGTAAGACGTGAAGGCTTATATACCATGTTAAACCAATATATATATGATAGCCCTCATAATGTGTTAAACAAATACGCATGTAAGCCTACATACATACTATGCTAGGCCAACATACATGGGCCTACTATGTCTGTAAACCACTGGCCAAACCCCTTATGATCTGAGCTATTTTTACCTCCTCTATCAGGTTGATCCAGGCAACCGTATAATAAGGGAAGTACTATATGGTATAGCTAACAATGCATAACCTATCAAGCCCACGTAAAGATTTAATATATCTGATGACGTATCCGCGTTCGAGCGACTCTAGGCAAGTAGTAGGCTTACCCTAACTAGAGTGTTCTACCCTAAATAAATTGGCTGATGCATGGCAAGGGGTTATGATTGTCTATGCTACAAAATAATAAACAAAGCAACAAAGCCCTGTCGTTTCTAGGAATACGTTTGACCGTGTGCTAGACATGTACAGACTTGCAGAGATAACGCATTATCTTAAAGCCGCAAAGGCAGCCGGTGACCGCTATAGCAAGCTTAAAACCTGCACGGCTGTGTCGTTGTGTATCTAGGTGACTGTTTTTGTTTTGATTACTGTACCGATTTATTATGTACTGCCGGCACACCAAGCCATACATATATAATAAAAAATCAGCTATGTATACACCCTACAGCCAGGATTGTGTTTAGATATAATCGTATTAGGTATACATAAATGTGGGCTGTTATAGTTTAAGTAAACAGATAGCTTTTATGGATATATTCTATAATTGTAAATAGGTTTAGATATAAAGGTCTGTCACATAACATGAATAAATATATGCTATAAAACGAACCTAACTATCTATAGTGTTTTAGCAATATAAGAGCAGTATAAACATATAATATTGGATAAGGCCAACTATATAAGGATCAGTTATGGAAAAGGGCAGGTATATGAAATAATATATACAATAAAGGAATTCAGCATGACGATTTATTAAACTAACATATAACAATAATTTTACAGTGCATAGATATAAATTGTTCTCAAAATTACATATATAATTTAAATGTGTCGATGATCCGAGATCTGCAATGTGGGCAGCGATTACATCTTGAGAGACAGGTTAAGCAAAAGACATGTCAGCATGGCGTGGCAACAGCGTTGCGAGGGTTCTCACAACATATATTGCATAAGCTAATCCCCGCCGGTCGTGGCTGAAGGAAAAAAAAAGTCAATTAGTAACAACTGTATATGCATATACAAATCCTGTAAGAAACAATATGATTAGTAAATCGGTCCAGATAGCCTGAAAGAAAAGCCAATCGAAATAATATGAAAATCTACCTACATTATTGGTACGCTGGACAGTGTAGTCTCCAGCCACCACAATATCCTGTAGGAACTGTCTCGTCATGCCCCAAACGTTATACGCAAAGGTTCGGCTTGTCCTGTAGTAAGGTTTTGAAGCAGCCGTCCGCAGATCCCTAATCATCAGCTGGAGCTGCATTAAAATGTAATCCAGCGTCTGTATGCATGTGCGGGGTGAAGACGGGTTGCTCGGTGGATGAGAAACCATTAGGAAATCGTGCAGGTGAAACGAAAACGAATCATCCCAACTATAGCAGGGTCTATGATCCACGTCTTCCTCATCGCTGTCCGTATCAATGCCAGGCGGTCGGGAAGGTAAATCTCCTGGAGACGAGCCCATAGATAGTAGTAGAGGCGAATAGGATGAAGAATAGGGTAGTGAAGAATCTGAAAGCGCAGTGTACGCCTAGAAAAAAGAATCTAAATAAACCAACACTCGATATACTCCGTGATCTAGGCTTCAGACAATTTGACCAAATAAATGACGCTACCTCGTGTCTAAAATATGCTACAATTTAAACAAATATAATAAACGCTATTGAAAATAGACTATCACTCATTCAATATACTGTGTGATCTAAGGCTTTACATAATTTGAAAAAAACCTGACATTAACATATAATATCTCGTATCCAAAATATATATTAAACGCTAATGAAAATAAACTACCATTCAATATATTCTATGATCTAGGCTTCAAATAATTTGAAAAAGAAATGACGCTACCTCATGTCCAAAACAAGCCTCAATTTAAAAATATGTATTAAGCGCTATTGAAAACAGACTACCATTCATTCAATATACTGTGTGATCTAAGCTTTACAAAAATTGAAAAAGACTTGTCATTAACATATAATATCTCGTGTCCAAAATATATATTAAACGATAATGAAATACACCACCACTCATTCAATATAGTGTATGATCTAGGCATTACAAAAATTGAAAAATGAAGTGTGAAAATATTCTCTCCTATAAATAAACACCCAATGTGTCATCTAGACTTAACATATTTTGAAAAAGAATAGTTACTTACAATGCGAGTGTTTATAGGTTGTTGTGACGTAGACGCCATCTCTCGTGAATGTATGACCTGCAGATTAACGGATCACAATAGTTGATCAAAGAATAGCTCTCCTTCGGGGTTGATTGTAGAAAGTCCTCAAAACTAAATAATTTAAATAACGGGCTTAAACAGATATCGCACCAGTTATCAGAGTCCCCAATAAAATCGAAGCAGTCCACCTCGGCTATAGAGTATGTGTAAACGGCTCTTGTGATGTCGAAAATCTCTGCCTGACTGAGCACAAAGTAACTCAAACACTCTCGACAAATATTATTAGACAGACCGGTGTAGTGAAATTTAATAAAGTTGATAATTGTCCTCTCACTCTAAACACAGACTATGCAAAAACACTATATCTCCACCTGTATATAATGTATTATACATAGCTGTGGAAGAGTCCATTTGAGAGGTGAGTGGACGAGTCCAAGCGAGTTGGACTGATCCATAATTACGTCACAACTACGACTGTTGATTACAGCACGGCGGGCGATGCCGTTTGTAGAGGTAAACACATCGTATCCGATGAGAAGTTAAAATACAAGTTAACACATAATATAAAATGCACGGTCTGACTAGGGTTTAACAAACAGTATCCGATGAGTAGATTGACTAAGATTTATCTCGTAGTATCATAGAGGTAGAGCCTTAGGTAAAAGACATGCTCGACGCCAGACCTCAGGTAAAGCCACCCAGACCTTAGGTAAAGCTAGCTTGGAGTCAACCCATAACAATAGTTACTCTAAAGCAGCTATCGATGCCCGCCTTATCATAATAGTTAATTAAGGTGTAAATAACAACAGTAAACTCTGGATATACAGGTAAGACTTTATTAACGAATATTTAAACTATGATATTTTGAACAATTACTCCAGGTTCAGATATAGCCGGTAGAGTCTGTCTACGCGTTTCCTACATATGGGGCACATCTGCACCTTTTCAGCACACTCGTTGCAATAAACGTGACCGCAGGGTATGATGACAGTGCATGGTGGTCTTCCCAAGCAGACAACGCAGTCCGCTATACGATAGCCGCCTCCTTCAACCTGATCTCCTGAACTTCTCTGTTTCAACACACGTACAAAGTGGATAATTTATATTATTGTACACGAATAGTATAAATAAAGGTATAGCTACAGATTGTAACACTTACGACCGTGTATGGAGGGTCTCGCTCGACCATTACTGCCTTCGCTTCTGCGACAGCCACTCGTCTTCTGCCTTCTTCAAGTAGCTTGTCCAGATCGCTAATCATAATCCTCCATACGCCGACTGCGTAGAAGCTATCCTCATACGCGTCTTTACGTAACGCCGCCTCTAGGTCAGATACAAGTCGTCTTAGTATATGTAGTGCATCAGTCGTTACGCTACGTGCTGCAGCTGCACGTGCATACTCCACAACAGTCTAGAAAAGGATTAAATAGAAATTAGAAAATCTTGTATAACCCTTTACTACTACTATCACCGTACAATAAAGGCTTACCGCATATTGAGGAGGATATCGTATCCTGCGTCCTAAACAAAGTAAACAGTCAATACGGGCGTGCTCGACCCCTTGTATGTGCTTCAGTTCCTCCTCTAATACACTTGAATGGAAAACTTGATTTCTGACCCTGATTATAGCGTGATTTATTGGTCCAGAATATGAAATACAATTTATTAGTAGTGAAAAATACAAAGATAACAGTAATAACGCATTATGAATACAATAATCACCAGTGTTGGGTGGTTGGTAGACTCGGGTCCTTTGGCTGAAGTGTTTGTTCCCTGAAAGAAACATATCATTATTAGATATGAAAATAAGCCTCTGATAATAGTCTAAATTGTTTATAATTACCTGTGATGTGGTACCAGAGGTCTCCCGACTCGGTTCGGTTTCCATCGAATTGCGGCTATAGTACGGTGTCCTTGGGCTACGTCTGCTACCTAAATCTTCCCAAATACCCGTTTCATCATGGCCTGAATCGTCATTGTTTGTTGGCTGGAAAACCAATGGAAAAATTGGTATAACGAAAAATAGAAACTATTTAGAAAAAAAACAGACTATTTCATACTCACCTCTGACTGAATACTTCTATCGGTCATCGTTAATCTTAACACACTTAATTTCAAAAGCGTTGAAGACTGAGCAGGGGGGGTCTAAAAAATTACTTTTCAAAAAATCAACATTCGCCGGTACATAGCTATTCATTTTGTTTACTCATTCGTGGAATTTTGTAGCCATAAGTTGCTAATCATTGTGCATATATTTCTGGTTAATCTGAATATTTATAGTGAACGATACATAGCTAATCATTGTGCATAACTAATACTTATATATAATCTAGCATCTGTTAAGCAGACTATTTATACAATACATAGCTATTCACTATGTTTACCTAACCATAAGACAGTAATACTTATATATAATCTAGCGTCTGGTAAGTTGAATAATTATACAATACATAGCTAATCATTATGTTTACCTAACCACTGTACATATTTAATAATTATTAATCTGGCGTCTGTTAAGCAAACTATTTATACAAGACAGTAATCATTGTGCATAATTAATACCTATATATAATCTAGCTTTTGTTACGTTGAATATTTATACAATACATAGCTAATCAATATGTTTACCTAACCACTGTACATATTTAATACTTATTAATCTAGCGTCTGTTAAGCAGACTATTTATACAAGACAGTAATCATTGTGCATAATTAATACCTATATATAATCTAGCTTTTGTTAGGTTGAATAATTATACAACACATAGCTAATCAATATGTTTACCTAACCACTGTACATATTTAATACTTATTAATCTAGCGTTTGTTGAATATTTACAGTGCATAGCTATTGATTTTATTCGCTCATGCGAGGACGTTTGTAACCGTAAGGCAGTGAATTGTATCCGTCGTCTTTGTCCAATTTCCTCTTTGCACCTGTTAACCTGAATATTTTACTTTCAGACATCGTGATGACGTCACGATCCTCTGTGCGGCGAATCCTATCACTGGTGGTTACGATAGGATCGCTACCTTCAAAACCATGCGTTTCATCGACTCAAAATTGACCGAGGCTGAAGTACTGAGGTTCAGGGTCAAGCCTTTGACTTTGCACACGGTCACGTGTTTGTTTTTATTTGTAGACCAGACTTTGTAGGCGTAGACTTTAGGACCTCCAGAGACGAATTCGGTGATGTAAGACCCCTGGCCGTATTCCAAGAGCTCGTCAGTCATCTGGCCTAAATAATCTCCAGTCACTACTTTTGGCAAACCCTCCCTATGTAGGTATACCACGCTGTCGGTATCCTTGTAGATAAGTTGATGACCTAGAGCGTCCATATATTCGTACAAATTTAGCCGGGCGTGGGTGGTGGTGTAGACGGCCAGCACAACGTTGACAGTGGGTAGTATCTCGCAAACGTCATCCGAAAACTGCCAATTTACTACCAACACGTCTTCATTTACTTCCTGAATGTGATTCACGTCATTGGAAGGGCTCTGCAGCATTTTAAACAACTACTGAGGCTCCCTGATAATCGCCGTTTTCGACTGATTCTCCATCTGTCCGAATTTTCACCAAAACGAGTTCAACATCAGTTTGGCCAACGAGCGGGATCCTTCGTTTTTGGCGACCTTTGATTGGTCCAAACGGACACCCTCGTTGATGAAATAATCCTCCACGTACTTTGCCTTGTCATCTTCGGTCCTGCACCAGCCGGGGTAGCCTGACGCCTCTTGTTTCATCTTTAGAAATTTATTGATAAACTCTTTAAACAGGCCGTCGTTTCCTGAAGCCATCTCGTACTGCCACATCTCGTGCATTTCCACAACGACATAGCCCTTCTCTACTGCTTTGCGTATCTCGTCCATGGTCAATGTGCCTGTCAGAGCGCGCTTGTCCACCGTATGGCCGCATTCGTCGGGATTCAGAGTTTCGCCACATGTCCGACAGAGTACAAACATCAACTTATTATTCATCTTTAGCGGCAATCTTTAGCATCTTTAGCGGGGTGGTAGAGCGCTGTAGGTGGCAGAATTGTGCACTTGAACAACCCTTCGGCACTCATCCCCAATTTCCTGCATTCGTCGTTGCCGACGGCCAACTTTGGGTGTCCAATCGGGTATTTTCCGTACTTGCATACCCATGGGTAGAGCGAACACACGTCGGCGTACTGGATTGTTTCGCCCTCTTTAGCGGCGCAGTAGATCTTTATATTTCCCGTCCTGCCGCCGAAGAATGCGTCGCGGGGGTTGAGAGGCGCTGCGTTGAGGGCGTGGTGGTTGTCGAGATAATCTAAGGACTTGTCGTTTTTCTTCTGCTGCCTAAATATACACTCCCACATCTCGACGACTTCGTAGCCGGCCCGTGAGATTTTACTGTTCTTGGCTTTTGTCCTTTCGAAGCGTTCGTTGTGTGTGTCCGCCGGATCATCCTCCAGAGCAGCGTCACGTCCGTTGGGGAAGCACTTGGGACAGCCGTGGAACCAGCATCCTTCTAATTCGTACACGGTGTTTGTCTCCATGCACAGTCCGTCGACCTTTAAGCCGTCGACCTTCATCTCACGGCCGTTACCCGCATGACTTATTCGGAGGTTGCCCTCTGTTTCGAGCCACAGCAACCATTGCAGAGCGATAAACGATTGTTTATCGGCCAGACGGTAGCCGGCTTTCGGAAGTATGGCTATGGTGTTTGGTTTTAGAAAGTTTCTTCTAAACGCAAGGTTACAGGCGCTAGCGATGGTCACAGCCTCTAGAAACGGATCAACATTACACTCTTGTAGGAAACAAGTTCTGAATTTCAGGCACGCCTGTGCCAAGATCTCCACGTCCGATAGGCAGTATTCGAATATCTCCTTTTGAAAGTCAAAGACGTACTCGTTGCGCACCTGGTCGTCGTACCATCGTGAGAACTCTTAGAGATTCTTGTCAAACATATAATCGGGGCAATAGTACTCTTTGGCAGGCATGGGGCCAACATACGATTGGTTTGTCAGGGTGTTGAAGAGGTGCGGAAAATATCCCTTTTTCTTTTCCGGAGGCAGATCGAAGGCCTTAGGCAGTTTAGACAAAGCCATAGGCATGTAGTTTAGAGAGTCAATGAACTTTGTATTGTCAATCTCCATCAGGATGACCTTGGTGCCTCGCATAATCAGGTCGGGTGTAAACTGAGTCTCTTCTATCACGTACTTTAGGATGAATTGAAAGTCAAAGGCCTGGCCGTTGTGAGCGATTACAATCACCTTTTTGTACGCCTTTCGCACTTCCATAAGATACGCCATGAACCCGTTGACGGGATCCTCTCTGAACACTCGGGTTCTATCCGTGCACTGTAGGCAAGCGCCGCCGTTCATACACATCCAACAGTATTGCTGGGATACGCACAAGTTGACTCGATGCACACGAGCGTCGTTATTAACTTCGTCTTGTCGAGTTTCAAGATCAAAGAAGACGAAGAGATAGTTGGTTCATAGCGGGCGACGTGTATCAATTCTCATGTAGCACAGATGGCCTGCAGGCATGTAATCCTTACACACTTTACAACAGCTCTCGCCGCATACGTGAGGAGCTTTTCTTTCCTTTGTTAGAATGTATTTATTACAGTCTGGACACTTTCTTATAGCACGGCATACGCTTTTGATGTGCGCCTTAAAACAAGCTCTATTTTGAAATTGTCTATTACAATCGCCGCACAGAATGCCGCCGTCTTCAAGCACACACGGCGGAGACCTCCTGCAAGAGCTGCATTGGGCGGAGCATCTATGGTGCGTGCGATCGTTGTATGGAACATGGCACAATTCGCAATAGTAACCACACGCGAACGCACCTGTCAAATTTGTAACAACGTTGAAGTGGTTGGCGTGATATAACAAGTTTAGCTTGTGCTTGGGGTTCTGAACGTCGCCTTCAAAGTAGATATCACGACCTTTGCTGCCGTAATTGTAGACGGTGATTTTATAATCGGTGAGTAAATCTTGAAACTGTTGCAACTCTCGAATCCCAGCACCGCCATCTCCTATCTGCACCCCGGCGTCCGTCATTAGCCGGTTTGCTCTGTTGGTTTGACGATTGCACCTGTCCATACACACAAGCTTGTACTCGGGGTCTCTTAATGCATGCGCTATAGCTACAACCAGAGCACGGGGTAAACAGAGGATGTCCGTATTTTTAATCGTAACAATCCCCTTCCTACGGTACGATTCTTCTTTGAAGTTATTATACAGTCCGGGTCTTACACGCCCACGCCCTATAGGTACGTTGACCTTTGTACAGGTCACTCTGAAGGTGTCGTCGGCTTTAAAAGTATTTGCGTTGCTCTGGATTATGGAACCAAAGATGTTAAACAAGGCGTCCACAGTTATCGAAGAGGCCGCTCTAAAAGCGATATATAGAGGGGCGTGGTTTCGGAGATTTAAGCTCTGCATGGTGAAACCCAATTGTATGTCTTCGGTAGCGTTGTTCTTCATAGTCTCTAAGATTTCCTCTAGTCCTCGTCTGACCCACATCAGCTCGTTTTCCGCCACGGGTACGGGGTTAAAGTTGAAGGTCACTCTAGTACCGTGCAAACGGAATTTTCGTACATATGTCTGGTCGGTTGATACAATACGAACTGCCATTTTACAGATACAATTCACTACAATAGATCTTAAATTAACACAGGTATATTCAAATTGATTCTATGTGAAACAGTTAAAATTTTGAGATAATAACTAGAATAGATACTGGGGTTGACAATGGTATATGTTATACAAATAACAGTTATGTGAAATTTTGAATTAATCGCTAAAATTAAATCTAGTTGTTTGATAATATCGTACTAACAATTGTATTTGCTAGATATTTATTAAAATATATGTTATGATTAAATTGTTTTCATAAATATTCAGATCAAAAATGATATTAGGTTATACAAATTATTCAACTCACAAAATGATTACAGATCGCTCTAATTGACAGGAACGATTGCGTTAATATAGACTACAGATTTCACACGAGAACAAGTAATAACAAGATAGCTTACCAGAATGTTTCTTCTTCCAAAGCTGTATAGCAAGTGGTGTTTGTTACGATGAGATTTATAAATCATAAACGCCTGCCCCTCCATACCTCTACAAATGGCATCGCCCACCGAGATGTAATCAAAAGACGTGGAACGGTCCAGCTCGGATGGACTCGTCCACCCCTCTCGAATGTACTCTTCCACAGCTATGTATAGAGCTATTTGTTTACTATACCAGCCTACATAATAAATCCATGCGGTAGTCGACCCAATTACAATCACCTTGTTTAACAACAACACGGCTGTGCGGGTTATAGACCTGTTATAACGGTCGCCAGCTGTCTTTGCGGTTCTAAGATTATGCGTTATCTCTGCATGGCTGCACGCGTCTAACATACGTTTACAGGATATGTAGGTCAAACGTGTTCCCTCAATCGATAAGGCCTTGTTGCACAGTTTATTTTTTTTCACCTTTAGAGGTGGGCCATACTAGATACCTCTGTAGCGACACCCTGTTCGGGTATGTTTTTAGATAATTTATATCTGTATATAGCGTGGGGCGCTGGCTCGTCAGGGATCACCTTTGGGTGAGTAGCCCATCTAATACTGTATTGTTTATTAGTTTAGCAATCAACCTTTGCCCCGCATCAGCCAATTTATTTAGGGTAGAACACTCTAGTTAGGGTATGCCTACTACTTGCCTAGACTCGCTCAAGCGCTGATACGTCATCAGATAACCATTAAATCTTTCCACATGTTACCCCCACCACCGGAGCTATTCCAGGGTTACTTTACCTAAAGGCTGGCTTCGGGATGTCTTTACCTGAGGCCCTGCTCCGTATAGACTATACCTATGTCCTGGGTGGCTTTCCCTCAAGCACGACTCCGGGGTGATTTTACCGAAGGTCTGACACCTGGATGGCTTTACTTAGGGGCCTGCTTCGGGATGGCTATACCTAAGGCCTGGCCGGCTTTACCTCGAGCACTACTCCAGGGTGACTTTACCTAAGGCCAGGTCCCTAGGGCCTCGGATTGGCTTTAACCGAGACCGTGCTCCATATTGGCTCTACCCGCTCCTAGGCGGCTTTAACTAATGCCTGGTTCCCGGGTGGATTTTACCTAGGACCCCGATCATTTTTGGCAATCTGAAACAGGTGATCCCACCCACATAGCCTTCCATAATGGACTCTACACATATCCCTTACGGTCATCTGATCCAACCGATCGATTTTTGGAAATTTCATATTTTATTTAAAAACCACCCCTAGGTGAAACTACCCCTCAGCAGTCCATAATGGACTCTAAACTCACCCTATCGGTCAAGAAACGTTTTTCCAAAAAATTTTCGAAAACTATCCCCCACCCCCATTCCACCACCGAAGCTACCCCCGGAGATGGTCCTGAACGTAGCTGAGGTCACCCAACATACGTAGGTTAGGTTAGGTTGGATCCATTTTGGCTAGCTTAGGTCAGTGGTTGGAATTTATTTTTTTCTAAAAACTACCCCTATCCCTCTAAACGTGGTTGAATCCACCCCCAAGGCTAGGATCAAGGTCGCGACGACCTCCAGCATCATCCAAAACTACCCCTATAGTCCTAGGTTACGTACAGGCCGAGTTAGGGGTAGTTGTGCCAAAGTATCCGCTGATCTACTTACAACCCTGATGTTATATACCAACATCATCAGGAATGAATAATACAACCCTGATGTTGTATACCAACATCATCAGGAATGAATAACACAACCATGATGTTATATACCAACATCATCAGGAATGAATAATACAATAAAGCAATATATAAAACATATGTTAAATTAGAAATAGAATTGTTGCTAATTTTATATAATTTACCAAGTTTATTTTGTTGGCGTAACTATATAGAAATGGAATTTAGTATCAAATATATAATCAAATTTATTCTTTTTATTTTACGCTCTACTTTGACTTACTAATGATGGTGGCTGTAGAGCTGAAACGTATCAGTTCAGCCGTGGTCAAGATATGAATTCACTCTTAATAATTTTATCTTAATGGGTTTTTTAAATTTAATTAAATTTTTAAAGAAAAGCATTTTTACTTAAAACAAAGTTAAATAGCTTAAAATATATGTCAAATGTTCCTGTTGTTTTGATTAAAGTACATAAATTATTCCTCTAACACAAATTTATAAAATTTACAACTTTAAATAGAATATGAGAAATACTTATATTAACTGGTTTTATCTCATGTCCATTATTTTATTTTTAGAAGTAAGCGCATGCTTACAAAGAATTTAAATTTAAACACAAACCATTTCATTTTCAATTTACATTTGTCCTCCCAAATATAAATCTAAAAGATTCGTACAAGTTTTAATAATAGTTTTAAACATTTTGTAGTTTTAAATTGATTTTTAATTAAATTGAAATATAAACAAAACAATATTAAAATTTACTCTTGACAATTTCATCCCAAAGATGTATTTTATTTTCTCCTACCAAAAGCCTTTTTACTTAAAATAAAGTTAAATAGCTTATAATGGTTCTCAAATGTACTTGTTATTTTGATTAAAATAAATAAATTATTCTTTCAACACAAATTTATAAAATTTACAACTTTAAGTAGAATATGAGAAATATTTATATGAACTGGTTTTATCTCATGCCCATTATTTTATTTTTAGAAGTAAGCGCATGTTTACTTTCAAATCATTTAATTTTCAATTTACATTTGTCCTCCCAAATATAAATCTAAAAGAATCGTATAACATGTTTATAGGATTCTCGTTATTCAAGGCTCCTCTTCTCTCAAGGTTGGTTCCCTGGAGTTTGGAATCTTCTAACGGATGCAAATGAACGAATTTAAGGCCGTCTTTCATACTGATTAGTTACATTTAAAAAATTTCGAATCGTGGCGGTTGAAGAGCAGACCATCTCCTCTTCCATCTTGGGCTATGGATTAAGGCTTACCCTCGGAACGACATCTGGCAGTCCATGGTGCATGATCTCCAGAAACTTCCCTATTTGCCAGAGATGGCGCTGATTGACGTCTCCCCTCTCTCACAAAACGGGGTCCCCACTCTTTCGTTTCGTTAGCAAAAACCAGCTCTTTCGACTGGCTCTGTTTCCCTTTTCAGATAGCGTGACAGGCTTGGCCCGCTACTTTCATTTCCACTATTGCGTTTAGAAATCTTTATCTTAAATAATTTTACTGATTTTGCCTCTATTTTGTAAAATCTGTAAAGTTTGAGACGGTTTTAGCCGTCTCAGCACACACACACACACTGCCGCGGCCTTCCCGAACTTCACTCCCTTTGCGTGGAGAAATTTACTTTTCCCCGAAACACTCGTTCCTCGGCGGAAGCCGTCACCCTCTAGTCTGGCCGCGGTCAAAATATGACCTCACCCGACTTACCAGTGCCTGGTACCTGTGGTGTGTCGAGCTCGATCTGCCAGTGAATAAATTCCTGGACTTTGCTTTGAAAAACCAACCACAAGGTTTTTACCTTACTTAAGAGTTAATCTATTTCTTATACCTTGGTTAAATATATTTGTAACGAACTTTTTTCTTAATTCGATGTGATTTATTTAATCTGTATTCTTTTTATTGATTGGAAAATTCTATGAATTTTATTTAATTAATTTCACCACAGGATGGTTTAATAAATTCAATCACTGTTTGTTATAAATTGTTTAATTCTCTAAATTTGAAATATTATTAAAAATGGATTCTATTACATGATGTTTACTTTTTCTGTAAATTTAACTCACTTCACATTTCTTTTCTAATAAGGAATTATTTTTACATTAAATATATTTCAACTGACTTTTGGATTTATGTCTACATTTTCTTAAAATTTTTCAACATTTTACTTATAATATTGTTCACCTTCTTTAACGTTCAAATTGAATCACTTCATATTATTTTGTTTCAAGACTCTCTTATTATTTATGAAATTGTCATTTAAATACATTACTTTATTTCTTATTTTGAATATCAAGTGAATAGACTAATTTATTCGTTAAATAAATGTAACTTTAATCATTTGCTTTCGATATTTGATATTAATTACTGAAACAATATTTTATTTTATGACCACCTTTTATGAAGCTTTTTGAAAATAAGTCAATTGCTTATATATTCTCTTAATTTTAATTTACTTTTTTTTATTAATTGATGATTTTACTGTTAATTCAGAATCTGGTAATTATTCTTTAGAAAATTTATACATTTTTAAAAATTGGTTTATACTATTAAAATTTAGTCATGCCCCAAAACTTTCACTGTGATTGTTCCTCTTGCCCCTCGGAGGTTGTCCTGGAATTATCTGTTTCCCCTCGTATGTTGTCCTGGAGTCCTTGCGTAGGGCAGCAATCGCACCAGATTGGTTTAAGGGCCGTCTTTAATACTTTTCTACTTTAATTTATATTTTACAATAATAATAAAAAGTTCGTTCTCTCGGAGCCTCGCAAAGCAGATCATCTTCACGTCCCTCTAGGGCTTGTTGCTGTTTATACTGAGCTTCGCTGGTTCATTTTCTAAAATTTTATACTTTAATTTGCTACGTTTGCTCATTAATCTAATTAACAATTTATTACTATTTTTTAATCTATTTGAAAAGAAAGCATTGCATATATGCTAGTATTCTGTTAAGTGAACAAAGTCGACCGTATCGAATAAATAATTATCAGTGTATTAATTTTGGCTTATCTCCTTCAGGTTATATCAATATAGACCATCCAAGAAAGGCTTTCACGAGGAACATTTATTCATTAGTACCCGAGGGTGCTTGTTTTAAGCAGATTTGTCAAGCAAGATCCTTACAAAACCAATTTATTTTGAATTTACTCTTGATTGTATAGTTTGCTTAATAATTATCTTATAACTTCAAAATGCTCATTAAAACAAAATATTAAAAATTTTCCTTCAAAATTAAAAAAAAAATTTAATAGCGTAGACTATTATTGTCTAAAAATTAGACGGTCTGGGTTGTATCTACCTTAGGAACATCGAGAAGATTTCCTGTTTCATTTGCATGAAAAATCACTTTGATCGGTATAATACTTTTAAAGTTATCGTGGAACAAACAGAAAAAACATACGGATCGAATACAGATCTTTCTACGTTCAAAAATATAATTGTTATGATTTTGAAGTGTATATTTACACTATATTAAATGTTTATTTTTGAATATATATATATATATATATATATATATATATATATATATATATATTACTATTTGTATATTTAACCCTTAAACAGCAATACATATAATAAATTTGTAAAACATTATACTATTTATAAATTTAAAAAATTCGTTTTAATATTTTATTTATGCTGAACGACTATTAAGGGACATATTAGGGTGTTACAGGCGCTTTTACAGGACTGACTGGAAAAGTGAACGGCGTACTTAAAGATGTGCCACAACTTACAAAGTGGAAGATCTCGTGAAAAATCTAGTTGAGATGTTGAAGCAGTGACTGGAGTTTGTACTTAAATTAGTACAATTTGTCGAGGACGCTCTCAAAGAAGTTTTGAACGCAACCTTATAAGCATTGTTAGGTGTTGTAGATTCACTGACTAAAGACCTTCCTTCGAACTTCAACAGTGAGCTTGAAAACAATATAACTAATTATACTTCATATCTAATTCGACACATGAAATATATTTCTATGAGGTTATTTACATTCCTAGATTTTGGAATTTCTAACATCCCCGAAAAAAGGCTCGTATCTATAACCGATTAAACGTGAAATGTGTAAGTATGCGTCAAATGTTTTACATTCTGGTATATACACAAAAAGACAGGCATACTGCGATCACAGTTCATAAATAAAAGCAAGGACGCTACATAATAGTGTCACCATAAGGTTTCACAACATGATATATATATATATATATATATATATATATATATATATATATATATATATATATATATATATATATATGATACAAATGCCCAGACTGTAATAAAATATACATAGGCCAAAATTAAAAGGAATTAAAAGACAAATATCAAGAACACCTCAATGCATACATAAAACCTCAAACTTACCTACACACGCCTCAAAAACAAATACAAATTCCCCACTACACCTAATAAAAAAGTACAAAAAGGCCTCAAAATGACCATCTGGTAACAACTATAAATTTATAAACATCAAAATAATATAAACGAACAAATACAAATAAAATTAAAAAAAACGATACATTATTCAACTTAACTAATCTGGGATCAAAACTAACCCCAAGAAAAACTTAAAATTCTACCACAGTGCAGTGAATCCGAAAATAGAACAATAACAGTACATCACTTGGCAACGGAAATTCCAAACCTGGCAGTCTACTTCAACCACTCAGTGTGTGTGTGTCGGGGGTGGAGGTGTGTGTGTATGTGGGTGGGCGGGTGGATGTCGGTGTGTGTGTGTGTGGGTGGGTGGGTGGATGTCGGTGTTTCTGTGTGGGTGGGTGGGTGGATGTCGGTGTGTGTGTGTGGGTGGGAGGGTGGATGTCGGTGGGTGTGTTTGCTCTATAGGCACACTCTACATCTTTTGTATTTGTTAATTGTAGATTGCTTCAAGTTTTTGTAGCCTATTTAGGAACCATAGGTACTTATCACGATAGTTTAATAATCTATTTCATGTCTTACCTAAAATATCTCTTCTTTAAAACCTTCTCGAACAATTTTCAATTATCAGTGACAACACTATTGTGATGTTAATAGCACTGTGTAAAATTCTTTAGAGTTATATAAAACTGCCACACATATTTGTAATAAAGTTGGAGGCAAGTACTTTGTGATTTTTCAGAATGACATCTCGACGCAGTTCGGGATGGATTAGCGAAAGTTTTGTACAGACTAGGTAATTATTTGAATACTGACCTAGGACAAAATATTTGTAGGACAAGATTTTTTTTAAAATATCTATTGTAAAAAGTGGCACTTGACCAAACATTATACGTAATTGTTATTTAAACTATTTTATTTCAATTTTTCTAACCTTGTCAGCAACTGTAGGCCTTAAGGTTTGGTACGTTCTTATCTAATGTTTATTTAAAACATTTTTTTAAATACGCAAATAAAAAGAAGGCCTCTCGTCAGTTGTAATATCATATGACAAAGTAGTGATGTAAAGCTTATGTAATTTAAAAAGGCGTTTTATTGGGCGATACAAAATATTTCTTCTAATGGGAGAACCAACTGTTTAATTTAGTCCAAGCAGGGCAATCTGCTTTTTTATCCAACCTCGGTTCTCATGAAGAAATAATAGGTTTGTGGTTAGGGAGAAAAAGATATGAAATACCTATATATGTTTGTTTGGAATAGTGAAAGAGATATGCCGCAAGAAAACTCAGAACTGTCTTTTATTAACAATTCCTAATATCTGTAACAAGATAATCTGTTTCTCGATATAGCTGATATTAGGCCTAACAATTACTATAATGTTGTCATTATGCTAAAGCAGCAGCGTGCAAGGCCTAACCTAACCTAACATTTTCTGATTATACATATTAATTGTAATGGTAAACAAACGTTAGTTATAATTATGGCAATTGAATTGGGAAATCAATATATGAGATAATTATATTGTTGTTATACTTATAAAAAACCCTCTCTCATCAAGATTAACTTATCTAAAGGGCAGTAATGAAATTTTCATACTCCAATAATTAACTAATAATTTTTATAATAAACTCATACCTATATCTATTATAAATATTTGCACTTATACTGCTGAAGAATTACAAGGTCTGTTTTATAATACTTCTGGCTTCCTCTTCTCCAGTCTATTCCCACACACACACACTGCGACGGGCAGTATTCTCTTGGAATACATACCGTAAAAAGATAAAATTTAAAACATAAAGAGTTTAAATTTCTTTTATATAAAACAAACCAAGCCACCGTAAGAGGGGTTATAAACTTTAATGTAGGGCCGTTTGCAAGGGGAAAATTGTCAAAATTTACCTAGAACTACCATCGACATTTCCAGAGATAAAGCGAGACAAGAAAAATCAAAAACAGAGATTAAGAAAACTTCATTAAAGGCACCCATAAAGAGTTATACGGCTAGAGCGAAAAAGAGGCTTTGATCGATCTAATGTATTGAATTTTGCGAGCCGTTGAGCTAAGTACAAAGACGATGCGCTCGCCGATCATGACGAAATCGATAAGGATCCTTATTGGTTGAGAGGCTCGTGGGAACAGACCGGCAGGGGGGCTTTCCCCGGGAGAAGAAATGTTAGCGTCCTTACACCCCGGCGAAACCAGGACTTTTGAAGTGTACGGACGTGTTAGGGTTTAGCTCCGGTAAAAAGACAATGAACAGTAGTATTTTACCGTTAACTGCTTAAAAACGATGAGTGGCTAAGGCAATTTCGTTTCGTTTGAATGTCGTGACGTTGTGTTTCCGAAAATGGGGCCCTTTCGGACTGAAGATCGCGCCGAAAGAGATATTCCCCATAAAATTCGATCAAGAATGTGCGAGTGTCTTAAAATGTGTGTGTTACAGCCTTACTACAAAGGGCAAGGCGATAGGAAATAAGTAAGGGCAAAGTAAAGGAAATAAAAATTTTAGGTTAGAAATATTGTAAAAGGTTAAGGTTTTTAAATGAATAACCCAAATAAAGGGATTTAAATTATTTAAAGGGGTCAAATCTTATGAAGGTGTAAGGAAATTAAATAAGAGATGGGTTGTAAATAATTAAATATGATATGCTAAAAGTAAATATTCAAGATGGCTGACAAAGGCAATTGTTTACCACAGCTGACTTGAAGGTCATGCTTTAGTTTCATGTACTCCTATAAAGAGGAGTGTTATTTCATATAATTAAATTAAACTGAATTGTTATTTTATTTAGAAGGAGTCATTATGAAATTTTTAAATATGAAACAAATTGACATAAATTGTTCTCGTTTAAAATAAACAATGGTTATACCATAAATTGAAGCTATTTAATTTAAACTGTTGATTTTTTTAGAAAAGGGTGAAAGTATATATGTGTATTAAACAAATTAAATCAAACCAAGGTTCGAGTAAAAATAAAGGGTTATGATTTTGATACGTGTAGAATTTAAATATTTAAGAGTGTAACAAAATGGTTAAGGTAAACAAGAGATTTTAAAATTGTGAGTGGGGCTAGCTAATATATTAAAATAAGTTGTTTCTTTATGAATTATAAGTGTATTTTGTTTATTTCATGATTTATGTGTATATAAAATAATATGTATGTGATGTAGAAACTTAAAAAGGAAAAATGAAATTTTTGCAAATTGGTTTAAATATAAGTTATATAATTTAGGCAAATGGGTTAGTAACCATTTAGCAAAGGTTACTCAAAATTTATTAAATATCAATTTCCTTCAGAAATTGCATTTTAAATTTTCAAATAAATTTTAATTAAATTTCAGTATGTATAATTTTCATGCAGAAACGGTTAATCAAATGAGAACCAAAGCGTTATTTATTTTATATTAAAAGGGTTAAATAAATTTTAATAATATTGTAGATTTTGTAAATGATTGAGGATATGATTAAAAAGATTTAAATATGTTTCAGTAAACGTTTTAATTAAAATATGTATTAAATACTGTAATTTCAATTGGGAAAATGTTTGAATTTATTCAGCAGATGTTTTAACAATTTTTATTAATTATGATTTGTTGTTCAGTAAATATTTTGATAATCTTGTGGAAGATATGGCTATATGTTTTATATGTAATTTTTGTTTCAGTATGTGCTTGATAATTGGTTTTTATATAATCTAATATAATTTATGAAAGTGTTTTTAGGGTGTTTGGTAAAATTGATTAAAACTTTACCTGCTAAAGCAAGTAGAAATTAAACTTTAAAAGGTCAATTAAAATTGATAGAGATATAGGAAAAACTTTATCACTTACATAGCTATATAGAATGTTGCCATAAATAAGTAGTGTGTTTAGAAAATTTAACTTGTTGAACAACATGTAAAAGTTAGGGAGCTTTCGGAGTGTATTGAAGAGTAAGGCTTTGCTAGAATCAAAAGGGTTAAAACGACAATTTGTAAACTGTAACAATTAACTTTTAAGTAAAAATTTAAGTAAACAAAACCAAATATTGACAATTAAAATTTCAAGGTTACATAACCAGGGACACTGAAATAAAATTAGGACAAGCAGTCAAGGGTTGTTAAAAAGTCACTTAAGGGAAAAGAGAATTTTTAATTTGAAGATAAGAACAAGAACTTCAGGCTGGAAAGGGTTATATTTTGACAATTAAGATTGAACGTTAAGTAGAGCAAAGTTTTACGCTTTGGTATAGTCCGATTGTAAGCAAACTAAAATCGTAAAATCTTAATTAAAACTTTAATGTAAAATAGAATAAGCAGAGTATGGTTTCTTAACAGTGTGAGAACCAACAAAAAAGATATTTTAAGTCAAAGAAGTTACAGACTGTGCGATGTAAATTTAAATTTTAAATTTTAAAATTAAAAAATAAATATTTTTTAACTAACTTGCAAACAAACTGAGTATTCTTTTAAGCAAGTTTCTTGCACTCTCCTACAACTGATATGGTCATTTCGCCGTTTAGATGTCTTTCAAAAGAACCCCTCCCCCGGGATGACTCACCCGTTAAGGGTTAAATCCGCAGCAAGTTAGGTTTTTTCTTTTTTAAGTCCAGTGACTTGTTCTCTGGCAGATTTTGGCGAGCACTGCACAGCGTTCGTGGCTTTGGCTGCGAGCGGCTCGTTTCAAAATTCTTGCTCTGCAATGGGCGTTTGGTGGTCGGCCTTGCGC